>JAFMOC010000191.1:335000-397500 GCA_019802505.1 Corydoras sp. C115 | reverse complement strand
ACGACATACATCTCAGAGCCACAGCCAGCCGGTCCAGCCTTTGTCTGAGGGCAGCACATCCAATGGTACCTGTGGAGTCCAAGGTGAAATACGTAGCTTTAAACTAGAGTCATATTAAATGCTATTAAAACACAGATGTTATATAAAAGTTTTCACATAGATTCCATACCTGGATCATCTCTTATGTAAGGTGTTTCTCTCGTTTAGATTCTCAGGCGAGTCCAGATCACACCAGGCCTCAACGAGAGCGCTGGGAGCGACGCCACCGCCGCAGGACACCACGTTCAGTCAGCAGAGAGAAATGGGTAGAGACCCTGGTGGTGGCCGACCCAAAGATGGTGGAGTACCATGGCAAAAATGGGGTGGAGAGCTATGTTCTAGCCATCATGAACATTGTGAGTATGACACGTGCATATGGTAACCACAATGGACCTGAGATTTGAACCCACAACCTTCATATTGATGACCCTAGACTGGTTTAAGTAACAGTACAGATTAAAAAATAAGGGCAAGTACACTATATAAAAATAAATGCAGTGCTTATACCAATGCTGCTAGAATGAGAGAAATCAGGGGTTTATATACATTAATAATATAACATCTATAATATATAAACAGTATCTGCCATGTAAAGCATCCAAGACAGCAGCAGTTGGTAAAGCTATGTGGATCTGTATCAGCATTTCTGAAGTTATTTGTGCTGAAAGTTATAGCTGCGTTTCTAAAGTGTGGCTGTGAAGCAGGTGGTGCTTCAGTAAGTGATAACTTCAGTCCAGCTCTGCTGACACTAAGTCTGGGTATGGTGGCATTAATAGGACATTATTATTATAGGAACGTATGTGTGTACCTGCTTTATAATAGCGCTAAGGGTTTATCTTTGTTGGTTCTGGTGAATAAAGTTGCTTCTCTGGTTGCTCACAGGTTCTTTTGCCTCTTGCTTTCCCCGAAGGTTTGGCTCTGTTCTGAAGCAACATTCAATGTTCTGTTGAACTGGATCCAGGTCAGCTAACTGTGGTGATACAGCTGCAGGCTTCTGGATGCATTTGCCAAAATACACTGGCAGCGTCCATGCCTTGCCTGTAACCAACGAAAGCCCAGATGCTTTGAAATGTTATTTCCAATGCTGACACTTGATAGGATTTTAAGAGCCCTTGTTATTTTAATATTCTTAATGACCATATGTAGCAATACACTGTAGACCTGGACGTGGTGGTTCCCTGCTCTATGATAACATGGAAACTGCATCCAGATTGGGATTTGAACCTGGATCCCCTGTGCTGGGGATTGACACTACCATGCCAATATCAATTGCAGCCCTCACAAGTTCTGTGTTATCAGCCACGAAGAATGAAAATTGATTAAAATTGTATCTATAAGCAATAATGGGTTATTAATTCACTATTTGAACCACAGAAGAGATTTAATCTGCGCTGACAAGCTGCCATTATTGGACCATTACGACTAAGACACTTGACCTTCAGTTGCTTGGATGATAATGATGTATCTGTTGAAAGTTGTTTTGAGTAAAAGCTCCCCCTGAACGCTGTAAATACATATTGTTTATCTTGTCATCAATGTGCCGGCCTTTATCATCAACACTTCACAATACAGCTATTATTTCTAAGTCAGTGAAAGTCGCTTCCTCTATCTATCAAAAGTAAGTGGAATGATAATTTAAAAAGACTGTATAGGAAATGAAAAGGATGTTCAAGCTAAAAGAAACACCTCCTGAACTGTGTCCCCTGCAAGACTTCAGTGACATTTCTACTTTGTTCCTTCTTTTTGAAAAGCACATGAATCAGAGTTTTGTTAAAAGGACTGTTGGAATGTTTCTTAGTTCGTTGTTTGGATGCTTTGAAAACGGGAGTTCTGGTTGATGCTTATTTAGTAAAGTAAAAAATTATATTCGCTGATGGAATGTGGAGAGAGAAGCTTTAATGCAGGAAACATTCTTTAAAAAGTTAGTGGCTTGTTTTCACCATTAACCCTGACACCATGTTTTTTTTTTTTTTTTTTTTTTAAAAAAGGTTGCTGGACTGTTTCGGGACTCCAGCATTGGAAACGCCATCAATATCGTGGTTGTACGTCTCATTTTGCTGGAGAACGATGAGGTGAGATGAAATGATATGCAGCAAGTGTGTATATCATTAATACACATCAAAATTTACACTCACTGTTATTTATTTTTAACCACAATGTATATACAACTACATATGATGCGTTAAAATTATTTTACCTGTCATTTCAGTTTATTCTTAAAGTACAGAGCTGTGAGACACACACATATGCACACCCACACACTGAGTGAAGTGAGCACAAGTGCCCAGAGTGATATCTATATGGTAATAGCTATAGTACTTGAGGGATTAGGGACCTTCAGGTCACAAGGCTGCTTCCTTAATCACAGGCCTAAAATCTTAAAATCTTTAAACCGTCATATTAAAACAACACAACCAGTAGGTGAGCAACTCCACACACTGACCCTGTATGGTGAAATTGAAGTGTTTTATTTTCTATAGTAGCCTAATTGCTAAAACTCTCTTTCCTTTCCTCCCCTCCATGCAATCAGGAGGATTTAAAGATCACTCACCATGCAGACCACAGTCTTAACAGCTTCTGCAAATGGCAAAAACATCTTAATATTCAGGGAGATGACCATCCTGTCCATCATGATGTGGCTGTTCTTCTCACGAGGTACTCGTTTCTTTATAAATGAATAAAGGACCTAACGACAGCTTCAGGTTATCCTTACAGCACTTCTGTATGGATTTATATAACACTTTCTACAATAGTCTTCAAGCAGTGTAGAAATACTAATTAAATGAAGTGAACATTACATTTAATTGTTCAAAGACAACATTTCTGCCTTTGAAATACTATTTTCAGATATGTTTAATTTGATACTAGCAAAACATTACCACTGTGTTTCATCACTCCGTTCTTAAAAACACTTTGTTTTTAAAACAAGCCTTTTAACGAGACTTCAGAAACCATGGTGTTTATGACAGGACATGTTTTTATTCACTTTGGTTGAATGAAGGATTCAATTTGTTTACATCTCTGGCTCTTTTCTTGTTTTTTTTTTTGTCATTTCACAACATACCCGATGCTTTAAATGGATGTATTTCCATTAACTTAAATGCCACGCCGGTGTGATATATGCAGAATCTCGCCTGGCGTTGTCTTACTGAAATAAGCAGGACTTTTCCTGAAGAAAGAAATTGTTTGGTAAGCAATAAATGTAGCAGCTGAGAGACTAGGACAGCAACAGCACACGAGAGAGACAGTGTTGTTGGAAGTGATCACAAATTTAAAGCCAGCTGATTTGTATTTAGTGTTACCTCCAGCTGTGTGCTACACGCGGGTAAAAGCAGGTCTGGGAAATACCCTTTACTCATTATACAGCCTTCCTCCAGCGGTCATGAAGGAAGAAACACACATATATACACACACCTTCCTTCAGAGAGTCATGTGCCTCATATTCCCAGGTAAATTATACTCATGCTGAGAACCGTGTTCTAGTTAAATGGTGTATGTATCAAAGATTTTTAAAGGCGTAGATGCTTTGAGGGCATAAACTATGTTATAGGATCACCAAAGCGATTATGAAAACAGAGAGTAATCTGTTCTCTTTGATAGAGGAGTGAAACATGGCCGGGAGCCGAGATGAGCCGTGTGAGTCGAGTGGCAGCGGAGAGGTTTCGGTGCTCATTACGAGCATGAGTTAACACGTCTTTTTGGCACAGGAAAGACATCTGCGCTGCCAGCAACAAGCCTTGCGAGACCCTGGGACTTTCTCATGTGGCTGGAATGTGCCAGCCTCATCGTAGCTGCAGCATCAACGAGGACACGGGTCTGCCGTTGGCTTTCACCGTGGCACATGAACTGGGGCACAAGTAAGTCCAAAACCACTCACTCTAGGTCAGCTGTGTCCCAATTAATAACCTACGAGTTGGAACAGTGCTAAAAAGATTTGACCTGTTCATCTGTTATATTGATCATGACAAATATAGAGGTTCTTTTTGAAAGGGAGCATTTACAGAACAATAATGAAGTATGGAATATTGAACAGCTTGGAGATGCTGAGAGGTGACTCTGATCCAGAGGTAGGAGAGAGAGCAGGAAGTGGCAGATGCTCTTCGGAATTGAAGAGGATGGAAAAGATTAAAAATGAGTTCATTAGAGTGACGGCACAGTTGGGCTTTTGGAGCCATAATAAGGTGGTTTGGACACGTTGGACAGGAGAGGGGTAAACCTCTACTACCACTACCCAACATGAGCATGTCATCATTAAATCCCAAATAATTAATTAGCAAAATCATTAATTGTAGTAATGAAACAATTACAAACTTCTTACTTGATGAGGTTGGAGAATGACTTTTTTCTATTTTAGCACGATGTGCTTCACAACCTTTACAGATTAACAGGGACCCAGTGACCTGCACGCCACCCTGAGCTCTGCTCCACTGTAATATGATATCAGCCAGACCTTCTCTCCAAAATGCCTGACCCCTTTTGCCTGAATGGGGTTATGAGGTCATCTAAAAGAGTATGAAGCAGGTGTTTTAAATTTAATGGAATGATTTGGTCCAGAGGTTTTACATGATGGAATCTAAAAACTGAAAAAAAATAAAAGCAGACAAAATGATGTCTGAAAATTGTTGATTTTATTAACAGTATTTTTGGTTTGAGCCTCAAAACAAATAAAGGATCGAACATAAAGATGGAGAATAAAAACTTTACACTTAAATAGATGGTTAAGTTTCCTCTTTAGCAAGTTTAATATATATTTATAGTTTAATATATAGTTTATATATAGATATACAACCTATCGCTGGGCACAGACACACTCTATATGGGGCAATTTGGAGAATTCAATTGACGTGATCCATGTTTGTGGACTGTGGGAGGAAACCGGAGAACCCGGAGGAAACCCACGCGGACATGGGGAGAACATGGAAACTCCACCCAGATGGGGATTCGAACCGGAAATCCCTAGTGCTGAGAGTTTATATATATATAAATATAAACTAGGAAATATTATCTTTTATTTGCACTAAACATCTAGTGGATAAAAAAATATTTAGTTTTGAATGAAGGCACATATCATTTAAAGTACCCGACTGATCTCTACAACCAAGAACCGAGTACGGGAAATCGAAAGCAACCTTTATGAGTGTCAGATTTCCAATCTGTATGATAATGAGCAATAATGTTATCATCAGTGTCCACATTATGCACGTAAACAGCACACACACACTAACACACACTCGCATGGAGAATTGCTCAGTGCATGTAATTATACAGAGTAGAAGTATCTCTGCTTTGGATGTTGTGGTTGATTGTATATTGGATGACTTTTTGTCTTTTAGGAGGTGCACATGGTGTTTGTTCCTCTGTTCCACCTCTCTGTTCAGTCTCTTATGGTCACAGGTGGTTAATTTGGAACAATTTTTCTGAAGCTTATTTGCATTTAATGGTTCTGTTAATCAGAACTGATACACTGTGATAATGCATGATGCATGAGAAAATCAAAGATCCAACAGAATTAATACCAGGAGAGTGCGTGCTCGGGGAGTCTTAGTTTAAATGTGTGTGTGTGTGTGTGTGTGTGTGTTGATTACAGATTTCATAGTGTTTCTACTACAAGTCCAATTTCCTTCAAATGACATGGATGAGTTCACATCTAGGCAATAACAGAATTATCACTGTGACATTTCTGACATCTCACATTGACTCTTCTCAGTACCTTCACAAGCAGTGACACAGGATGCACGTGATGTCATATGACCTTTTGGCAAAAACCCAGATTATAAATATTTAATACTGACAATGTAGAAACGTAATATAATAATTATACTAAAACATATACACCATACCTTTAGAGTTGCTTGCCATAAGCAGATTTAAATGTTTCTGTTGCGCAGTCATATATATATATTTTTTTCGGCTGTAGAACATGTACAAATCATAACAAGCGTCTCTCTCTGATCTGTCCTGCCGCAGCTTCGGCATCGAGCACGATGGCAATGGAAACGACTGCGAGCCGATCGGAAAGAGACCGTTTGTCATGTCGCCCCAGCTCCTGTACGGAACTTCATCCCCCAACTGGTCACGTTGCAGCCGTCAGTACATCACCCGCTTTCTCGAGTGAGTGCAGTCGTGCCTGATTTTGTCATTTCTCTATAAATATAATTTTTTTGTTTCCACTTACATAAATGGCAGTGTCTATTTTCTCCCAGCTGCGGGCAAAATCATGTCAGCTTGAGATGGTCTGAATTACAGGGTTTGTGAATGCTCTTTTAATGGCTGAGCCACACGCTCTCACTCAGCAGAAGAATTGTGCTTATGTTAAAGGACTCACTTTGTCCCCCGATGTGTAAAATGACAATGTTTTGATTTTGCTCTCTGCTGATTGATGTTCGTAAAATGGCAGCGTACCTCAAAACTACGCATCTAACACCCGACCATCAATCAAATACAGCCAGAGGAAAAGAAAATGCTTCTGGCTTTCTCAGAAATGCAGCAGGGCCTTGCTGGATCATCTTTCAGTAACGTACTATTTCAAGTGGCCGGAAGGGGCTGGTTCAATTGGGCAACACCTTTGGGACCATTTACAAGGAGCCAGGCTGCATACCAAGCGTTGGCTGAGCAAATGTCATTTTGTGTGCCAGAAGTTATTTTAAAATTCTGTGCAATCAGCCCTTTAGTTGCAAAAAACCTATTTTGGCTGGTAAAAGCACCAATTCAAAAAAAAAACTGAAATGAAAGCTTTAATATGCAGTTTATGTCTGACTTTTGCTAAACCCTGCTACTAGATTGGTGAAAAAGGGGTGGTCGGTGCTCCATTTATGAAGAATGACTGCCCTAGATGTCTATGAACAGCAGAAACAAGGCGGCAGAGCTTATAAAATGGCCCGTGAGTGTACATGAAAATGCCTGAACTTAAATTAAGGATGAAATGTTACACACGAGAGCTTATATGTTACACTCCTTTTTTTTTTTTTTATAGCAGCTGAATGTGTTCCAGAAATGTAGAAGCAACAGTCATAAATGTCTTTTCTTATAACCATTTGGTGAAAGCATTAACATCAATATTGTCCTTTAGAATTAGTACTGTGCTGTATATGCATATCAACAAATAAATGATGACTGAGCGATTTTATGGAAGCTTTGCATCTTACACTCAATGTCTTCTCCCAGCGGCTGAAGGCTTCCCCAGCTCTCTGGCGCCGTGCCTCATCCTCCCCCGAGCTCTGGCATGTCTGATGAACTATTCCTCGTTTTCTTCTTTCTCTCATAACCGACTGCAGTTCTGTATGTCGTGTGTGTGGTAGCTCGCTTCTTTGTAATTACAAGAAACTGGGTTTTGACAGTTATTTGAGAGGTTGACATCAGTCAGCTCTGAAACACCGAGGCCCGATATATTGCAGGAACATGGCCCGTGTCCAGACACGGTATGGGCTGACGGGTGGAGGATCTAAAAACACTGACTTACAACTAGTAGGCACACTGGACATTGGAGATCAGCTCTAGTTTGAATGTGTTTCGTCTGTATGTCCTTCTTGTGATGGACTGATGACCTGTCCAAGGTGTTTTCAATGTGTTCCAATGTGCACTGTGGGTTTGGAATGAAAAAATAATATCTTTTACTGACCGTGAAAGAAGAAACACTTAAATAGACATGCAGTTAAAAAAAAACCCAAGTATTTCTGCAGGTGTTCTGGAGAAAAAGAAACGTGTGTTTGTGCTTAACAGCCGTGGCTGGGGATGGTGTCTGGACGATCCTCCTAGCTCCAATGATCTGGCAGATCGGGCTGTGCTACCTGGCGTTCTCTACAGTGCCGCCCACCAGTGCCGCCTCCAGTACAGCTCCAGCTCAAGGCTCTGTGATGACATGGATGTAAGACAGATATTTTTTTTCTAGTTACAGACACACTTTTTAAAACCAAAACGGAACGTAATATTAATATTAATTAATATTAATATATGTATATATGTATATATGTATGTATATATATATATATATATATATATATATATATATATATATATATATATATATATATATATATATATATATATATATATATATATATATATATATATATATATATATATATATCATGCAATCCTGTGCATCATTAATAAGAATATTTTAAAGTATATCCATCCATCCATTATCTTCCGCTTTATCCTCTATTAGGGTCGCGGGGGGGGGGGTGGTTCCCCATGCCCATCCAGGGGAGAACGTCTCTGGCGCTGGGCAGATAGACCCAGGATAGGGCGCCAATCTTTTTGGACTGTGGGAGGAAACCAGAGAACCCGGAGGAAACCCACGTGACACGGGGAGAACATGGAAACTCGATCCCTGAGAGGAGAACATGTTAACCGCTAAGCCTCTGTGCCGCCTATTTTAAAGTATATATTATATAGAAATGAATATAATATAGAAATATGTATATGTTTAGTCACCGGGGTTCACTTAGAGCTAACCAACATATCAAAAGCTGCAAAACTCCATTTCCTTAACAAATGCAATGACTGACAAGCAGACTGTGGAGAATAGAGTTAATTTAATTCATCCTGCTGACTGCTGAGCACAGACTTTAATCTTGTTAGTGAGGAATAAATGGTTGTGCTACCGTGACCCACACAAACAACTTCAGTTATTTTGGGAGCTTTGACAGTAAAAGGTAAAAACAAATCACCAAAAATAGCTAAAAAAAATGACACCAGAGGTATTACCTTTGCTGTGATAAATGAATTGAGGTCTGATTGTTGGCGTATCTAGGAATTCCCACGCTAAATGCCAGCTCATATTAAACTATACAAACATACTAAAACATCTGGGATTTGCTCCCTAATTCAAAGATAAATGAATGAAAACCTGTACTAATGTGATTTTTGAGTGTCTGTGGTTTTAAGTGTCTGGAGCTCAAAGATAAACATTTTGATGATGCCGCGTTCTCGTTTTGCTGTTCACTTTGTTTTGTTGTGGAATTTTAAGAATCCTCCTTAAATATAGAGTTGATTGGTTTGAAAGCGGCAGCACGGTGGCTTAGTGGTTGCCACGTTCGCCTCTCAGCACTAGGGATTCCCGGTTCGAATCCCCATCTGGGTGGAGTTTACATGTTCTCCCCGTGTCTGCGTGAGTTTCCTCCGGGTTCTCCGGTTTCTTCCCACAGTCCAAAAACATGGATCAAGTCAATTGAATTCTACAAATTGCCCCATATAGAGTGTGTCTGTGTGAGTGAGTGTGTGTCCAGTGATAGATTGGTGCCCTGTCCTGGGTTTATCTGCCCAGCGCCCGAGACGTTCTCCCCTGGATGGGCATGGGGAACCCCACCGCGACCCTAATAGAGGATAAAGCGGAAGATAATGAATGAATGAATGGTTTGAAAGCTCTGCATGTTTGTACAATGTTACTAATAACTTTTACAATGTGGCTTAATTCCTATCAAATAATGACAAATAATTATCTTCCAAGCACTGATTTTATTATTGGCATTACATTCTGCATATTTGGCAGCTTATAGGGTTGCAAAAGGAAGAGACATGACCCTGGACCACACACTGCCTGACAGGAAGTGTCTGTCTTTACTTATACAGCTACCATAACTCTGTTCAGAGAGTCTCCCAAACAGACAGAATGTTAGTTAACACTGCACTTAATGAACTTCCCATTTTCAGCTATAAAAATGTAGCTTTTGTTCTAAATATTTATGGATCCCTATTTCCTTCCGTTTGAGGTAAACTCGAGGGACCAACCCCGCTGATTTATTGGGCACCTTGCTGATGGTGTAATGGCTAACAGAAGGGCATCAGATGGCAGTTGTTATTTACAGAGAAGCCTCGCAGCGTTATTGGTGTGAGCATTGTGACTTCAGACAGTCCGATGGCTCACTGATCATGCGTTTGACATCTTCCAATCATTTGCCAAAATGTCACAGTGTTTATCTTGTCTGACCTCCTGAAAAAAATATGAAATCCATCCTCCGTGTTCTTATCAGTGCGGCTTGATTGTCAGCAAAGGTTCGGTTGCACGGCGAATAGGAAACCAGAGCCTTAACAGGCAAGTTTGACATTATTTAAGCCAAGAATGCAGAAACTAATATCTGGAAAAACTGAAGAGATGATGATGGATGACTGGCTGAGAATGATACAGGATATAATAATAAAGCATTATAACTAGAATAAAGCTCTGGATTTTATTTTATTCTTATAGAATGTCTGCAGCACTTTATGGTGCACTGTGGATTCTACATGCCACTCAAAGCTGGACGGAGCAGTGGATGGTACCAAGTGTGGTGAGGGAAAGGTGAGCCACATTGTCTTCGGTTTGTCCTTCGCTCCGTTGCAGCCACATGCCTTTATCCTGCACACCAGTATCTGATGCTATGATGCCACTCTGTTGTCAGTGGTGTTTGAGCGGCCAGTGTGTATCAGCGGGGTATCGGCTCGAGCCGGTCAACGGGGGATGGGCACCATGGAGTGAATGGTCGGCCTGTACCAGGACCTGCGGCGCCGGGGTTCAGCACTCTTTCAGAGACTGTATCAATCCAGCGTACGTGAGTTCCACATCCATATGGTGTAGCGTTTACTCTTACCTCTTTCATTAACATATACTGAACATACCAGTACCATTTACATGAAGTTTTTTTTTTTTTTTTTTTTTAATATATAATTTTTTTATTGAGAAGTCATGTTACAAATATTGAAAATAGTACCAAATATTTAACAGACTTCAAAAAAGATATTTACCCCATTTTTATCCCCAAGACAAAACATCTAGTAAAAAAAAAATACACACCCATACATAAATGAAAGATACTAATAAAAAAGTAAGTAAATAAATAGATAAACAAATAATAATAATAATAATAATAATAATAATAATAATAATAATAATAATAATAATAATAATAATAAAAAGAACTAAATAAAATAAAATATAAAAAAAATAAAAAATGAATAAAAAAAATGTATAAATAAAAAAAAAAATAAAAAAAAAAAGGGGAGGAGAGGAAGGTAAGATGAAAGAAGGGAGGGAACTAGATTTAAGGGCTTCAAAATAAGAAAGAAATGGTTTCCATTTACAGTAAAATTGATCAGAATCACCCTTTAGAGTAAATCTGATTTTTTCCATTCTCAAAAAATGTAAAATAGCAGTGAACCACTACATGAAGTTTTTAAGGATATAGGTTATCTATACACTAAAGGCTTGCAACTACAGAGGCATTCATTATCTTCTTGCTTCCACAGCGTTTTGCAGAACATCTGTTTTTGGTCTGAGGAACTGATTTTTTAACTTCTATTACAAACCCAGACCATTAACACTGCATGTTGCCGGGAATAGAATGCTCCGAAGGTGACATCATCATATAATTACAGTCCACTTTAACGGCATGTTTTTTCTCCTGTTTGTCTCTTTCCCTCATTTAGCCCAAAGAATGGGGGAAGATATTGTCTGGGGGAGCGTCTTCGGTACAAGATTTGTAATCGGGACCCCTGTGCGTCGGGACAGCCCAGCTTTCGAGCTCTCCAGTGCAGCAAATTTAATAATGTGCCTTATAAGGGCAAGGTCTACCAATGGACGCATGTCAATAACCAAAGTGAGTTTTTGTATTATTTTTTAATGGTCAGTGATTAATTTTTATTCATTCATTCATTCATTATCTTCCGCTTTGTCCTATATTAGGGTCGCGGGGGGGGCGGGGTTCCCCATGCCCATCCAGGGGAGAAGGTTTCGGGCGCTGGGCAGATACACCCAGGACAGGGCGCCAATCTATCACTGAGCACACACTCACTCACACACTCACGCACGCATACACACTCTATATGGGGCAATTTGGAGAACTCAATTGACTTGATCCATGTTTTTGGACTGTGGGAGGAAACCGGAGGAAACCCACGCAGACATGGGGAGAAATGGAAACTCCACCCAGATGGGGATTCGAACCGGGAATCCCTAGTGTTGAGAGGAGAACATGCTAACCACTAAACCACTGTGCTGCCGTGATTAATTTTAGTCTATTTAATTTTTTAAAATTATTATTAACATAAGTAGTTTGAGGAAACTTTGTAGAGCCTAGACTTGAACCTGGACTTAAACCTGCCTGGATTAAAGAGCAGAACTTAACTCACTGACTCATTATCACACTGCAATGTTACTCCACGTTAGTTTTTTTTAGTTTGGGTCCTGCATTGTGCTCGGAACATGACAGATCTTTATTAACTCCATTATGCCAGATAACCCCTGTGAACTGCACTGCCGCCCAGCAAATGAACATTTCTCAGAAAAGATGCTGGATTCTGTAATTGATGGAACACGGTGCTCAGACACCAGCCACAGTTTGGACATGTGCATAAATGGCATTTGTAAGGTCAGTAATCAAAGTGATGCATCTCTCTCTCTCTTGCTCTCTCGCTCTCTCTTTTTGGTGCAGCGAATCATCCATACATCTCACTTAGGACATTTTAAAAGCAGTTCAACTTTTCATCCACGTACAATATGATGTATAACACAGTAAAGAACGCTCATTTCATGCCTGTTTTGGATCGTTTGGATTTTGCTGGCGTTTTCTGCAAAAGGCCTAAAGATTTTTTGAAAAATACTTTCCTTTGCTGCTGAGTGAAACCACTCGCACAGTGTTGAATAGAACTGTAGAAGAAATTGTCATGGTGGAAGAGCTTTTCGAGTGACTTACAAAAGCCCAGCATGCATTCTGTCACAGTTTGATTCACTTGTTTTTTTAAATCCTGCACATTTTTTAGCCACCATGAAAACCTGTCCACACACTCTCCACCAACCTTTTGAATAAAGCTGTATATAATTTGGTATTAATGCTCAATGAATCAAGCTTTGGTTAGCTATAGGAACTCCATATTAGCATTATCTCAACTCATGTCGTACAAAAATGTTCATTTCTGATAATCTACTAATAATAACGGGACAAAACTCTTACGCAGAGAATCGGCTGTGATTACGAGATCGACTCCAGTGTGGTCGAGGACCATTGTGGCGTCTGTAATGGCAACGGATCCACGTGCAAAACTGTAAAGAAGACCTTTGAGAAGAGTGAAGGACTGGGTATAAACTTTAACTTTAAGTTTTTTGCTGGCTTCTTTATTAGCACTGTATTGCTTTAAAGCCTTAATGATGATCAGGGCTGTTATTCTTTCAGGCTATGTAGACATTGGTTTGATTCCAGAAGGAGCTAGAGACATCTACATTGAGGAGTTGGCTGAGGCCGAGAACTACCTGGCTTTGCGCAGCAACGATCCCGAAAAGTATTTTCTTAATGGCGACTGGACCATCCAGTGGACTGGAGAATACAAGGCAGCAGGGACAGTGTTCAAGTATGAAAGGACAGGTCACCTAGAGAATCTGACCTCCCCTGGACCAACCATGGAGCTGGTCTGGATTCAGGTATTTCACACAATTCAGTACTTTAAAAAGCTTTACATACAAAAACAAAAAAGCCATGGGGGCTGGCCACCGCTCTGGGTGCTCATTTCACTCAGTGTGTGTATCTGTGTTTCAGTGCACGGATGGGTTTAAGCACTGTAGACAAAGATCACAATTATACACATGTTCATAATTAAACCATATTTGAACAAAAGAAAGACTCATTTATTTTAATTGTAATTAAACATTAAGTGTTTGCGCTTTTGTAGTTGCTCTCGGTCTGTGCAGTAAATAATTGATTGCTCATTTCAAGCATGAAAAAAAATCAAAGAAGCCCAATTTATTCTTCGCTCGTATTCTTCTGTTTGTATTTGTGCGCTCATCGTACGGTTAATGAGCAAAAGAAAGACTTTGTATTAAAGGAATGAGCTTTTCATTGCCGTCGGAGTCGATCTTGGTCATTTGTAAGCAAAAGCCCTTAATTGTTAAGTGCACTAAATTATCCTGCTTTGATTAATTATAGAAAAGAGCTGAAAGTCAAAACAGGTCTGTAATCTTCGGCAGAGAGCCCTGTGCTTCAGCCACATGAAAGTGCAGACAGGACTCATTAGCGCTACAGAGCAGACAGAAGGAAAGAAGCAGGGGATTTAAAGAGCGTCTTCCCACCGAAGCTTGGCAGGCAGCCGGCGTATGTGGGAGAGCAGCTTGATATAACATGAGCTCTGACACCGCTGTAATTATGCTCACTTCTTCCCGCTGGTGCTCAGGGACCTCGGGTGGTTCAGTGCAGCTTCCCTTCTTAGGTGCCGTCAGACCTTTAACAGGCTTCTGATGGAATATCGCACTACGTTGATGTGGTTTGTTTAAAGTTCTTATCTGCTCCAAGAGAGATCTATTATAACTGTAATTGTATAATGTAATACAGTTTTGTCAGTACAGGGTTATCTTTTTCAAAGCAATATGTTAATTGCGAGATGATGCCGTAGATAGAACCGAATTAAAGTCATGGGTTCGTCTTTTCTGTGTGGAGTTTGTAGGTTCTCTTGTGATGTAAAGCCGAATTATAATTAATAATAATAATACATTTTATTTTTATAGTGCTTTTAGGGACCTCAAAGACGCCTCACAAAACGAATAGGGCAGTAAATCATTATAACACAAAAGACATATTAAACATTAACGCAGTTATACAATAAGAAAAGCAAAATTAAAAAGCAGAGACAGAAATAAAATATCAAAATAAATTAAATTACATTACATTAGAGGTTTTAATAATATACTATATACTATATTATATTTGTATTATCCTTTCATTCATTCATTATCTCCCGCTTTATCCTCTATTAGGGTCGCGGTGGGGGTTCCCCATGCCCATCCAGGGGAGAACGTTTCGGGCGCTGGGCAGATACACCCAGGACAGGGCGCCAATCCATCGCTGGGCACACACTCACTCACACAGACACACTCTATATGGGGCAATTTGGAGAATTCAATTGACTTGATCCATGTTTTTGGACTGTGGGAGGAAACCGGAGAACCCGGAGGAAACCCACGCGGACACGGGGAGAACATGGAAACTCCACCCAGATGGGGATTCAAACCGGGAATCCCTAGTGCTGAGAGGTGAACGTGCCAACCACTAAGCCACCGTGCCGCTGTAAAGCCGAATTATAATTAATAATAATAATAATAATAATAATAATAATAATAATAATACATTTTATTTCTATAGCGCTTTTAGGGACCTCAAAGACGCTTTACAAAACAAATAGAGCAGTAAATCATTAAAACACACAAGACATATTAAACATTAACGCAGTTATACAATAAGAAAATCAAAATTAAAAAGCAGAAATAAAATATCAAAATAAATAAAATTACATTACATTAGAGGTTTTAATAATATACTATATACTATATTATATTTGTATTATCCTTTCATTCATTCATTATCTCCCGCTTTATCCTCTATTAGGGTCGCGGTGGGGGTTCCCAATGCCCATCCAGGGGAGAACGTTTCGGGCGCTGGGCAGATAGACCCAGGAAAGGGCGCCAACCTATCGCTGAGCACACACTCACTCACACAAACACACTCTATATGGGGCAATTTAGAGAACTAAATTAACTTGATCCATGTTTTTGGACTGTGGGAGGAAACCGGATAACCCGGAGGAAACCCACGCGGACACGGGGAGAACATGGAAACTCCACCTAGATGAGGATTCGTACCGGGAAATCCCTAGCGCTGAGAGGCGAACGTGCTAACCACTAAGCCACCGTGCCGCCTATTTGTATTATACTATACTAATTATATTATAGTATTATATATTATTTTGTCTTTTTCTACGGGGAATTTGTAGGTTCTCCTTGTGGCTAGCACAGATTTAAAGTCATTGTTTTGATTACTGTGTCTTTTCTGCGTGGAGTTTGTAGGTTCTCCTGGTGAGAAGTACAGAATTATAATTAAGAAACCAAATTAGTAGCCTGGCAGCACATGTATGAAGTCAAGAGCTTGAGTCATAAGTCAAATCATCAACATCAGAAAGGTTACCGTTTTCCTGACTGTCGCTGATTTGACTTAATTGGAACCATGTTTGCGGAGGTTGCATCTGTTTGTGGTTGACATTTTCTCCAACCCACCTTCTCTGTCTTTCAGTTGCTCTTTCAGGAGCCCAATCCGGGTGTGAGGTACCAGTACACCATTAGCAGAGACACCCTGACAGAGTCAGGTAACGGCAGTTCCGTCTCGGATTTCCAGTGGAAGCATGGTGCGTGGACCGAGTGCAGCGTCACGTGTGGATCAGGTACAACTTTTAACGAGGCCTCTCCTGCACAGCGTCTTTATTAAGCCCGACTCAAGAAAGTTGACTTTCTGAGTGCTGTGATAGGGGGTTGCATCAGAAGAGGAGGTCTAGGCTCAGAAACTGTACCTAAAAAAACTGTATATTAACACTCAACACGAAAAGCAGCAGTAATTACAGAACAAATCAGCCCTCTGTGTCGTTGTTAGACAACGTTCTTACTGCCATGCGTTTGTTGTCAGGGATTGTAGTCCCAAAGCTAATTATAAAGGGTGTAATGACCTGGTTCAAAGCCTGGTGTTGTACATTTGCAGTGTAATTGATGTACACCATGTGAAAAGCCTTTTGTCTGAATATTGAAGGTTGGAGACCACACTGACTATAAACATAAACAAACAAAAAAGCTGAAACATTTTCAGAATATTAAGATAGAGATGGGGGCGGCACAGTGGCTTAGTGGTTTGCATGTTCTTCTCTCAGCACTAGGGATTCCCAGTTCGAATCCCAATCTGGGTGTAGTTACCATGTTCTCCCTGTGTCCGCGTGGGTTTCCTCCGGGATCTCCGCTTTCCTCCCACAGTCCAAAAACATGGATCAAGTCAATTGAATTCTCCAAATTGCCCCATATAGAGTGTGTCTGTGTGAGTGAGTGTGTACCCAGCGATAGATTGGCGCCCTGTCCTGGGTGTGTCTGCCCCGAGACGTTCTCCACAGGATGGGCATGGGAAACCCCACCGCGACCCTAATAGAGGATAAAGCAGAAGATGATAGATGGATGGATAAGATAGAGATGATGATTATCAAGATCTTATGACGTGCACTGATTTCTTATCAGTGCAAAATGAAATCATGGGCATGATTATAAAATTTAAATATTTTTTTTTTGCAGTTCAAACACCTAAATATTAATGTTATATTATGTATCCAGGCATAGCACTCTTAAATAAATGAGGGCACTTGAGCACAGGGGGTTAAAAAGGTCGAGCTAAGGAGAGGTTTGGATAATCATGCCTGGATGCCACTTGGCACGGTCGTTGTCAATCATGTCATGGCCCTAACAGACCGTCTTGTGAGCAATCACGTAAGAGCTTTTGACATTTTCATCTTTAGTGGATAATCTTTAAAATATAAAATATTTAGGAAAAATAATGGCACCTCAAATGGACAAAGTGCAGGACTATAAACCATACGCTTAATGATTGAGGTTTCAGAACTTTCACTAATCTGCAGCTGTGAGCTGTTTGGTTTGTGTTATGTGTGTGTTTTGTGTAAGTTCCTCCAGATAAGGGCATTTAGTTAACACTGAAATGTCAATTTTTCATCTCATTAGATAGCTGTGTTTCCCTGCTATGATTTAAATTAACCTTATTAATGAATACTGTGGGAATGTGCAGAGGAGCATGGAACATGTGCATCAGTCAGTCAGGTTTTGGGGTTGGAGGTGAAATAATGGGTGAAATAATTACCTTATCTTCGCCCACATCCTTCCTAGCCTTCTGGCTAGAATGGGAAATTGAAAAGAAGTCCAGTAGCATGTCATGATCATTGCAGTGCTGAGAATCATTCACTCAAATATGGAAAAAAGAGGTGAAAAAATGGAGGTTGGAAATAAGAAAATGTACCAATGATTTTTTTTTTCATATTTGGAGATTGACTGGGTTTGTTCTGTTGATATTTGGATATTAAAGTTTAATTAAATTGCATTAAAAACTTCGAAACAGTTTTATCTCAAAGGTATTCTACATCTTCGAAGCAGAGAACTTTATAAGCCTTCGGCTGACCTACATTTTTCCTCTTGGATGTCTGTAAAAGTCATTTAGTTTCGAGATTGACTTCTATGGCAAGCGATTGTCTTACTGTAGGAGGTCAGAACTCACAGTGTTTGAAAAGAGATTTGACTTTAATTCACCCGCTGACCTCCACTGATTGAATCACACCAATCAATGCATCCCCACTCTGGAGTTTGCGAGACATACCGGACCATCTGCCACGAAGATAACTGCGGCTAAAACACCTGCTATGTTTAAAATCTCAAGAGCCACCTCCTGTGGACATTTCGGTGTCATTTTCGGCACTGGGGAGACGTGCTGACACCATACTCATTACCTCGAGTTCCACTGGGTTTTTAGAATATGATTTATTCGCCAAATGGAAACTCACTGTACTAACTGAATGGAAGCTGGAATGAATTCTTCAAAATGCTGGTATTTTTATTGCCGTGCATGCCCTTTGTCTCCATAGGATTTAAGCGACAGGTTGTTCATTGCATCGAGTGGATGTCTGGAATTGTTGACGAGCATTACTGTGATCCAGCCACCCGTCCAGATGATAATCGGGTCGGTTGCAGTCTTGAACCCTGCCCACCCGTGTAAGTACCGAGATATGGCTGTGCACAGCCAGCCACTATTTGCACTGAAGGCTTTTAATGGTGTATTGAGTCTGCTGGTAGCTTTTAGAGCAGCTGTGACATTCTGTGGTGCTCTGCAGATGGTGGACAGGCGAATGGCAAAAGTGCTCTTCAAGCTGTGGGGAATCTGGCCTGACTAAAAGAACAGTGGTGTGTATACGGAGTTTGGGGCTGGATAAACAGCAGGCCCTGCAGCCTTTTGAATGTGATCACTTACCCAGACCTGAACAGATTTCCCCCTGCAGGATACATACCCCCTGTCCCTCTGACTGGACGAGTGGAAACTGGTCTGAGGTGAGCTTCTGTGAGGGACTTTTACAGCTCGAGTCGTGACTAGTTCTTTAAATGCCTGTATTTGATCTTATAGTGAGTAAGATTCATCACATAGCTTAAACATAGAGGCAAAATGTGGCGATTAATAGTTTTCACAATTATTATTATTATTTTGTATTAATTAAATTTGAATTTCACTAAACAATTTAATATTTTTTTTTAATAGTCAGCAAAAGCCCTGCAATGTCTTTTTTTATTTTTGATTATTGCATAATAATTGTAATTATTGTATAAGTATGGGGTATGAAGAGAAAAAGCAAACTGTAACTATATATATATATATATATATATAGATATATATATATATATATATATATATATATATATAAGCCACCGTATATATATATATCATCCATCCATCCATTTTCTTCCACTTTATCCTCTATTAGGGTCGCGGGGGGGGGGGGGGGGGTGTTCCCCATGCCCATCCAGGGGAGAACGTCTCGGGCGCTGGGCAGATACACCCTGGACAGGGCGCCAATCTATCGCTGGGCACACACTCACTCACACAGACACACTCTATATGGGGCAATTTGGAGAATTCAATTGACTTGATCCATTTTTTGGACTGTGGGAGGAAACTGGAGAACCCGGAGTTAGAACCCACGCAGACACGGGGAGAACATGGTTGGGATTACATATATATATATATATATATATATATATATATATATATATATATATATATATATATAATATATATGCACATGTAAAGTGTGCACTGCAGAAGGTTTCAGCTGAGCAGTTAGTAATATGAGACCCGGCACAAAATCGCAGCTCAGCCTCACAGAGTGCGCATTGTTTTCTTTTCAGCGCTCACATTTAGCTGCGCGCTCGTGACTGCGTAAGACTTAGAAAAAATAAATACGTACATTCATGATTGGCCTTAAGTGCAAGATACTTACAAAGATATTAAACAGCATTCACATGTGCAGTCATTCTGCCGTCACTGCACTCACTTTTACATTTCTCCTTCATTTACTGCAGACTGGTGTTCTCATGATGGATTCTTATTTATTAATGAGCAAAATCATTTTAGTGATTATAGTTAATGAAGTGAATAGCAAGTTAAAATGTTCCAGATGAAAGGCAATTTATTTGAGATTTGTCCTCATGAAAGCGTTGCGTTACTGTAGCTCATTCTCTTAATTGGTTTTTGATGTCCATAGTGCTCAGTCAGCTGCGCAGATGGTGTGCAGACTCGTCCTGTGACGTGCCGCTGGAACACCGTAGTCGCCTGCAATCTTCAGGTCAAGCCGGCTTCGGTCCGACCCTGCAACCCTCAGAACTGTCCTGTAAGCCTGGACAGCGAGTGGTCCGGAAGCGGCTCATCCAGCAAAGAGGTCTTTAACAAGATCAACACCATACTTGACAACCAGTTACCTAAAGTGGCTTCCGGTCCAACAAGGGACCAGCCACAGCAAGTTATGGTTCGAACCCATGCAGAGGACAACTCCATTGAATCAGATTTAAAAACCAAAGTTCCCATCGACGACTTTTACTATGACTACAACTTCATCAGATTCCATGAGGATCTAAATAACGATTTTGACGATGAAGGGAACAGCGTGTCGGATCGCTCAGGAATTCATCCGAAGCAGGAACCCCAACCCTCGAGTTCCAGAGAAGGAATTGCTTCATCCACAGCTACCTCACTGACATCTTCTACTTCAATCCCACCAACTTCCCCCACTTCCAAGGAGAACTCCCAAAACTCGCATTACTTCCAGCATTATGACAGCTTGCCAGAAGACGTAGGGTTTGCGGAGGACTACTTCCTGCCTGTTGTCACGACGACCAGACCACGTTCTCCTGTCACCATCTCATCCTCATCTCAATATTTCAAGACTTTACCAGAACCTGACCCAACACCGGACTCCAGCAGTATGCAAAGCTCATTAACTGAGAAGCCACTTGAGCAGAGAAATGTATCGCATGATCCAGATGTGCAATCTGGACGTCCTTCTCACGAGCCTGCGAGCACAAGTGTTACATTAAACACTGAGAGACAGACTATAAATAACAAAGATGGTGCAACGAGGCAGGAAATTGCTGACGGAGAAAATAAATTGTTGTTTCAACAAGAAAAGAACGTCCCTACGTACAGTACCGTCCCTGTTCCCTCTGTCTTCGACAGCCGATTGAGAACCAACCGAAACTCTGATCCCAAATCGAACATGGCTGACATTCCAGAGTCCACCACCATGCAACCGTTCACTTCTCCAGAGTTGAGGAGTCGGGTCACTGAACCGGACCCCGATGACGAGTTGCCTGTCTGGACAGAAATCGATTACAATGAGATCATTATTCCTCCATCGCTGAGGACGACAAAAACCCCGTCCCCGGTTCCCTCTCAGTCCCAAAGTCCAAACAGTGAGCAGCAGGTTTTCACAGCTGGACCTTTTATTGACATCCTGATCCCATCATCTCTTCCTGCCTTCTGGATAACTGGCAACTGGAGTTCTGTAAGTAATTTAATCCCTTCACAGCAAGTCAGAGACTTGACGCTGTGGTTATGTAACTAAAACAGCTGGGACTATCAAAGGGCACAAAGTTGAACTTTCAGAAGTTGCTGAAGTTATTTACACACGTTGCTAAATTTTTGTGCCAGCCGGTTTCCACATTTCCTTTAGTCCTATCAAAAAAACCTTTAATTTCGCAATACAGTGACATTATTACAAACAACAGCTTTAGACCACCGAACCCGTGTGTCATTCCGTAATACTGTAATTCTATTATACTCCTCATTATACGGCTGTCACATGAAACACAACTGACTTTACCCACAGAATGCATTTAAAACACATTTACATTTATTTATATATATGCAATACAATTTTAAACTTGGTTTTGAACTTAATTTTTCAACTCCTCGTCATTGTTAATTAGCAGACTGTCATTTAAAAACAGTTCATTGCAAGTTATATTAAGCATTACTGTGTATGCGACAAATAAAATGTGATTTTATCTCACCCCAGCTTATAACGGATGCACACCCATAATTAGAGGAACCTCCGGCAGGAGCATTCATATTTCTTATTACTGTCCATCCCTTTTAGTTCCACCTTCCCCCCTCAGCATCGTCTGTTCCGCCACGCTCCTGCCACAATGGCATTCTGGGCTCAATTTTCAATAGTGAAAATTAAAAATATAAAAAAAAAAAATTCTAATAAATATGAAAGAACCCGATATGCTTTTGCTTTGTATATAAATTAAACTGGGCATTGACCGTGTAATAACTGTTCTGATCCATCACAGTGTTCTACCAGCTGTGGGCTCGGTGCTACATGGAGATCAGTGCACTGCAGCACAGGAAATGACTCGGACTGCGACGTGGGGAAGAGACCGGTGCCGGCACGACGCTGCTATCTCCGGCCCTGCTCCACATGGAGGGCAGGGGATTGGGGCAAGGTGAGGTTTACATGACGGACGTACTGTAGTCCATCCATATGGAAAGTGGAGCTGAGAAGTGAGAGTAGAAACAAGAAAGAATAGGAATAAAGTGATTGCTGAGTGCCTAATGATATCAATTATTTCTCAGTTAAGTCAGAAAATGGTTAGAAATAAAGTTTGGTACGTTTGCAGATTTAAGCAAAACGTTATTGTGCTTCATTATAGTGCTCAAAGGACTGCGGAGGAGGTACAAAACTGCGGGAGGTCCAGTGTTATGATATGCGTGATGAGAGGCTCCTGAGACCCTTCCACTGCCAGCTCACCTCCCTTAGACCCCATGATGTGCTGCCCTGCAACACTCAGCCCTGTCTGGACTGGTACACCTCCTCATGGGGCCAGGTAAGAGCTCATATTAGAAATAATACATCTCAATCTATAGAAATGAGAATAGAAACAAGTTTATTATTATTATTAATATTCGTTATTATTGCAACGCACCATGCGACCAGGCAAGCTGAAGACCCAGAGCAGGATACGGCAGAGCTCCTCTAAAGCAATATTTAACTGACGCTAAACTAACAAAAGAGAACACCAGCACAATAGATGAGATTACAGCACTACATCAAACAGCTGAACCAAACTAGACACACATGAGAACAATAATCCTGGTGTGTGGTCAGGACAGAGCAGACGGAAGAGCGAGACGAAACAAACAGGAAGTGTCCTGTATGGACGTCTTTATTCATCACGGTAACAGGGTTACACCTAAACAAAACATACATCCCTATGGATGTTATATATAGAATTGCAGAACTGAAGTTAAATAGTCGCTTCCAAATGTAGCCCTTAAACCACTTATACATGTCAGAAAAAAATAGGGGAGAACAGGAACGGTCCAATAAATCAAGAACCTTTTACACTGGAACAGCCAATTTACTATATTATTAACTTTATTTTTCAACTCCTGGAACAATGTATTTAAAAGGTTTTATGAGATACGTACAGTCTGCAAAATTGATTTTTAAACTTCTTTGTTGGGGTGGCTTAAAGCATGTTCGCCTCTCAGCACTAGGGATTCCCGGTTCGAATCCCAATCTGGGTGGAGTTTCCATGTTCTCCCCGTGTCCGCGTGGGTTTCCTCCGGGTTCTCCGGTTTCCTCCCACAGTCCAAAAACATGGATCAAGTCAATTGAGTTCTCCAAATTGCCCCATATAGAGTGTGTTTATGTGAGTGAGTGTGTGCCCAGCGATGGATTGGCGTCCTGTCCTGGGTGTATCTGCCCAGCGCCCGAAACGTTCTCCCCTGGATGGGCATGGGGAACCCCCCCCCCCCCCCCCCCGTGACCCTAATAGAGGATAAAGCTGAAGATAATGAATGAACTTCTTTGTTATAGCCACCCCAGTGTACAGTGATCTGTATATACATAATTAATCACACACTCAAAATTACTATTAATTTATTTTTGAAACAGTTTGGGGAAGGCCCTTTTCTGTTCCAGACCTACTGTGCCAGGACACACAAAGTCATAGCTGGGTTAGTTTGGAGTGGAAATGCCTGACTGGCCCACACAAAGCCCCACCCTCACCAGACACCTTCAGGGGGAGCTCTCAGGCACCCAGAATGACAGAAACACCCCACAATCTTGTTGAAAGCCCTCTCAAAAGACTGGATGCTGCACATAGGGAAGAGTTAGAATGAGATGCGATGTCATAACTGCTCATGTAGGTGTAATAAGTAAGTGTTCCAACACTCTTAACCCTAAAGGGTGTATAATTAAGATAAGCTCGCCTAGTCTGTGGATATGCACACTACCTGTTATTACTGCCCCAAGGACGGACATTATTCCCAGAATGAATGACTGTGCTTTTGACGTGCCCTTGTTAAAGCTCCCAGCTGCTACAATCTCCTCTATTATCCCAGTGTTCAGAGCTGTGTGGTGGAGGAGAGCAGCAGAGGATCGTCACGTGTCCAGAAGATGAAGGATGTGATGAGACACAGAGGCCCAGCTCCATCCAGCAATGCAACATGCATTCATGCTCTCAGTGGGTGACTGGATCCTGGGGTCAGGTAAACATCTTTATACGAGATGTGTGGATTTCTTGCTGGCTTGGAAACCTAAGTGTTGCAAGGCTTGGATTATTTTGCCTTGGAGGCCATGATGATGTTTACTAATAATGATAAAATATTAGTGTTTTTAGAATTTTGAATATTCTTTTTTTTATGACAAAACAACATCCATCCACCCATCCATCATCTTCTGCTTAATGCTTAATCCTCCACTGGTCCACTCCATCAATTGAGTTCTCCAAATTGCCCCATATTGAGTGTGTATGTGTGTCTGTGTGTGTCCAGCGATAGATTGGCGCCCTGTCCTGGGTGTATCTGCCCTGGATAGGCTTTGTCCACTCCCTGGGCTTTGTTTTTGCCCCAACCAGTATATCAAACCCGGGACCTTCTTGCTGTGAGGTGGTAGCGCTAACTGCTGTGCCACTGTGTTGCCACGCTCACATACACTTACATT
This sequence comes from Corydoras sp. C115, assembly GCA_019802505.1. Classification (NCBI taxonomy): domain Eukaryota; kingdom Metazoa; phylum Chordata; class Actinopteri; order Siluriformes; family Callichthyidae; genus Corydoras; species Corydoras sp. C115. The sequence goes on along the minus strand of JAFMOC010000191.1, from coordinate 372,633 downwards.
AAATCCAGTCTGTAATGCTCTCTTAATGCATTCTATGCTCCCTAAAAACAATAAAATAATAATTGGTAGAAATCTATGGGTAGGTATAAAAATCTGACCTCATACTTGTGAGTCAGAGCATCTTCTCCCTCTGTTCGGTAAATTACCCATAATCCCTTTTCCTGCATCATTACTCCCTTATTGATGCCTTGAGCCTTTGTGCGCACTCACTCCCAACATGCGCTGAGTACATGTGCTGCCTGGCAGGGTCTGAGTTATACAGCATCACCATGTGTATGCACCTACGCATGTAATCGGTCACTTTAATTACCACCGGATTTAATTCCACGTTCTGTAAAACTATTATATACAGAACATGTAATAAGAAACCATTTTTATTATTCATTCATTCATTCATTCATTCATTATCTTCTGCTTTATCCTATATTAGGGTCGCGGTGGGGTTCCCCATGCCCATCCAGGGGAGAACATTTCGGGCACTGGGCAGACACACCCAGGACAGGTCGCCAACTCAATTGACTTGATCCATGTTTTTGGACTGTGGGAGGAAACCGGAGAACCCGGAGGAAACCCACGCGGACACAGGAACAACATGGAAACTCCACCCAGATTGGGGATTCGAACCGGGAATCCCTAGCGCTGAGAGGAGAACATGCCAACCACTAAGCCACCATGCCGCCACCATTTTTATTATGTAATTATTTGTATTTTTCAATGAACTGGGTTTCCTTCAGGTTCTCTGGGTTCCTCCCACAGTCCAAAAACATGGGTTCATGTGGCGTTATACTAGTATAGGATTAAGCGGGAGATACTGGATGGATGGATGGATGGATGGATGGATGGATGGATGGATGGATGGGCATTTCTGTGCACAATGCAAGGTGCATGGCTGGGTGAATTTACTGATGTAGAGCTATAGTGACCTGCCCAAAGTCTTGATTTAAAACAATTAAACCACTTTGGAATGAACTAGAGATGACCCGGTCAGTCTCATTTCATCAGACCAGCGTCTGAGCTCACAGGGGCTTCTTTTTGTTCAATGACCTGCCAGTGTTCGGTGATTTGCGGTGGAGGGGTCCAAAGGCGCCTGGTAAAGTGTGTGAACACCAAATCAGAGGAAAACGGCGATAAGGACGAGGCCCAGTGCGACCATGAGTCCTGGCCTGAGAACACACGCCAGTGTAACCTACAGGAATGTCACAGCGCCCCCTCAGGTATGAGATGCACATAAAAGCAAACTGCTCTTACTACCTCTTCACTAAACATTTTCCTATGTGTCTTTCGGTATATAAAACGAATTACCCCAGCAGCCAACCTTTACCACACATGTATTACCAGGTACTCTCGAAGAAAATATTGCAAATGGAAGTCTCCCCCATTTTCCTTCTAATAATGTCGAATATTCAGGCACATTTTGATAGATGTAGCACCTGCTTGCTGCTTTCATTTACATTCCAAGCAGCTGATATGGGGCAAAGCCACTCAGGAGTCAGTGCAGCCATTTCTCATCTCTCAGTACCAAATGATTGCATTTCATTGGAATGCAAATCAAATAGGAGAGCAATGACCGTTTTGGGAAATCAGAAAGTGAACTTTTTCTATCTGCTGCTGAAATGTCAGTGAGAAAGTCACCTCAGTCTCTTCACACTGTTCTAATCTCAAATGCATAGTGTTTGAGACCCTAAAACTGTTTATAAGATGACCGGGGGACTGCCAGGTACCAAACGGTACATCACTCAAACCTCTACACTATTTCCTTGCCACAATATGAAGTGAGAAAACTAATATTTCTGTGGAATGCTGCCAAAAAATAAACTGATGCTGCTGCACTAAAACCCCATTCATCGCATCAGTGTCACTGCAGAACTCACAATAAACACTCCACCACCCAAATGATATGTGTTCTGTGAGGGGCCTGACCAACAGAGAACAGAGAACCAACCGGGGACTTAAAAAAACAAAGCAGAAAGTAAAGTAAAAACAAAACAACAAAGTAGACAATAAAGCAAGAAGGTAGTGTGTTTAAACTTTGACAGGTACTGTACATGGGTGAGCTGTGTGACACACACACACACACACACACACACACACACACACACACCCCGCCCAAGCCTTTGTGTATAAAGTGGGAAATGCTGGCATGAGTTATGTGTCTAATTTCCTGGAGTGATGCAAGCTTATTGTTTTGTGCATCTGTTTCAAGGCCTGTTTCCTTTCTATGAATACTCAATGAGTGTGCACTGTCATTTCCCTTCCACACTATTTCTAATAGCAGCACAGTTGGGTCCAAGTCTATTAAAGGTGTTGCTGTTCTGTTTGTAAGCTGGTAATAGTTCTTTAGCTGGACTAGTTGCTTACTTAAAAACCTGAAAGTAAGTGACACAGAGCCTCCAAATGCTTTGCAACTTTATTCTATCTTAAAACTTGGAAGAGGGCGGCACGGTGGCATAGTGGTTTAGCATGTTCTCCTCTCAGCGCTAGGGATTCCCGGTTCGAATCCCCATCTGGGTGGAGTTTCCATGTTCTCCCCATGTCCGCGTGGGTTTCCTCCGGGTTCTCCGGTTTCCTCCCACAGTCCAAAAACATGAATCAAGTCAATTGAATTCTCAAAATTGCCCCATATAGAGTGTGTCTGTGTGAGTGAGTGTGTGCCCAGCGATAGATTGGCACCCTGTTCTGGGTTTATCTACCCAGCGCCCGAGACATTCTCCCCTGGATTGGCATGGGGAACCCCACCGCGACCCTAATAGAGGATAAAGCGGAAGATAATGAATGAATGAAAACTTGGATGATTGATTCGTGGTTAAATGCTTAGATCAGACTTGCTCTGTAATCAGCACCTAGTGCCCACAGGATCTGCAGTGCTAAAGCAGATGTTTACTAATTCAGATGATTTCTAGGATATTGCAGAGTCTAAGCGAATTCAACCAAAGCCAGATATTTTCCCTCAATAGCAAATCTAAATTAGTAACAGAGTGTGATTAGGAAAAAGAACAGTCTGCACCAAATAAAAGTAACTAAAATGCTGACCTGCACGCTGCTTTATTATTGTGTTTATTATTGTGTTTCTGGTCGTGAGCTTTGTTTTCTGTGGAGAGAATCTCTAAATTCTCTCTTCGTATCTGAATGGCCAGTCTGGTTGAGGTTTTTGAGATGTAGCTTCCAGCAGGATGTATAAGTGTGTATCCTTGGGGGAGGGCTGAGTATGCTGGAGTTCAGAAACAGAGATAAATAGCTCATCTTCCAGGCTCAGGGTCATGAGGTGTTGTCTTTTCTCAGAGGGTAATAAATAATTCCAGTGCAAAACTGTGCACATGAACAGTAATGTGCTGTGGCTGTGTGCACATGAACAGTAATGATGATAACTAAAGGAAGAAGAAGAGGAAGAAAAAGAAGAATAAGCCACTGTTTCCAGGGTTCCCTGAGCCTCCAACATAAAGAAGACATAATAGATTTAGTTTGAATGGAAAATATTTATAGTTTTGTAAAATACACTTTTCAATGCATTCAAATATTCATTCATTCATTATCTCCTGCTTTATCCTCTATTAGGGTCGCGGGGGGGTTCCCCATGCCCATCCGGAGGAGAACGTTTCAGGCGCTGGGCAGATAGACCCAGGACAGGGCGCCAATCCTCACACACTCACTCACTCACACACACTCTATACGGGGCAATTTGGAGAATTCAATTGACTTGATCCATGTTTTTGGACTGTGGGAGGAAACCGGAGAACGCGGAGGAAACCCACGCGGACACGGGGAGAACATGGAAACTCCACCCAGATGGGGATTCGAACCGGGAATCCCTAGTGCTGAGAGGAGAACATGCCAACCACTAAGCCATCGTGCCGCGCGTGTCTTAATTATTCAAGTAAATAAATCCCTTTGTTTGTTAATGCTATTCCTCCAGTGTTAATGAAGCCACAGGATTTCTATTCCTTTTCTTATTTGCGTTTGCTAAATAGTTTTGTCTTGTTTTGTCCCCAGATGGGGATTCGAACCGGGAATCCCTAGACCTGAGAGGAGAACATGCCAACCACTAAGCCACCCGCCCGCATTCAAATATTGAAATTACAATTTCAGGTTGCCAAATAAAGAGAAAAATCATAAAAGTTACTTAATGTGTGACATGACAGTGTCACCCAAAGCCAAATAATTATAATAATGTAGTATTTTCAACAATTCTGGTAACACCAAACTCATTCATTTCTCTTGCTGCTAGTTAACAGATTATCTAAAATAAGATGTGGTAGAGAATCATGCTGTAATCATCTGTAACACACTGCAACTGATTACAAAATACAGCTGTTTCTAAACTACTCAGACTCAGTCCTCAGACTCTAAAAAACCCCCGTGTCACTCTCATATAACTAAGTCACCCTGTACTGAAATAGACCTGAATAGAGCTCAGTTTATGCAGCTTTGCTGAAGGCTGTGTCTATCTGCTTAGAACGTACCCGGGGCAGGAAAGGGTGAATCGTGAGAGCCCATTGTAACTATGACCCTGGATCCCAACCCCCAACCTCTTCAGCCACAGCAATGTACAGCAACATGGGAACATTGGAAAAAGCTTACTGTGTTGACAGTCTCAGGCTTTGACATGAATGAATATTTTAGCCTCAGGCCTGGAAGAGTAAGGGAAGTAGAGAGCCACTCGGTTCCACATGGGGAACTCATTAAGTATACGTTCAAATGAAAAAAAAAAAAGTAAAATACCTGAACTACTTTTTGAAAGTAGTAAGATTTCTAAAGACCTATGTGTCGTTAATGGGGGGTATTCAGGTGAGTACACTCTGTTACCAAGTGCAGCAGCATGCTGAATATCCCGAAAGCCATAAAAGGTCTAATTCGTCAGACGAAAAGTACATTTTGTTTAGCATTCATGAGAAGTGGTTTCCTTTCTGCCCTGCATTTAAGAGATCTTATCGTATAGATTCCTTCTCGCCGTCGTTTCCAACACCACATTAAAGCCGACTTTTAGTGTTTTTTGCCAATTACTTTTGTGGCTTTATGATATAAAAAGAAAAAAAAGGAACAGACCTATGTCTGTATGTATTTATAAAGAGTTTTACCACCATATACCACATTACTTTCCTACTGCAAAACTTTTACCTTACACCCACCTCCGAGCTCGACATGTGTGTTATCTAGAGCCACACTGTTTAACATTTGGAGCTTTAGTCTTGGAATATTATTTAAATATTTATATTGCGGTCAGGTTATTGTTTATAGGATGTTTCTTGTCCTGTTAGTTTAATGTAAATGTGCTTTTAATATCCTCTGTGGAGGTTTTTAAATATATTTTACCTTTCAGCTTTATCCTAGGGCAATGCTCTGTGTGGCTCACTCAAGTTCCTCCACAGGAGACTCACACGGAACAGATAAGGGCCTTCCCCAAACTTGTCCAGTGTGCATGGCTAGGTGCTTGATTTCATTGACCCGTTATACTACTAAATTATAAACCTGAATTCGTTGATTAAGACGAGGTCCCTTAGGCTTTGGCCCTGTAATTCATAACATTCCTCTCTAAATGAATATCATAGTATCCTCAGCCTGTCTGCCAAATTGGACAGAATAGTTTATCTTGAAAAGAATTTGTGTTCTTGCAGCATGCGCTGACTCTTAATGTCGGTATGTGTTGATGATGATTAAATAATAATCATCTTCCTTTTTCCCCACAAGCGTTTGAAGCGCACCAATTAAAACCCCAAAAATGTTGCCGCCAGCATTTAATATTGAGTCTTTTTTTTCTTTCAGCTTATTTTTCAGGTTTCAGTACGATTACCAAGAACATCATATCTAATATTCATTCATTCATTCATTATCTTCCGCTTTATCCTATATTAGGGTCGCGGTGGGGTTCCCCATGCCCATCCAGGGGAGAACGTTTCGGGCGCTGGGCAGATACACCCAGGACAGGGCGCCAATCTATCACTGGGCACACATTCACTCACACAGACACACTCTATATGGGGCAATTTGGAGAACTCAATTGACTTGATCCATGTTTTTGGACTGTGGGAGGAAACCGGAGAACCCGGAGGAAACCCACGCGGACACGGGGAGAACATGGAAACTCCACCCAGATGGGGATTCGAACCGGGAATCCCTAGTGCTGAGAGGAGAACATGCTAACTACTAAGCCACCCATATGTAATATTCTCCTGCTAATTAATGCATTGTTAATCCAGACTAGTCAACTGCAAGTTCTTTTATTAATATAGCGCTTTATACAACAGTACATTGTCACGAAGCAACTTTACGATATTCCAAGCCAAAGGGGCAGTGGCAAGAAAAAAAGCTGCCTGTTCTGTTGTTAGTCTTGTGTAAACAGTATTGTCCTCATTTCCTTTAACGTCTCTCTTTTTTCGGATTCTTCTGCCTGCTCCAGGTCAGGTGTGTTTGCGGGACCGCCTGACGTTCCGCTTCTGCCAGAAACTCCAGTGGCTCGGCCAGTGTCACCAGGCATCAGTCCGGTCCCAGTGCTGCAAAACCTGTGAGCAGCCCAACCGCGGCGACGGCCGTGCCACTCGCCGCTGAGACGGGATGACGTGATGAAGGAATGACAGCAGTGAACCAGGGATTAGTCCGTATTTTTTAAAGCACACCCAGCTATCATACACTGTGGGAGAAAAACACTTCCACAAAGAAAAAGATTTTTTGCGTTATGATGCAGGTGTGAGAGTTCAGCACCTTGCGTATTGTTTAAAGAAACTTTCGTTTGGGATGTTATACAGAGTTTAGTGCATTGCTGGTCAAGTTACCCTGGTGCTAGATTTGACAGAACTGAACGTCATCCATGTGCTCACAACTATGACAATCAGCCTGATGGTACTGGCTGTACATTGCACTGATATATTCTCTGACGAGTTAAATATCTAAAGTGTAAAAACCTTTAAATTACATTCTTTATAACATTATAGATACATTAGAAGGGTAGATCAAAATATAAAGTACTAACCACTGGGCCAAATCAGGCATTCTCTCAGTGTAGCTTCTTGATTTTATATTATTCTCCTCATGCCCATTCAGGGGAGAACGTTTCGGGTGCTGGGCAGATACACTTAGGACAGGGTGCCAATCTATCACTCGGCACTCACACACACACACACACACACACACACACACACACACACACACACACACACAGATGATTCAGAGCAGCCAATTCACCTTGACTCCATCTGTTTGGAGTGTGGGAGGAAACCGGAGAACCTGGAGAAAACCCACACGGACGTGGAAACCACACCCAGATCGGGATTCGAACCTGGATCCTCAGTGCTGAGAGGCGAACCTGTTAACCACAGCGCCACCATACTGCTCAATGGCACACTCAGTTAAATAAAATCTATTTTCTGAAAAAAAAAAAAAAACACACGGACCAGTTTGCAGAAAGTGCATTCATGAGCCCGGCTAGTGAGAAATGAGTCTACCAAATACTTCTATGAACATTTAAACATAACTTTCTTAGCAATCGTAATCAATACAAACCAATTTGTTCCACTGAACAATGGACATGGTCGTCTGTCTGTCTGTCTCCTGTTTTCCTGAGGATTCGTCGTTAGTCTGCAGCTTGATGATCTTAAGTTTAGGCTAAGCTTGAGGCTCCAACGATGCTTTTTACAGATCGCAGCTTCGATCTTATTAATAAAGTCTAGTTGACGTAAAGAGAACGGTGCTGAACAAATCACCTGGTGCTACACTTACAACAGACTTACTTTGGGTTCCAGACTCAGTCAGGGGCTGAGGAACCAGCAGCTTATTTACTTGAAATCTGCAGTGTTTTTATGTTTTGTTTTGTTTTATGGGACTACAGCACGTGGACAAAAGTATTCGAACACCCATACATTGCACTTACAGAATCTAAATTGGTCATTGATTTGCAGCCAAAACGGCTTACACTCTACTGGTGAGGCTTTTCTAAAAGGTTTTGGAGTGTGTCCATGTTGCCCATGAAAAGGGATGAGAGGATGGTCAGCAATCTTCTATTTCTCACAGCTGGGTCATCCTAAAGGTGTTCTATGGGGTTGAGGTCAGGGCTCAACCATAGCTTTATGGACCTTTTTTTCATGCTCTAGCACCCAATAATGCTGGAACACATGAGAACAATCATTAAGAGGTATATCCCAATATTTTTCACGTGATAAATGTGTCCTTTTTATCCCATCAGCTGTCTTCGGATTCTTAATGGCTCCCTGATGGGTTTTATAACAGGCTTGTTATTTGCAACACTCAGGTAACTTGCTTATTCCTGCTCTTGATGTATTATTGATTATCAGCTGTATGTTGCATATGTCTAATATGATATCGATGTTTAATTCACGTATCGCTCGTTTCGCAATTTGACATTATCAGACCTCAATCATCTGTTCACAGACAGAGACAGAGAGTGTTTATTGACACTGCGACATTTATTTCAGTGGTCGCTAACTAGCTGAGCTTTCAGTATTGGTCTTCTAGACCCAAAGAGGAAAGTCAATTTCAGCACAGTGTGTGTTGAGGGTGGGGGGTGGGATTAAGGAGAATAGCTGATGTAAGCAGTTCCATTTCATTTTACACCTAAGCCAAAAATAGTCAAACTCAGTAGGAAGACTGGCCATGCAGTTATAAAGCTCTGAATAAAGCTCTGCCAGGTAACACATGTGCATTAATGGTGTGTGCAGTTTGAAGATCATGTAACACTGTTTTCATACCAAAGGCTTGCTTTGTCCTTCTGCACTGAACAGCATTTCAGTTTGTTCCCTGTTCACGAGTGTCTCACAGAGCATGGCCTCTTCCCCGTTAAGATAGATGAAGATAATTCATCATGTGTATTAATCATTTTGCTCCTTCTGCTGCCTCATGGACTCATATGTTACCATCCGGTGTGTTAATACAGCCTGAACTTCAACTGTTTAAGCGTCTGTATTGATTTTGGGTGGGAATGTTGTATCTGCACCATTTCTCTTTGTACATTTTGTTAACATTCCGCATTTCTGTATCACCATCATTAAAGGTTAATTAAAAATAAACCTTTATTCGCTTCACATGATCTTGTTTTTTTACATATATATATATTTTTAATGCAGTAAGTGGATTACATCTTCAACTTAATCCTTTTGATTGTTTCTGGGGGTTCATAAACTTCTATTGCAGTAAAACAGCGCCCTCCTGTGTACACATACGAGACATCAGACTGATATCAGCCGACTGGGTTCCACTCACTGAGCTGCTGCAGTTAATGGTAGGTTCTCTTCAGTCTGTTCACCTTAATGTGTTGCTTATGGTAAATGTGGATTCTGTTATTTTCACTCTGTCCTGTGTTTTTAGGAAACAGATTCTTTGCTCTGCAGCTGTGTTGTACTGAGCTTCTCCTCTGCTGTTATGATGATGATGATGATGATGATGATGATGATGATGCACTGCTGTGCTTACTCACAGAGAGGCTGAGCTACAGTAAGAAAACCTGTACATTTTAACTTGAACCTGTATGAAATGTGCCATATCTGCATCTTAATGCTGTAGTTAAAAGTGTTATACCTTTTGTGGCAACAGTTAATGGAAGGTCCATACCTATATATATATATATATATATATATATATATATATATATATATATATATATATATATATATATATATATATATATATATATATTTTTTATATATATATATATTTTTTTCCATTCATTCATTCATTATCTTCCGCTTTATCCTCTATTAGGGTCGCAGGGGGTTCCCCATGCCCATACATGGGAGAACTTTTCGGGCGCTGGGCAGATACACCCAGGACAGGGCGCCAATCTATCGCTGGGCAGACACACACACAGACAGACACGCACACAAACACACTCTATATGGGGCAATTTGGAGAACTCAATTGACTTGATCCATGTTTTTGGACTGTGGGAGGAAACCGGAGAACCCGGAGGAAACCCACACGGACACGGGGAGAACATGGAAACTCCACCCAGATGGGGATTCGAACCGGGAATCCCTAGAGCTGAGAGGAGAACATGCTAACTACTAAGCCACCGTGTATATATATAAACTAAGCCTAATCAATCTATGATATATGATAATAACAATAGGATATTATTACATATTGTAGTCAATGATTTTCTAATCACACATTGTTACTCTGTTAAATAGTCAATATTACAAAAACTTAAATGTTAAATAAATTTGGTTATAATATAATGGTTATTATAAAACGGGTATTTCCAATCCTAAAATCTGATTGGCTGGGGCGTTTTTCCCCAAAACAATTTCCCCTTTTTTATAAATTGCTTTCTGAAATTTGGCCACTAGATGGCAGTGTTTAATAAGACAACACAAAAGCCAAATTGGTGGCCTCCAAATGAGTGGCCTAAACGCAATGCATGCTGGGAGGCTGTCGATTGACAGTGGGAAAACATTATACCACCAGATGGCGGTATAACCTTTAAATACATTATGCTTCGCTATTAAGCTCCGTTTTGAGCAGATCATGAAACAGACCTTTTCCAATTTATGCAAAATAAAAAACAAAGTTTCTCTGACTGCAGGAACTATCATTATTGTAAATTTATGAGTATGTAAGAGTGATCTGCCAAATCAGCAAAGCATGTGATCTGAATTTAGCACGTAACACTTTTCTATAGTGGCTCAGTGAATCTGTTAAGGCCACTTCAGTACTTCAGAAGTTCTAATGTCTGCAAATACAGATCCTAACAAAATAACTTTACCCATACTGTATATTTATTACACCATAATTGTAAAAGATAATGGATGGCTGGATTTCCACCGTTTCACTGACCTCATCCACACAGCCAGAGGGCAGGATGAATGCTGGGTCTGGTGTAGATTGTACCTTGGAGCATCATGACTCTTAGTGTATCATTATTTTTTAACATTATGCACCGCTCTGCCACTCTGAGTAAATACTAAATGCTCTAGTCAAAAATCATAGAAGCCTCTAGAAAGGGTTTTTGTAAACTGGCAATTAAGGATCATGAGTTCTGCCATCTGTTCCATTTAGAGCTCTAACAGCATTTTTGTGCTCTGGGGATCTTTAAAGGAATCTCTGCTATCTGAGGCATAACTCTCCTCAAGGATAAGCAAAGCTATTGCAGTTCGGCACGAAGCCAAATCAATCCCATCTCCCTTATAATTATACAGCTTGGAAACACAACAGTTTGAAAATTAGATTAAGATTTTAACAATTGCCTTCATTTATCTTGAGAGAGGTTTTGTGTGTAAATATTAAAGGCATTAAAACGTTCATTTCCAGGTTTATTTTTTTTGCAAGCAACACGTTTAGAGATTTTTTTTTACTGTTTGTTTCAATTGCCCCATTGTGTTCTTATTTAATGATTTATTATAGATATCTATCCATTATACTCTGCATTATCCTCTACAGGGGTCGCGGTGGGGGTTCCCCATGCCCATCCAGGAGAGAACGTGTCAGGTGCTGGGCAGATACACCCAGGAAAGGATGCCATGTGCTGGTCCTGATGTAAGACAACAGAGTAGAGAGGTCTCATTAGTTAAACTAGGTCTGTAGCTGTAGAACTACAAAGTGAATCTTTATGGTAAGACAGTAAGTCTGGAAACATGGCAATACAGAGCATATCGATAATGCCATTGATGTTTTGTGGTTGCCATGTTGCCAAATTTCACTTATTAATCTATAACTATAATCTATCACTTATTAATCTTATGTTATAATTAGAACAGCATGCACAAATGTATGATGCTGGTTGAAATGGATGACAAATACAGTTTTTTATTCATAAATGATAAGGTAGAGTGTAATATACAGTAAGCCATACTGCACAGCTTTTATATAAACATGTTGCAATCTGGCAACCCACCTCCAGTCCCTGCATCGGCTGCCTTTGGAAGAAGTGCATTTCTTGCAGAGCATCGTCTGTGGTGAGAGCTCAGACAGGTTGCCCCATCCTGCTTTCTTTCTTTTTTCCTGAACAAAATGCAGATTGTCCATTTGGAATTTGTTCTTTGGGTGATGATCACAGCCAGCTTATGGAGGGGTGAGTATCTGAATGCACTTCACACTTATACTTATAATAAATACGTTCTTTAGAAACTGTTCTTGTTAAAGAGTATGAACCCATCATGGTGTTTATGAAGTTAAACCATGACTGCAGTGTGTGTGCTTGTGTTTGTTTCGAGTTCTTTGTGATTAATACTCACCACAAAACCTAACAACAGAGTCAGATGTAGTTTATTAGTTTCTGATTTAATTGGATTCCCTTCTATTTCCAGTGCAGATTCCTTATCATTAAGATGTGAGGCACTCAGGGCTGATTGCATTATGTTAGCTGACATCTCCAGTCCCTTTAGTCATTTTCAAAAACATAAATCATTTAACCTCTGTCATGCACTATAATGATTCCCACCTATAAGGTTCATTCCTACATTTTGTAAATTGTATCGGTAACCGTTAAGTCAGGGGTGATAGGTGGTGGGGGATGAGGTGGAAATTCTTTCAAGAGCATGTGAGAATGAAAACTGACCCTGATAATGAACACAGTGGGGCCAGAGAATTAATCCTGTCAGCTGCATCCTTCCCCCGGCACTGTGACCATACTGTAATTAGATTATACATTCTTCAAATGTCATTTTTTGGGGTACGATGTGGTCCATCCAAATGCAGCGTTTACACAGTTCTGTGAAGAACCTGAAGTCCTGAAGTTTAGGAACTTTATTGTCCGCGTTTTTAAAGCAGGTATATTAAGAACACCTTTGCAAATATTTTAAAAAAATATTTTTATAGCTTCTACCCAACCGCTGTTCGAACACTAAATGGTGCATTGTAAATTTTTTACAGTCATAATTCACTATTGAATGTGCAATTTTGGTGCAATTTTTGAACGTGCAATAAAAATAAAGAAATAAAAAACGTGCAATATATAAATACAATTCAAACTCAGGTTATACATTCTTATACACTATTGTAAATAAGATTCTTTCTTTCTTTCAAATTTTTTTTGTAAATTGTAAATTATAGTGTACTCTTTTAAAACTCTTTTAAATCTCTTTATCTGTTTAAATTTATGTATGTGACACCGAAAAGTATGGCACCTTAATTTCGTTATACCTGGTATAATGACAATAAAGATATTCTGATTCTGATTCTAATTCTGATTCAAAGGATCAAATACTCAGCACGTATTTAAATAATGCCTTCAGTGTTTAAATTACATAAAGATCCAGCACATAAATGATCCCTGTTAATGCTGATGGTATATTTATTTAGAAAAAAAAAAAAAAAAAAAAAGGATTGGCAACATCTGTTGTTCAGTTGCTCTGGCTCTCTAAGGAGGCCAGACCGGGGAGGGGGGGAGCTTTTGGGTTCGGGAAGAAGGGGCCATTTAATTCCCACTGAGTTGTGCTATTCATATTTAAATATCATATCGCTGTGTGTTCGTAAATGTGAGATTCTTCTTGTCTCAGTGGGGCGAAGGTTGTCAAAACAGGCAGGGTCAATGGCACAGGCACCACTAATGTGGTTCTAGGTTCCTAACAAGCGTAGTTCTGTGTGGAAATCTGGTGGACTGCACAGAGCCCTAATCATACCCCACAAGCCTTCAGGATGAACTGGAACATCTTTAGCTCTTTAAATGCTGTTTGGTCTGCGGTGTATTTTATTGTATTTAACACATACAAAGAGGCGGCACGGTGGCTTAGTGTTTAGCACGTTCTCCTCTCAGCACTAGGGATTCCCGGTTCGAATCCCCATCTGGGTGGAGTTTCCATGTTCTTCCCGTGTCCGCGTGGGTTTCCTCCGGGTTCTCCGGTTTCCTCCCACAGTCCAAAAACATGGATCAAGTCAATTGAATTCTCAAAAAAATTGCCCCATATAGAGTGTGTCTGTGTGAGTGAGTGTGTCCAGTGATAGATTGGCGCCCTGTTCTGGGTGTATCTGCCCAGCGCCCGAGACGTTCTCCCCTGGATGGGCATGGGGAACCCCACCGTGACCCTAATAGAGGATAAAGCGGGAGATAATGAATGAAGGAACACATACAAAGAAATGATCACGTTCTCATCAGTTTACGTTAGAATTTTCTGACTGTATACATTGCTGTCATTTGGATTTATGTTCCAGGTCCTGTTGCGCAATCTAAAAATGAGAAACAGATGGTGGGCCCCTTAAAAAAAAAGTTTGGCTTTATACTAAACGCTCTATTATTGTAGTTCTTCAGTTCGTTGCTGTCAGCACCTTTAATCTGAAACACGGAGAAAGCTCTCTGCATTTTGTTTTTTTTTGTCCTTTGTAAGTTGCCCTTTAATGCTTTGTCTGTGTAAACAGTGCTCTTTGTGATGTTCAGTGCATTACTCCCATCACAGAGTGCATCACTCTCCCCATCTTTAGCATCTTGGTGTCACCGTATTTGGAAGAAGTGAATTAAAGAGGAAGCGTATAAAAGCCTGATTCAATCTGGCGGATGTCAAAGTGAAATCTGATTACAAATGGGCTTCTGGGGTTTTAGCCTGACACAGTATTCCTTCATCGCTGGTTCATATGAAGTACAAAGAGCCTTCCAGGACATTATTAACGGGGAAGTCCAACCTTTTGAACTTGAAAAGACTGGCAGTTTTCCCCGCCTCCTCATGGGTGTGCTTTTGGTTCTCCACTTTTCCTCCCCCACAGTCCAAGAACATTGATTTCAGGTAAATCGACTTCTCTAAATTGCCCCTGTATGGTGTTTGTCTGTGTGAGTGAGTGTGTGCCCAGCAATATATTGGCGCCCTGTCCTGGGTGTATCCTGGGTGTATCTGCCAGAACCTTTCTCCTCTGGATGGTCATGGGGAACCCCCCCCTCCCCGCTTTCTTCCCCCCCCACGTGACCCTTGTAGAGGATTATGTGGAAGATAATGGATTGATGGATGTATCTGTTATTATGATTCATATTATATAGCTAATAGGCGGCACGGTGGCTTAGTGGTTAGCATGTTCGCCTCTCAGCACTAGGGATTCCCGGTTCGAATCCCATCTGGGTGGAGTTTCCACGTTCTCCCCGTGTCTGCGTGGGTTTCCTCCGGGTTCTCCGGTTTCCTCCCACAGTCCAAAAACATGGATCGAGTCAATTGATTTCTCAAAAATTGCCCCATATAGAGTGTGTCTGTGTGAGTGAGTGTGTGCCCAGCGATGGATTGGCACCCTGTCCTGGGTGTATCTGCCCAGCGCCTGAGAAGTTCTCCCCTGGATGGGCATGGGGAACCCCACCGCGACTCTAATAGAGGATAAAGTGGGAGATAATGAATGAATGAATGAATGATTATATAGCTACATGATTCCCTGTGACCCTTTCCAGTGGGTGACCTCCCACAGTAATTCCCACAGCTGTTTGGTTTGAAAGCATCTGTAGAATGCGTGCTAAATCACACTGACAGGACCGTGAGGCCTCGGTGACCTTATTAAACACTCAGCAGTCGCAGTAGCTTCATCCCAATAGTGAAAAATCCAGCTTTGGAACCTGAAGCAGTCTGTGCTCCTCGACTGCGGCGTTCCTCTGTGTGACTGAACGGCACATTTCCTCAGTTGATCTGTGGAGTTCGATGCTTTCCCCTGACAAATGAAGACTAACAGTACATCCGAGACTGATTACACGCTAAGCTCAGAAACCAAACAGAGGGGCGCTGATGAGTTTCGGATCGATACGCCTACATTCCAATGAGCTGGTCAGGCTGCCAGAGTTGATTTGCAAGCACTGCTTTAAGGTTCTCCGTCACTAAAGATGCTCCCGGCATGCAGTTTCCAACAAGACTGCTTATCTCAGGTGGAAGCCTGAGTTATTAGGAGAAAAGGGAGTGTATTTTGCTGGTTGTTTGACTTTTGTGTCCTTCGCAGGGTCCCTTCAAGGAGAGAATCAGAGGAGACTGTACAAAGACCTAATGAGAGGTTATAACCCTTTGGTGAGGCCTGTGTTTAACGACTCCCACTCACTTACTGTTAATTTCAGCTTCAGCCTGATGCAGATCATGGACGTGGTAAGTCAGCAGATGGCATCGCTCCATCTTATTATGTGCGAGGGCAGATATAACCTGAATGGGCATGAGAGGGGGCAGATTAAGCCTATTAGTCCTTTAATGCATCTTATCCTTAACATATAGTGTTCCATCTTAATTAACTGTAAAGTTTGCAGCAGATCAATAAGCACTGTTTAGGAGAGAGCGAGCTAACTAGCACTAATTATTTTCTAAAAGCATTACTCCCATGCTACATGCAGACTGGGTTCACAGTAGATAGCCTGACCCACATGTTTTTAGTCTTGGTTTTGTGTCCCAAGCTTTTCTTTGTCTGTTTTATCATCATCATAACCATTTATTAGTTCAGGATTTCTATCTAATTGCGTGTCTTAATTCATTCATTCATTATCTCCCGCTTTATCCTCTATTAGGGTCGCGGGGGGTTCCCCATGCCCATCCAGGGGAGAACATCTCGGGCGCTGGGCAGATAGACCCAGGACAGGGTGCCAATCCATCGCTGGGCACACACTCACTCACACAGACACACTCTATATGGGGCAATTTTTGAGAATTCAATTGACTTGATCCATGTTTTTGGACTGTGGGAGGAAACCGGAGAACCCGGAGGAAACCCACGCAGACACGGGGAGAACATGGAAACTCCACCCAGATGGGGATTCGAGGCGAACGTGCTAACCACTAAGCCACCGTGCCGCGTGTGTCTTAATTATTCAAGTAAATAAATCCCTTTGTTTGTTAATGCTATTCCTCCAGTGTTAATGAAGCCACAGGATTTCTATTCCTTTTCTTATTTGCGTTTGCTAAATAGTTTTTGTCTTGTACAGACTGTACCCTGGATCAGACGTAGGCTTCTGTCTGACACTAAATTGAATTTGAGACTTGAACATATCTGTCCAATGCAATTAGTTTGTCCATCTTGATTCAGTAAAAGCATCTTTGCTTTATTGATAAGAAGCATCGTGCATGCCTTAAAACCATTATGAGAGCATTAGGATGGAGGTTCATGTCACAGGATCGTGATTAAAATTACAAATAAATGACTAGATTTAAAGCAAGTGAGGATGGGAATTGAAATTTTATGTTAAAAAATGTGTAAAAAAGCTCTTCCTCCTCTCGCTGTGTAATCTTTGTACGTAAAGGACGCCGCGGGTGTTAAAAATGAACAAGTAGAAACATATCAAATTGAGCAAACCTTAAAAAAAAAACCTTTAAAAGATCGAACATATTTGTGTTTTATTTGCACAGGACGAGAAGAATCAAGTTCTCACTACAAATATATGGCTACAACTGGTAAGTTTTTCATTTCGCTTCCCTTAGAAAAGATTCAAATATTAAAATATAAGATATAAAGATATATATATAAAGATATATAAAGATATATATATAAAGTTAAAAGATGCTATAGTACGTTTGAAACACTGTTGTGTATTTTCTGCTACCAGCAACGCAATTTATCACTGTATGAAATTATATATTGTTCTGTTTTCCAGTTGCACTCCCAATGCACTGTACCAGCGCAGAAACAAATTAGTCTTGTGGATGGGTTCGATGGCTTTGGCCTTTATCCCTAGCGTCCTTAGTAATTCTCTGTGCTGTGCTTTTAGGCTGCGCTCGGACATGGACATTAAAATGATTTACTAGCGCACACAAATATAACTAAACTAAACGCTGTATAGGAATCTTATTTACAGGATGTTGTGTAACAGTCCGGATGGTTTAATGGGACAGAGAGCTGAGTGATGGATGAGGTCAAAAGCCTGAAAAATGGATAATTATTTGCTTTATTCTGACCCTTCATTCACATAAAATGGCATTTTTGTTATATTTTGTTATGTTTATACTCAAAAACCCATTCAAAAGTAATTACACAATAAACAAGTTAATGGCAATATTAGATATCGATCATATTAAACCAGCCAAAAGTTTGGACACACCTCTTTTTTGCTACATTATTTATTTTTTCCACTTACCATATAGATGGATTTTGTAGTTTTTGTAGTTAACCCCTCAGTGACACTGCTGGGATAGGAATAATGCACCAACCAAATAATCCCTGCTCTGTGGTGCTACTATTGGGGTCCTGACCATCAGAACAGAGTACACAGTATGTACTGTAGAACACAAACAGACGGACTACAGTCCGGAATTGTAGAACTACAAAGTCCATCTTCACGGTAAACTGATCTCAGATGTGGAGCAGCAGGAGGCGTGTCCAAACCTTTGACTGGTACTTTTAATTGTGTTGATACGTCGTTTAAGTCACATCCAAAGTTTTAATCTCAATGTAAAATGTACATTTTTAATGAATGAATAAAGTAATCAATCTCAACATCCTTCTCTTACAGTATTGGTACGACCATTACCTTAAATGGAATGTTTCCGAGTATCCCGGCGTGACCCACGTGAGATTCCCTGATAGCCAGATTTGGACGCCTGACATCTTACTTTATAACAGGTCTGTAAACCAGGGTGGTCTGTTAATAAGCGGGAACTTAATGCGTACCTCAAAGAGCAGAAGGGCACACTGGAGGCTGGACCTCACAGATCAGTGTCAGTGTGAAGAAAGGCAGAGGAGGCGTGACCTGGAACAAGAGCATGTAACAAAAGACAAGGACACTGGCTCTGAATGGAACGAGGTTCAGCCTCATCCGTCACTGTCTGAGGGGCTTTCTCATTACGCTGTTTGTGTTGTGGTGCAGTGGGATGATGGATTCAGGTTCTGTTGAAGGTTGAACTTCGGTTGTTTAGTTCTAAGGTGAGATTTTATTAATTATGAACAGGAATGAAATCATTTGCGTATGGTGATGTAGTGCTTAGACTGATGAAGCTCAAATTCAGTTTGGGTGGAGTTTCCATGTTCTCCCCATGGTCCATGTGGGATTTCTTCGGGTTTTCCGGTTGCCTTCATTCATTATCTCCCGCTTTATCCTCTATTAGGGTCACGGTGGGGTTCCCTATGCCCATCCAGGGGAGAACGTCTCGGGAGCTGGGCAGATACACCCAGGACAGGGCGCCAATCCATCGCTGGGCACACACTCACTCACACACACACACTCACTCTACATGGGGCAATTTGGAGAACTCACTTGACTTGATCCATGTTTTTGGACTGTGGGAGGAAACCGGAGGAAACCCACACGGACACGGGGAGAACATGGAAACTCCACCCAGATGGGGATTCGAACCGGGAATCCCTAGCGCTGAGAGGAGAACGTGCTAACCACTAAGCCACTGTGCCACCTCGGTTGCCTTCAAACAGTCCAAAAACATGGATTAAAGTTGAATTGGTTGCTCTCAATTGCCCCAATGTAGTGTGAGTGAATATGTTTCCAGAGATGGATTGACGTCAGTCCTGAGTGTCTCTGCCCAGCGCCTGAAAGGTTCTCTCCGAGATTGGTATGAGAGACAAACCTCCCACCACTTTAGAACTTTAGTAAAGGATTCCATCCATCCATTATCTTCAGCTTTGTCCTCTACTAGGGGTGCGCAGAGGGGGGGGGGGGTTCCCCATGCCCATCCAGGGAAGAACGTCTCGTTTGGTGGGCAGACACACCCAGGACAGGACACCAAACAATCGCTGGCCACACACTCACTCACACAGACACACTCTATATGGGACAATATTTAGAACTCAATTGACTTGATCCATGTTTTTGGACTGTGGGAGGAAACCGGAGACCCCGGAGGAAACCCACATGGACACGGGGAGAACATGGAAACTCCACCCAGATGGGGATTCGAACAGGGAATCCCTAGCGCTGAGAGGAGAACATGTTAACCACTAAGCCAGCACGCCGCCCCCTTTAGTAGAGGATTAAGCCTGTAAATGAAGCTTTGTTGAATGTTAAAGCTTTTAAATGTAATAAAGTATTAAAACTGTGTTTTTTTACAGTGCTGATGAGCGCTTCGATGCCACCTTCCACACCAATGTGCTGGTCAGTTCCAACGGTGCCTGCCAGTATTTACCACCAGGTATTAAATGACCCAGCTTTACATTAAGAGCATTGCTTTTTCAGAACTATACGGCAAGGCAAGGGATTGTGTTCCCATAACAAATGTTGTGAAGGTGAAACTCGGACACGGGTTCAGACACGGGTTCTTCTCTGAGCTGCTTAGAAAATTAGAAGTCGTTTGCAAAAACATAAAGAGTGTGCGCTGCTATTTTGCACTAAGAGCTTACGTTAAAGAAAACATCCTCCTGGGAAACTGTATTTTGTTGTTGCCATGTTTACGTCCCAGCAGGAGAAATGTGCCGGGGCTCTGCTGGAGCGCTACCTAACCTCGTTCTGTCACGGTTCTGCAACTCCCTGATGTATAGTGTCATTGCTAAATTGTTTGATCTGCTGGAGAACCAGCCCAGACTGAGCCACGGTTCGTTCCTCACTCGTTGTTGTGCCAAACTAAATTCATCTGCCTCTGAGTATCTATAGTTAATGTTTAATAAATGTTTCAGAAATGGAGTTATTATGCAGAGCTTTTTCAGTATCATGAAGGATATTGGCCTCAATGTATAAACTCCGGCGGTGCACTCTGGGAGATCTTGGTGTGGTGTCACATCACCCTACAAATTGGATTTATTTCTGCTTGGGGCCTGGCTTAATTCATTTCCAGCTGACTTTTTTTCCTCCGTATAAATCCCTCCAGAGTCTGTTGGCATCGGAGGCCTTTTCATATTTATTGAACCATAACTTCTTTGGCTTCCTCATAAATGCCACTGGATGTATGAGCTATTTATTTTTACTTAGGTGTGTTATGCCCCACGTGTTCGAATCTTTAAACTGTCGATTTTCTGCATATTGGAGCGGAAACTTCAAAATTCATAATAAAAAATCCATTACAGGGCGGCACGGTGGCTTAGTGGTTAGCACGTTCTTCTCTCAGCGCTAGGGATACCCGGTTCGAATCCCCATCTGGGTGGAGTTTCCATGTTCTCCCCGTGTCCCCGTGTCCTCCGGGTTCTCCGGTTTCCTCCCACAGTCCAAAAACATGGATCAAGGTCAATTGAATTCTCCAAATTGCCCCATATAGAGTGTGTTTGTGTGAGTGAGTGTGTTCCCAGCGATGGATTGGCGCCCTGTCCTGGGTGTATCTGCCCAGCGCCCGAAACGTTCTCCCCTGGATGGGCATGGGGAACCCCACCGCGACCCTAGTAGAGGATAAAGCAGAAGATAATGGATGGATAATCCATTATAAATGCATGCTGCTCTTACTCATATAAAGTGCTGACACCACAATGTATCTGCTCTCTCAGGGATCTTCAAAAGCACATGCTACATCGACGTACGATGGTTTCCCTTCGATGTTCAGCGATGTGACCTGAAGTTTGGCTCCTGGACATATGGAGGCTGGTCTCTGGACTTACAGATGATTGAGGCTGACATCACAGGCTATATAGCCAATGGAGAATGGGATCTTGTAGGTAAGAATACAAACCCACTGGCCTTTTACCTGATTCTCTGAATGTGGCACTGTGGGGGTCCGGACCATCGGAGAACAGAGAAAAGGGGACTTACACGACGACTACAATCAGCGATTGTTAATAGTAGGGGTGTCTTCAACTAAGGATTTTCATAGTCGAATCTGATTCGTCAGATTTTCCCTATAGTCGACTGATAGTTGAATCAGTTCAAATTTCACCACAAGATGGCGCTATAAGCGTGGTTTTAATTTATTTTTTTTTATATTTTACTTGCTTTATTAATGTGTAGCCTATTGTTAAAGTGCACACATCATTTTAAAAAAATATTAACAGAAATTAGGATGATTTTATTTGACAAAAGGCTATATATATAATGAAAACAGAGACATTTCATGTAAAAACTAATGCTTAGCAGCAGCCATGGGCACCCCCATGTGGTCAAAATGGTACATTCGACTATGAGGTTCATTGTCGACTACGGTTCTCCGAATCGAATCGTCGAATCAGCGAATATTGCAGCTCACCCCTAATATATATATATATATATATATATATATATATATATATATATATATATATATATATATATATATATATATATATATATATATAAAATTCATTCATTATCTTCCGCTTTATCCTCTATTAGGGTCGCGGGGGGGTTCCCCATGCCCATCCAGGGGAGAACGTTTTGGGCTCAGCAAAGGGGGCAACCTCATCGAGCAGAACTTTGAGGTAGCACCCTACACTGAGTCTTAAAAACTCAATATCGTCAATAATCAGAATCAGGTTTATTGGTCACATACGTAGTTATACATAGTACAGCCAGCAGTGAAATTCAATAATTATTTAGAAATAATTCGAATCAGCGAATCAGCGAATATTGCAGCTCACCCCTAGTTAATAGTCAACGTTAGTAAAACATGGAGACGAACTTAGTTACCGTAATCCATAGAGATGATGATCATAATAAAGCTGTGAATAATTGTTTTGTTTTAAAGAGGTTCCAGGTCGCAGGAATGAGAAGTTCTACGACTGCTGCAGTGAACCGTACCCAGACGTGACTTTTACAGTGGTGATGCGCCGGAGGACACTTTACTACGGACTGAATCTGCTCATCCCCTGTGTTCTTATCTCCACTCTGGCCCTGCTGGTCTTCCTCCTGCCTGCAGACTCCGGCGAGAAGATCTCTCTCGGTAAGTAGAACACCCGGACTCATCAGACACTCTCGGTGCTGAGGCGGGTTTTTCATGAAGTGTACCTGTACACACATACCCACCACCCACTTAATCACACAAACACCTCGGCTTTTAACAGCCACAGCATTTTAAAATGGCATGTCAGACTGATCTCGCTGAACGAAAAGGGTTTTAGTTTGTAAACTCCAGCAAAATGTCAGGGGCATAATGTCGACTGTATATTAAATTGTACTTGATGGAAGATGAATAGGTTGCTCGAAATTGCCCTTATATCGTGTGTGAGTGTGTACCCAGCTATACCCAGCTATAGAATATATAGCTATATAGATCTCTCATAAATGGGCATGGAAACCCCCCTCATTAAAGGAATAAGCGAAAGATAATGGATGGAGGCGGCACGGTGGCTTAGTGGTTAGTACGTTCGCCTCTCAGCGCTAGGGATTCCTGGTTCGAATCCCCATCTGGGTGGAGTTTCCATGTTCTCCCCGTGTCCGCGTGGGTTTCCTCCGGGTTCTCCGGTTTCCTCCCACAGTCCAAAAACATGGATCAAGTCAATTGAATTCTCAAAATTGCCCCATATAGAGTGTGTCTGTGTGAGTGAGTGTGTGCCCAGCGATAGATTGGCGCCCTGTCCTGGGTCTATCTGCCAGCGCCCGAAACGTTCTCCCCTGGATGGGCATGGGGAACCCCCCGCGACCCTAATAGAGGATAAAGCGGGAGATAATGAATGAATGAATAATGGATGGATGGATGGATAGATATTAGTGTTATTCAGCTGCCCGCATCATCACAAGAACCCCTTTTACTCAGCATATCTCCTCTGTCCTGCAACAGCTTCACTGGCTTCCTATAAAATACCGCATTGACTACAAAATCCTGATGCTCACTTTTAAGGCTATTCACAATCTCTCTCCTCCATATCTCTCAGACCTCATTAATATCGTTCCTTCCTCCCGCTCTCTCAGATCCTCCTCTTCTATCCACCTGACTGTCCCCGTTGTTCGTCTCTCCACCATGGGGGGTAGAGCCTTTAGCCATTCAGCCCCCCATCTCTGGAATTCTCTACCACCACATATTCGGAACATAAACTCACCGTCACTATTCATGTCCTCACTAAAAACCCATCATCTGCCCTTTGATTGTTTTATTCTGTCTTCTTCTGTTGTCTTTACTTGTTTTAATGCTGTCATAATTTAATCTTTTAAGACCTATTGTAAAACTGTAAGGTGTCCTTAAGTTTCAGAAAGGCGCCTATGAAATAATGTAGGGCTGTATTCATCTAAAGATTTTCATAGTCGAATCAGATTTTTCCTATAGTCGACTGATAGTCGAATCAGTTAAAATTTCACCACAAGATGGCGCTAAGGGCGTAGTTTTTAAAAAATATATATATTTTTATATTTTACTTGTTTTTCTAACAAAAGAAAACCTTTTTTTGTTTGTTTTTCTTTTTTCTTTTTTTTCTAGAAATTAGGATGATTTTTTTTGACAAAAGACTATATATATATAACGAAAACAAAGACATTTGATGTAAAAACTAATGCTTAGCAGCAGCCATGGGCACCCCCATGTGGTCAAAATGGTACATTCGACTATGAGGTTCATAGTCGACTATGGTCTCCGAATCGAATCGTCGAATCAGCGAATATTGCAGCTCACCCCTAATAAAATGTATTATTATTATTATTATATTATTATTATAGTGTTAGTTGAGTATTAAAGAAATACTCAGGACCTTCCCAAAACTTGCCTCATTCTAAATAAAATGATGCTTTCAGCCCTTCGAACCTTTTCTATGATTAACTGGACTCATCTGTTCGCTGCTCCTTCTTAAATCTTCAAGGTAGTTTTTCTTCAAGGTGCTTTTTCTTTTTGGCTGACGGTACTGTGAAGCATAAAGCTCTCAGGTGACATTATGTGGAATTGCCGCCGAGGCCACCTGAGCAGACGGATATTTATGCGGTCGGCCCCGCGAGCCAAGATAAATGGGCGGCTGTGTGACTGATGGCTGACGCTCTCTCCGTGATGGATGTAGGTGGAGGGCTCGCTTTGCCAAACACCTTCATTTTCATTCTGAGTGATTTTAGATGGAGCTGTACCACAGAGCCCTGCGAGGCCGTCTCCCGGAGACCAGGCATGAAATCACAGCCGGGCTTAATTAATTTTCTTTACCCTATCAACCTTAAATTGTATTAGTGTTGGGTTCCATCTGCCAGAACCATGTCTCACCGAGAGTAATCTATTACTGTGACATCCAGAATCAATACGAAGTGTATCAGCCCTTTAAAAGGGAATGTGTCTGCTGGATATTAGGCCCAATATATCTCCCATGAGTAGAATTCTAGAGGGAAACAGTCTGTAATTCTGTAATTCCTTTTAATAAAACAGACAATGTATATTAATATCACATTTCTTAATCGTGTTGCGTTGTTTAATTGCACGTCTACCCACAGGAATCACGGTGCTCCTCTCGCTGACGGTCTTCATGCTGTTGGTAGCAGAAATCATGCCTGCAACCTCTGATTCAGTGCCTTTAATTGGTAAATCTCATGTTTTTGTGGTTAATATCTGAATATTTATTTGATTCATATAAATATGTTTATTAGAGCCACTAATCTGGTAGTAGGTTGAACCTCCTTTGTTCTGCATAGCTTTAAAAAGACTTTAAAATCATACTGCAGTCATATTAGCTCATATGGACAGGCGTACATGTTTGACCTCGCCCCCGAGAGGCGCTACCTGAGTGATCTGGAGACCATGATTGACATGAAAGCTGGAACAATCCATGATTATTCAACCCAACCCTCTGCTGGTGTCCTTCTGCCACAGGATAGTTTTATTAGGGGGTGCACTTGGTAATAGAGCACTATTGAACTATTGGCTCTGTTCTTTCTCGGTACAGCCCAGTATTTTGCCACCACCATGGTCATCGTTGGGTTGTCTGTAATAGCTACAGTCTGGGTCTTGCAGTATCATTACCATGATCCTGATGGAGGGAAAATGCCGAAATGGGTGAGTGGGTTTTCGCTGCTGGGTCTGCCTTTCATTCATTCATTCATTATCTTCCGCTTTATCCTCTATTAGGGTCACGGGGGGGTGTTCCCCATGCCCATCCAGGGGAGAACATTTCGGGCGCTGGGCAGTTACACCCAGGACAGGGCGCCAATCTATCGCTGGGCACATACTCACTCACACAGACACACTCTATATGGGGCAATTTGGAGAACTCAATTGACTTGATCCATGTTTTTGGACTGTGGGAGGAAACCGGAGAACCCGGAGGAAACCCACGCAGACACGGGGAGAACATGGAAACTCCACCCAGATGGGGATTCGAACCGGGAATCCCTAGTGCTGAGAGGAGAACGTGCTAACCACTAAGCCACCTTGCCGCCCATGGGTCTGCCTTTAATACCTCAAATCATTCATTCATTCATTCTCTCCCGTTTTATCCTCTATTAGGGTCGCGGGGGGGTTCCCCATGCCCATCCAGGGGAGAACGTTTCGGGCGCTGGGCAGATACACCCAGGACAGGGCGCCAATCCATCGCTGGGCACACACTCACTCACACATACACACTTTATATGGGGCAATTTTGAGAATTCAATTGACTTGATCCATGTTTTTGGACTGTGGGAGGAAACCGGAGAACCCGGAGGAAACCCACGCGGACACGGGGAGAACATGGAAACTCCACCCAGATGGGGATTCGAACCGGGAATCCCTAGTGCTGAGAGGAGAACGTGCTAACCACTAAGCCACCGTGCCGCCCTACCTCAAATCCATTCCAAGTAAACAATTCCCTCATAACAAATAAGACACTGGTACAGCACCATCAACATCACATACCACAAACTACAATGTCATCCGTTTTAGACGCGTGTGGTGCTGCTGAACTGGTGCGCCTGGTTCTTGCGGATGAAGCGGCCCGGAGAGGATCGGGTGCGCTCGGTCTGCCACGACAAATGGCCCCGGAGTAGCATCTCCAGCGTGGAGCCGAACGGCGGGAACATGCTGTACCTAGGCCTGCGTGGTATGGATAGCCTACCGTGTGCCATCTCTCCTGATTCTGGAGTGGTATGCGGCCGCCTGATGGGAACGGCGGAGGAGGCGCCCTCGGTGAGCAGCGGGCCGGGCGACTCTGAGTTGTCCAAGATCCTGGATGAAGTGCGCTACATCACCAAGCGCTTCCGCGATCAGGACATGGAGGATTCGGTGTGCAGCGAGTGGAAGTTTGCCGCCGCTGTCATTGACCGCCTTTGTCTCATGGCCTTTTCCATGTTCACCGTGCTCTGCACTATAGGCATCCTCATGTCGGCGCCAAACTTCGTGGAAGCCATTTCCAAAGATTTCTTCACCTAAAACATTATGGTGGGGGTTTGATTTTTAAATTAGATTGCAGGGTTTATACTGTGATTTAAACTGTATCTTACTGTAAACTTCATAGTGAATTTAAACCAAAATGTTATACACACATATCCCAGATTGTGACCATTGTAGCTGCCCTTTGTTGATTACATGTAATATTCTAATTGTCATTTAATGTGTGTACATTCATTCATTCATTCGTTATCTCCCGCTTTATCCTCTATTAGGGTCGCGGTGGGGTTCCCCATGCCCATCCAGGGGAGAACATCTCGGGCGCTGGGCTGATAGACCAGGACAGGGCGCCAATCCATCGCTGGGCACACACTCACTCACACAGACACACTCTATATGGGGCAATTTGGAGAATTCAATTGACTTGATCCATGTTTTTGGACTGTGGGAGGAAACCGGAGAACCCGGAGGAAACCCACGCAGCCACAGGGAGAACATGGAAACTTCACCCTGGGCACACACTCACACACAGACACACACACAAACACACTCTACATGGGGCAATTTGGAGACCTCAATTGACTTGATCCATGTTTTTGGACTGGGAGAGGAAACCGGAGAACCCGGAGGAAACCCACGCGGACACGGGGAGAACATGGAAACTCCACGCAGATGGGGATTCGAACCAGGAATCCCTAGTGCTGAGAGGAGAACATGCTAACCACTAAGCCACCCGTTCTGTCCCGTGTACATTTATATATATTCATATATACATATTGTGTGTCTATCTCTCCAATGCTGTTGTTGCACCCAATGTTGCTGATTAAACATCGCACACTGCCAACCGCAGGCCTTTCAACTGCAGGCTGGCAGGACAGGAACCATGGTCCAAATCGTCCTCTCAAATATCTTTGGAAAACACTGAAGAAGGTAGTATTCATTGCAAAGTGAGCAACCACCTGAAAGTGAACGGCCCTTTGGTGATTATCTGTTTACGGTAAACTTTCATTTTAAATTCTGAACTGTAACAGGCGGCACGGTGGCTTAGTGGTTTAGCATGTTCTCCTCTCAGCGCTAGGGATTCCCGCTTCGAATCCCCATCTGGGTGGAGTTTCCATGTTCTCCCCGTGTCTGCGTGGGTTTCCTCCGGGTTCTCCGGTTTCCTCCCACAGTCCAAAAACATGGATCAAGTCTATTGAATTCTCCAAATTGCCCCATATAGAGTGTGAGTGAGTGTGTGCCCAGCAATAGATTGGTGCCCTGTCCTGGGTGTATCTGCCCAGCGCCCAAAACCTTCTCCCCTGGATGGGCATGGGGAACCCCACCGCGACCCTGATAGAGGATAAAGCGGGAGATAATGAATGAATGAATGAATGAATGAACTGTAACACATACACACCTGGGTCGTCTGTGATTGGCTTTCGTTGTCTTTGAAGTGACTCCATAATGTATAAATACAAATAAACCTATTTTTGTAGATCTGATCTGCACCTGGCTTGTGTCCTGCATATAGAAATGCTGATGTAAAGTGTCCACTGTATAAATAAAAGTGACAAAACAAATCTGTGTATGTAGACGTCTGGCCTTCCCCAAACTGTTCCTACATAGCTGGAAGCAAACTATTGTCCAAAAGACAGTATCAGTCAAAAGTTTGGACATGCCGCCTTCTTGCTCCATTGAAAGTCCATATAGATGGATTTTGTAGTTTTATAATTACAGACTGTAGTCCATCTGTGTTCTTTGTTTTTTCTTAGTCCCCTGTTGGTTCTCTGTTGGTCAGGAGTATCACAGAACAGTTAGAATTTGGGTGGTGGATTGTTTATTGTCAGTTCTGCAGTGACACTGATGCGGTGAGGGGGTGTAAATGCAGTAGTTTGCTGCTGTAGTTTCATTTAAACACCTCAGTGACACCGCCGGGATAGGACCACGGGTACATTTTACTACATATAGTATATAATGATGACAACATGATTAGTAACCAACTAAACCAGACTCATGGCATATCTAGTGCACTTCACACGATTTTTGGTTCACCCTACAAAGCACTACATGGACCACAATGCATTGCAGCTTGCTAACAGTCAGTTTAAATAATAACAGAGTTTTCTAAATGAATGCTAAGTATTCATTCATTCATCATCTCCCGCGTTATCCTCTATTAGGGTCGCGGTGGGGTTCCCCATGCCCATCCAGGGGAGAACGTCTCGGGCGCTGGGCAGATACACCCAGGACAGGGCGCCAATCCATCACTGGGCACACACTCACTCACACAGACACACTCTATATGGGGCAATTTTGAGAATTCAATTAACTTGATCCATGTTTTTGGACTGTGGGAGGAAACCGGAGAACTCGGAGGAAACCCACGCGGACACGGGGAGAACAAGGAAACTCCAGCCAGGTGGGGATTCGAACCGGGAATCCCTAGCGCTGAGAGGAGAACATGCTAAACCACTAAGCCACCGTGCCACATGCTTAGTACTATTGTAAAAAAAAAAATTAAAGGTATATTTTGTGCTGCAATGAACTTTTTTTGTCTTTAAGAAACATAAACGATGGTATGTTTTATTATTATGTAATCATGTGGTGGTGGTTTATTGGGAAACGAGAGAAAAAGAAAAGCGTGGCAAATATAAGGTGTTCAGTGTCTTAAAGGGCTTTAGATGCTGATTCCATCCTCTCGTCTTTGTGTGTAAATGTTATGTGGATCATTTCTATTGTAGTAATAATAATAAATAATAAAAGGAAACGAAGCAGCGAGTTTGAGGAGCGTTAGAACAGCCAGGGGGTTATTAAATAACAACGGAGTTTTCTAAATAAATGTTTAGTACTATCATAAAAAAATTAAAGGTATATTTTTAGCTGCAATTAACATTTTTTTGTCCTTAATAAACAAACGGGGCGGCTTAGTGGTTGGCATGTTCTCCTCTCAGCCCTGGGGATTCCCGGTTCGAATCCCCATCTGGGTGGAGTTTCCATGTTCTCCCCGTGTCCGCGTGGGTTTCCTCCGGGTTCTCCGGTTTCCCCCCATAGTCCAAAACATGGATCAAGTCAATTGAGTTCTCCAAATTGCCCCATATAGAGTGTGTTCGAACCGGGAATCCCTAGTGCTGAGAGGAGAACATGCTAAACCACTAAGCCACCGTGCCGCCGTGATTAATTCAATGTAGCAATTAATTTTTTAAAAAAAGGAAACGAAGCAGCGAGTTTGAGGAGCGTTAGAAAAGCCAGGGGACTTTTATCTGTGTATTCTGAACTTTTATTTTGAAGGCGGCGCTGGCTGTCAGAGTGGAGCTGTTCGGTTGTGTGTGCCTCAGTGAGTTGCGGGCGGTTCTCTGTTCTCTTCTCTCGCTGTTCTCTCTCTGTTCTGCGCTGTTCTGCGCTGTTTGTGGAGAACATGGCGGACTCTCTGCCCCGCTGGTGCGTGCAGCAGTTTAACAGCAGGTTCGGCCTGGAGGCGAGTGATGACGTCGTTCAGTGAGTAACTTTCCCTCGCACAGCTGTTCGCTCGTTTCAGCTCGGCGTTCCTTCCTTTAAAACAGCTCCTCAAACCTTCTCTCTTTCTCTTTCCTCCAGTTCGTTATTTAAAGAATCGCGTCACGGAGTTCTCGTTACGAAAATTTTCATCTAGGAAACGCGGCAGCCCAAGGCCACGGTGTTCCGTACACCCGAGCGCGAACCGGCGGGGTGACGTCACAACCTGTGACCCCCCCTCTGACAGGCGGCGTGAACGCCTTCGACCTGTACGGTTAATGATATGTGACGTCACACCCTGTGACCCCCTCTGACAGGCGGCGTGAACGCCTTCGACCTGTACGGTTAATGATATGTGACGTCACAACCTGTAACCCCTCTGACAGGCGGCGTGAACGCCTTCGACCTGTACGGTTAATGATATGTGACGTCACAAACTGTAACCCCTCTGACAGGCGGCGTGAACGCCTTCGACCTGTACGCTTAATGATATGTGACGTCACAACCTGTGAACCCCTCCGACAGGCGGCGTGAACGCCTTCGACCTGTACGTTTAATGATATGTGACGTCACAACCTGTGAACCCCTCCGACAGGCGGCGTGAACGCCTTCGACCTGTACGGTTAATGATATGTGACGTCACGGTGGGTTAGGGGTTAGGGATTCCCGGTTCGAATCCCAATCTCTGTGGAGTTGGCATGTTCTCCCCGTCTTTCCTCCTACAGTCCAAAAGACTGCCCCCCCCCCCGGAGAACCCGGAGGAAACCCGGAGGAAACCCACGCTGACACGGGGAGAATGTGGAAACTCCACCCAGATGGGGATTCCAACCGGGAATCCCTAGCACTGAGAGGAGAACATGCTAAACCACTAAGCCACCGTGCCACCCCCTTCATTAGTTAAATTGGATAAAATTAAATAACATGAAATATGTCTGTCAGCAGGCGGTTAGTGCTTGGCATGTTCTCCTCTCAGCGCTAGGGATTCCCGGTTCGAATCCCATCTGGGTTGAGTTTCCATGTTCTCCCCATGTCCGCGTGGGTTTCCTCCGGGTTCTCCGCTTTCCTCCCACAGTCCAAAAACATGGATCAAGTCAATTGAGTTCTTTAAATTGCCCCATATAGAGTGTGTCTGTGTGAGTGAGTGTGTGCCCAGCGATGGATGGTGTCCTGTCCTGGGTGTATCTGCCCAGCGCCTGAGACGTTCTCCCCTGGATGGGCATGGGAACCCCCCCCCCCCGACCCTAATAGAGGATAAAGCGGGAGATAATGAATGAATGAAAATGAATGTAACGACAGTTTGTAAATTGGATAAATACACTCATGAAAGGACACTTTTTAAAGAGGATAAGGGATCTGGGCTAAAGCCCCTGATGTTTCTAAACCCTAAAAACGCCCCTGGGAGGGGTATTAATATGCCTTTATAAACAATACGTCATGTTATGAAGTCGGTTTAACCTGAGTCGTCAAGTTTGACAAGTTTGGTGGAGGACGTGGTGAAGCATATTGACGTTTCGCGGCTCTCATCTGTGCTGTGTTGTTTTCTAGATATATTCTGTCCATCAGCTCGGCCGAGGAGATGGTGGAGTACGTGGGGGATCTCCTGCAAGGCACCGATGGGAAGAAGAAGGAGTTCATCGATGAACTCCTGCAGAAATGGAGCCGGGGGCAGCAGCAGCAGGGCGAGAGAGAGCCGGAAGTGATGCTCATTAAGAAATCGGTGGCGGGTGAGCAGGATCCCGCCAGAGACACCCAGAGGAAGAAGAGGAAGGGGAGGAACAAGCAGGAGCCGGTGGCCGTCCTTCAGGCAGAACCCGAACCAGAACCCGTGAGAACTCCCATCGACTTGATGAAGGTATCTGATCTCAGGATCGCAGAGGGGTTTCAGTTCAACCCGAGGCTTGGTTTAAGGACGCTGTATGTGTTCCGCAGGCGCAGCAGGAGAACAGCAGCTCGTCTTCCGCCAAGAAAAAGAACAAGTTTGTGAGTTTGTACGCCAAAGAGGGTCAGGACAGACTGACGGTTCTGCTGCCTGGACGTCACGGCTGCGACTGCCTGGCTCAGAAACACCGACTCATCAATAACTGCCTGACCTGCGGCCGGATCGTGTGCGAGCAGGAGGGGTCCGGGCCCTGCTTGTTCTGTGGCAGTTTGGTATGTTCGGCCCTTGTGTACATTTAAATATATACTATATGTCCCAAAGTGCGGCACGCTGGCTTAGTGGTTGGCACGTTCTCCTCTCAGCACTAGGGATTCCCGGTTTAAATCCCCATCTGGGTGGAGTTTCCATGTTCTCACCGTTTTTGTGCGTGGGTTTCCTCCGGGTTCTCCGGTTTCCTCCCACAGTCCAAAAACATGGATCAAGTCAATTGAATTCTCCAAATTGCCCCATATAGAGTGTGTCTGTGTGACTGAGTGTGTGCCCAGCGATGGATTGGTGCACTGTCCTGGGTCTATCTGCCCAGCGCCCGAGACGTTCTCCCCTGGATGGGCATGGGGAACCCCACCGCAACCCTAATAGAGGATAAAGCGGGAGATAATGAATGAATGAACTATATGTCCCAAAGTGCGGCACGGTGGCTTAGTGGTTTAGCATGTTCTCCTCTCAGCACTAGGGATTCCCGGTTCGAATCCCCATCTGGGTGGAGTTTCCATGTTCTCTCCGTGTCCGCATGGGTTTCCTCCGGGTTCTCCGGTTCCTCCCACAGTCCAAAAACATGGATAAAGGCAATTGAGTTCTCCAAATCACCCCATGTAGAGTGTGTTTATGTGCGTGAGTGTGTGCCCAGCGATGGATTGGCGCCCTGTCCTGGGTGTATCTGCCCAGCGCCCGAAACGTTCTCCCCTGGATTGGCATGGGGAACCCCACCGCGACCCTAATAGAGGATAAAGCGGGAGATAATGAATGAATGAATGTCCCAAAGTACTGGGAAGCTTTCATAGCATCCTGTTATAAGTTGGTTGTTCATCAAGGACCCACAGTGATGTCCTTTGTGGTTCTTTTCAACTCAGGTCTGTACTAAAGAAGAGCAAGAGATCCTGCAGAGGGACTCGAACAAAAGTCAGAAACTCCGGAAGAAACTCATGGGAGGTGAGCAAAAAGACCCAGCTCAGTGTCTGACGTGTGGAACCCGAGCCTCAGTCCTAACTGTGTGTGTTGCTATTGTGAATCCACAGAGTGTGTTCCTGTTGAAGGAGATAAAGACATTCTTCCTCATCAGGAGGCCAAGATTAAAGCAGGTTTAATGAAAGCGATTCAGCACAAAGATAAACTGCTGGAGTTTGACAAGAACAGGTGAGGAACATAAACCCACCATGCTGTCTGTATTTATATCTGTATTATGGCAAAACTACTCACATGTGCGTCCCTTGCCACCATATAGATTATAGGACACCACAAGACTTTGTAGTTTTACAATTACAGATTGTAGTCCATCTGTGTTCTTTGTTTTTGTTAGTCCCCTGTTGGTACCCCAGGTAGAATTTGGGTGGTGGATTGTTTATTGTTTATTGTTAGTTCTGCAGTGACACTGCTGGGATAGGAATAATGCACCAACCAAATAATCCCTGCTCTGTGGAGAACAGAGTAAAGTGGATGTACACAGTATGTACTGTAGAACTTCAAAGTCCATCTTTACAGAAAGTGGAACTGAGGACAATAAGTGGAGCAAAAACGAGGCGTGTCCTAACTTGTGATTGGTGCTGCACGTGCTTGTTGTTTCTCAGCGTTCGTCGGACTCAGGTATTGGACGATGAATCGGATTACTTTGCAACCGACTCGAACCAGTGGCTGTCACCGACTGAGCGCGAGACCCTGCGCAAACGAGAGGAGGAGCTCCGCGAGCTTCGGCACGCCTCCCGCAAAGACCGCAAGATCACGCTGGACTTTGCCGGCAGACAAGTGCTGGAGGAAGGAGAGAACCTGTCACAATATTATAACAAGTAAGAGGTTTGACCTGACCGCGTTCACCGAGACCCAAAACCATGCAGTGTTTAATGGCAGACATCACTTTCCTGCTTAATAACCCGAAACTAAGCAGGTATGAGTGTGATTATCATGGCGCCCGCTACAAAATGGCAGTGCGACATTAGTGTTCTGCTAAACATGATATTATCGACTCTGAATAAACTTGTAATAACTATTTATCTGATGTTCTATTTGAAAAGTCCTGTTTTATAATGAACTCCTGCATGACTGCTACAGGTTCGATGAGACAGTGAAGGCAATTAACACTGGAAACCTGCACCAGACGCCAAAAAACTCTACCTCAGAGGGGCGGCAACACCTCAGAGAGCTGGTCAATCCAAATATAGTGCAGGCAGCGCCACAGGTGAGGAGTCTGTGTTATTACAACCGTCTGGGCAAATTGTTAAATTCGACTTGTGAATTATTTCTATTCTTTTATATTTTATATATATATATATATATATGGGTGGCACGGTGGCTTAGTGGTTAGCACGTTTGCCTCTCAGCGCTAGGGATTCCTGGTTCGAATCCCCATCTGGGTGGAGTTTCCATGTTCTCCCCGTGTCTGCGTGGGTTTCCTCCGGGTTCTCCGGTTTTCTCCACAGTCAAAAAACATGGATCAAGTTAATTGAGTTCTCTAAATTGCCCCATATAGAGTGTGTCAGTGTGAGTGAGTGTGTGCACAGCGATGGATTGGCAGCCTGTCCTGGGTGTATCTGCCCAGCGCCCAAGACGTTCTCCCCTGGATGTGCATGGGGAACCCCACCACAACCCTAATAGAGGATAAAGCGGGAGATAATGAATGAATGAATATATATATATATATATAGGGCGACACGGTGGCTTAGTGGTCAGCATGTTCTCCACTCAGCACTAGGGATTCCCGGTTCGAATGCCCATCTGGGTGGAGTTTCCATGTTCTCCCCGTGTCTAAATTGCCCCATATAGAGTGTGTGTGAGTGTGTACCCAGCGATGGATTGGCGTCCTGTCCTGGGTGTATCTGCCCAGCGCCCAAGACGTTCTCCCCTGGATGTGCATGGGGAACCCCACTGCGACCCTAATAGAGGATAAAGTGGGAGATAATGAATGAATGAATATATATATATATATATATATATATATATATATATATATATATATATATATATATATATATATATATATATATATATATATATATATATATATATAATTTTTCTGCAAATTCAAAGTATTAATCAGGACCTCATGGCAAATTGTATTTTTAACATTTAAAATCGTTTTACTGGAGGAACATGCAATTCTATGTCTTACCAGCAGATGTCACCTCTCCTATCATTAAGTTTTACACAGCTGTAATTGTGCAGCCACTCAACGCAAACAGATGGATTTTGTGTCAGAATGATATGATAATCTACATGTACAGCAAGCTTTCACCCCACCTCTCCTAAAAATGTTATTTTTCACGGTGCACAACAGTGTAGTAAATAATTGGCAGCGGTTTGACACTCCCTCATTCAAATACTGTGGCTTTGATTTCATATTTATTAAATTGTTAAGTATTAACTACAAGCTTTTACTTACATATGTTCATATGCCCTCTTAAAAAGCCTAAATTGTTTATGTATTTAATTTCTTCAGCTATTTTAATTTGTTTTAATTTAAAAAAATGTTATCCAAGGATCTATAATCAATTCCATATTGTATTTTGTGTGTAATTTTCGTTACAGTGGGTGGATGTGGGTAGAAGTGAGAGCTCCAACAAGCCTCAAGTCAAGAGGTCAGACCCTGAGCAGAATTCTGAACGCAGCCGCCTGCGGTTACAGGACCGAGAGCTGCAGGAGATGGTGGATGGAGGCTGGTGTCTCAGTATGCATCAACCATGGGCCTCCCTCCTTACCTGTGGAATCAAGAGGTACCTGCACGGAACTGGAGCTGTGACATCAGCACAGTACTATACGACCACACCTACTGCTGCTGGTTACCTGGACTATGATATAAACTAAGACTGATGTAGATTTTAGTTAAGGATCGGGATAACTGCTGCTTAAACAATCATCCTAACTGGATTTTTAAGGTCCTGGCATGAACATGAGAAACTAGAACCCTGCCAATGGGTTGGGAAAAAAAATTCCTTGCAAGTGTGATGGAGAAATCACATGACAGCTGCTCATATTTTGGACAGCAGTGAGAGGGAACATCAAACAAATAGACATTCTGATTAATAAAAAATGCAAAGCTGACATTTCTATTAGCAGTTCTTTCCCGCCAACCTCATGTGGCGTTTTTCCACACGACGCAGCACAAGCCCAACTCCTTCAGTCTGATTCCATTCACAGACCAAAAAAAAAAACAATCACTTTTCCAGCGAGCGCTTTATAAATAAAATCCACTTGACTTATGAAGCCTTTGTGTTTCGCAGTCAGTCTCTGAACGAGCTCCTGTCTGTTCTGCGCTCATAAAACATTTACTAAAGAACATGTGCTAAAGAATAAGTAATGTGTTACAGCAGCACGACATTCACTCTGGGATTTATAAAGTTGTTTAGCAGGCATTTCAAACCTACACTCTCGTTTCTGAACTCCGGCAGAGTGGAGGGTAGGACGTGGTACAGCCCTCACAGAGGCCGCCTGTGGATCGCCGCCGCGGCCAAACGACCCACGCCTCAGGACATCGCAGAGGTGGAGGCCATGTATCGGCAGATCTACAGTAAAGGTACACAACACCGGCGCTTTTTTTATATCCCATAGGTGAATCATTTACTCCAGCAAATGAAATGTGAGATGTAATCTGCTGATCAGCAGCCGTTTATTATTATTTTTTATATATTATAGTCTGTTGGAAAATTCAAATGTAATTTATTCAGGGGGGGTCAGGTTAATAAGCATGAGCATAGGCATATAGATGGAAAGTGGGTTTCCCAATATTCCCAATAGAACCCATGCAGACATGACTAGGACATACATTTACATTTAGTCATTTAGCAGACGCTTTTATCCAAAGCGTCTTACAAATGAGAACACCACACGTTAGTATTTATAAAGAAAACCAGCTACTTATATGTTATATGATGCTGCACCACGCCCTTTTTTTGACAACATGCAGGCAGGACATGCGACATGCAGACATCCTGGAGAAAGGATCTTGATTTGTCTTTAACTGGGAGTCGAACCCAGGAACATGCTGTGAGCCTGCATCACTAACTCGCTGGTTTTGTATATTTGTGATTGACAAATAGGAAAGTCTTACTAATTTAATTTGAATTAAAACCAAGTTCATTCATTCATTATCTTCCGCTTTATC
>JAFMOC010000191.1:0-332500 GCA_019802505.1 Corydoras sp. C115 | reverse complement strand
CAGTCAGAGCAAAGTGTCGATGCACAAGCGTTGCTTCGAGCATTCACGTCCCTTCCCCGTCGGATGGCGAGTTGAAAGCCCTCCGGCTCATTACGCTGTTCATGGCGTCAGGTGAAGCGTTATCTGGCACGTTATGGCAACCCGGCTTTGTCCTTGATTAATTATAAATCAATGAAAGTCCGGTGCCGCTCGGAGGCCTCTAATGTTTTCCCTTTCATCTGGAGTAAATGTCGAGGTGCCTCCGCCTCGGCAGGTTCACCACCGGACCGTTTCAGTTATTAAGGTGCACACATTTCTCCCGACTCCCTCGGTTTGCACATGTTGAATTTAAAGGAGAAACGTGCCTGCAGGGCTCTTAATGCACTCCGGTGATCAGCTGGATCCGGCTTTGTGTCACGGTGAAGGCGGTATGCCGGTATGCAGCCGACTCTGAACACTGCAGACCCTTTTGTCTCGCTGTTTGTTTTATCCGGGGGGCCGAGATCGGTAGTGCAAACATCTGTGAGTGCCACCGCCAGCGTTCCCACAACCTCTTAGTCACATTAGCTTTAATGAGATATTGACATAGACACTGTTGTCTAAATTACGTACACTCATTTTCCGCCGGTGTATAAATAGCACTGATGAAACGTAATTGCTTCTTTTTTGTGGCTCTCAGGGTGATTACGGAGTGACGGCGGCACCGGAGGAGCCTGTTGTTTTTCGCTGCACTTGTTCTTTTGGGTATTTTTTAGCTGGAGGAGGTGGGGGAATGAACCCCCACCCCCCCCAAAATGCTTTTCATCCCATGAGCAGTCTGGCTCGGGTAATAACAGTGGAATCTGAGCTGGAGTGCACTTTGCTTGCGGTTTAGATTTTTTTTTTTTTCCTTCTTCGTTCATCTGCTTTTTTTTCCCCCCTCTCTCTCTTCTTCCCAGGCTTTTTCTTTACTGGTTCTACAGAGGGTCGTAAAAGTCGTTGTGGAGGCGCAGGCCGCCTCGTGCTCCCTCTCATCCACTTCTCCAATGCGAGATGCTCAGAGGCCAGCTTTCAATCCAGTCCATGTGGGGGTGGTTGGAATGAGGGGAGGGGTGCAGGGCATAAATAAAGGCTTCAATAAAGTCCTGGAAAGGCTTGTGGATCTGTCCATCCTGTTCCTCCCTCTTCGGCTCGAATGAGAATTAGAAGCCGGCCCGCTTACCCACCCTTTTGGAGAAAAGAGCTGGGCCGAGCAGGGAACAGCAGTGCACAAACCCTTGGGGTGGGAGGAGGAGGAGGAGGAGGAGGAGGAGGAGGGGGAGGGGATGGGTTGGGGGTAGTTTTTAGGCTTCCATAGATCTACACACCCATGAATACCCAGCGTATCCCATCTGTTAAGAGGTATTTTAACAGTCTTGCTGCGTTTATTACTCAGCGCTAGGATATAGATCTGCTCCACCGTGACGTGGATTAGTGGAAAGACTCCATCATCCGGCCCAGCGTCTTCCTTTTCCTTATTAGATATTCCAGCTTCCGTGCGTGGAATAGCGAAATGTAATCATCCCTCAGATCCACTCACTTACCTGGTCCTACTTGTAGCTCTCAATCCTTTAATAGGTCAGAGCAACAACGTGAGTCTCGGGCTCAGGGGCGTAATTGAAGTCTATAACGATATTAAAAGCAGGATGGAAGCGTGCACGCGGTGCCAGAGCAGCGTTTCTCGCAGCGCGAGCTCCTCTCAGACATGTGGTCGGTAATATTGTTTTCTGTCCAACACCTCCGGCACAAAGCAAACAAGCTGTCGGTCTGCCAAATCGCAGATAAATCAGACCCCGCCCCCCGAAACCAGAGCCATTCAGCCCCATGTCTCTGGTTGCCTCTTCGGCTACAGCTGATTGTATTGATCTGAACCTAGAATGGAGCTTTCATATCTTTGCCGACCCAGAGTCGCTCAGCCGCCCGCCGTGTCAGGGTCGTCACAGACACATCTATTCTCTTGTCAGTGCCCCTTCTCCTTCAATCACCTGGACAGACAGGATGACAAAGGAGCCATTTCCCTACGACTCTAGCTCAGTTCTATATTTATCGCTATCAACTTGTCTCAGCACCATAAGGTTTTTGACACTGCTGCTGGGTCCTGAGTGGATGCTCCGTGTTCGGATTATGAACATGTGTATATACAGTGGAACCTCTGCTTTCGTAGAAATTTGAAATACCGAGGCACCCATTTCCATTTAAAGCTGATTAGTTTGTTCTATAAACTCCAAAATACATAAAACACATTTTATAGAGAATAAATGTAGAGAATTTTAATACTGAAAACAGAACATTTTATATATATATATATACAGTATTTTTTCTATTATTTTATATATATATATAGGCGGCACGGTGGCTTAGTGGTTAGCACGTTCTCCTCTCAGCGCTAGGGATTCCCGGTTCGAATCCCCGTCTGGGTGGAGTTTCCATGTTCTCCCCGTGTCCGTGTGGGTTTCCTCCGGGTTCTCCGGTTTCCTCCCACAGTCCAAAAACATGGATCAAGTCAATTGAGTTCTCCAAATTGCCCCATATAGAGTGTGTATGTGTGAGTGAGTGTGTGCCCAGTGATGGATTGGCGCCCTGTCCTGGGTGTATCTGCCCAGCACCCGAAATGTTCTCCCCTGGATGGGCATGGGGAACCCCACCGCGACCATAATATAGGACAAAGCGGAAGATAATGAATGAATGAATTTTATTTTTATATATATATATATATATATATATATATATATGCCCAGCAGTATCTGCCCAATGCCCGAAACGTTCTCCCCTGGATGGGCATGGGGAACCCCCCCCCCCCCACACACACACAACACTAATATAGGATAAAGTGGAAGATGATGGATGGATATGTGTGTGTGTGTGTGTGTGTATGTATAAATACTAATCTAAACAGTAAATCAACATTTAACAGAACGGCGTTTACACTCTCTTTCCGTACCGGCAACCGATCTCAGCGATCTTAATGCCGCTCTCCTGTTTTTTTTAATAATTCTCATCTTCACCTCGATCGTGTTTCTTTTTCTTTAATAGGCTGCTGGAACAAAAAGTGTAAACATTACTTAGCAAGGGAAACTTAACAGGCGCAATAAGCTTTGTAAACATGTCACGTGAGCACGGCCATTAAACCAGCCAAAACCGATGTAACGAACACCGAAACCCAAGTCAACCAAAACACTATCTATCTAATTTTTGTAGTTCAGTTGTTGAGCATTACTAGATAAATCCTCTTAAACCCTGTGCCTCTGGCTCATGAGGCTACCATACCATTCAGGCTTCATTTATTATTTATCCCTTAAATCCTGTCAAGTTCTTCAATTTTTTTTTCTTTTTTTTTGTCAGCAGCACTAAGCTCCATACTCCTGATCTGAACAGTCGGGATCCTCTTTCCGGCAGACCCAGTGGCTAGATTAGCAGAGGGCGCTTGCCCTTGTTAGTGTGGGTTAAAGGGCCAGCTGATGGCTGTGTTTCCTTGTGTGGTAATGTGATATTTATATGCTGAAGAGATTCTCTCCAGAGGGAAAAATGCACACTGAGTGGCCATGCTGGAGCCCTGCCAAGCTAAGACAAACCTTTTTCCCCCCTCCCTGATCTTCTTCTCACATGCTGCATGAAAGACCTGTAACAGATTCCCTTCCCCCACACAGGCCTAGTTTCCCTACCGGGCGTGCTGCCACTGTGGAGAGGTCAGATACCATGTGATCCTGCAGTACTGCAGAGAATGCAGCCAGAAGGGTCCTGACTCACCGAGTGACAAGCTGAGCCAGCTACAGGTCAGCAGTGGCCTGGAAAATAAAGAAAGCCATTTTTCCAGGCTGTGTGACTCATACAATTAGCTGTATTAGGCTGTGCTAATAATGGAATGCGCTCTCACATCCCTCCAAAGTATCGGTAAAATATCCGGGGCTAAAAAGCACAGCTACGTTTTAAGCAAATTACAGCCTTCCATTAAAAAAAAAATAAATAAAAAATACAACAGCAGCTGTGCCACCAGCTCTCAGATCAGATCGGCTCAGTGCTGCAGAGTCGCAGCTTATTTTAAGGATCCATTTACAGATCCTGGTAGTGAAGCACAATAACAGAATTGTGGGGGCCTGGCGTGAACGTCGCAAACCTGATGCATGTTAGAATTTTTGATTGGAAAAAAAATCAGTGCATGTCCATTTTGGAATTTAGAGCTAAAAAATGCAAGGGGTGCATCATGGTACATGTCACTTGCATAGATGACTTTAATTCCTTTTAATTGGTTTTAAAAAAAAAAAAATTGGCACTGTGGAAACCTTATAAAATGGCCAGTTTAAACATCGCAGCGTGGGGTGTTGCTATGTTTTAATGGCTGATATTTATCCATTCATGCCTCCTGGGAAGACCCAGCAATTTCCCGTAATTACTCCGGCATTCGTCAAAACAAGCACCTGCCGTGAACAAGAGCTTGATGTTACTATAAAAAAATAAAAAATACCGCGTCTCCTCAAACTGGCCTTCTCCTTCGGTAATGGCCGTCCTGCTCGATGACATTTGATTTGATTTTAAAAAATTCTCTTTTGTTTGGCGTCATTATTCGGAGCTGTTGGACTGAGTGTTTCCATTTAACTCTTTTATTTTGCTGGAAGTCTGCTGAGGTTTATCAAGGTCATGAAAGCACCTACTGTTTCCTCTCCCTCTTTATCAGGGTGCCGTTTTCATGCCTGCACACGTATTTGCAGATCTTGCAGAATGAGATTGGGTCTCTCTCAAAAGAGCGTCTGTTTGGAGTGGAGAATGAGCGCTTTTGTGGGTTAAAGTGATAGCAGCAGCTCACACATGCTTCCGCGGCAGGTTAAAAGGTTGAATGCAGGCTGTTAAAATAAAACCACAAGTATTTATACTGCCAAGCTGGCAGCGTCGGTGCGGTGTGATTGATTAGGGATTAGTACATGACCAAGCATGATGTCTGATACCACGTTATATGGACTGAAAAGAGACTGTTTAGCCAGATAGCCTTGTTTTAAGATCTTTTTTTTTTTTTACCTGACAGCAGATATACCTTCAGTCTAACGATGGTACAATGCGATGGGCCACTTTGTTTGAAGTATAAAGAAGAGCCCTAAGGCAAGCGAGTGCACCACAGATAAATATGTACATGTCTGATGTGTGGGAGGCTGGATTGGGGTTTTCTCAGTGCAGCGGGAGCTTTGTAGCCTTTACACTGTGGAAAGCAAAGTACAGCAAACCACAATCCAGATCATACCTGGTGGTTCTGTGGGGGTCCGATATTGTATATAATATAGTGGTCTGCATTTTTTTTTTATTTACCTTTTTCTCTTAAAATGTACCAGTCCTTGTAATTGCTGGAAATTTTTTAATTTTATTTTATGATGGGAGGAATAGGGATGTACTCACCACCATGCAGAGAATAATGGGATGATATTATTTCATGAT
This sequence comes from Corydoras sp. C115, assembly GCA_019802505.1. Classification (NCBI taxonomy): domain Eukaryota; kingdom Metazoa; phylum Chordata; class Actinopteri; order Siluriformes; family Callichthyidae; genus Corydoras; species Corydoras sp. C115. The sequence continues at coordinate 327,082 of JAFMOC010000191.1, read as the reverse complement.
GATAATCTGATGCATTGGCACGGTGGCTTAGTGGTTAGCATGTTCGCCTCTCAGCACTAGTGATTCCTGGTTCGAATCCCCATCTGGGTGTAGTTTCCATGTTCTCCTCGTGTCCGGGTGGGTCTCCTCCGGGTTCTCTGGTTTCCTCCCACATTCCAAAAACATGGATCAAGTCAATTGAGTTCTCCAAATTGCCCCATATAGAGTGTGTCTGTGTGAGTGAGTGTGTGCCCAGCGATGGATTGGCGCCCTGTCCTGGGTGTATCTGCCCAGCACCCGAAATGTTCTCCCCTGGATGGGCATGGGGAACCCCCCCGCAACCCTAATAGAGGATAAAGCGGGAGATAATGGATGGATGGATTCTGATGCACATGTGGTGCAAGTGTCACTGTCAAAGTAATGTTATCATTCGGGTTGATGAATTGGAATTGTGATGTCATTAAATCATAGCAGTGCTGTGGTTCAGTCAGAAGTGTCAGAGTGCAACACCAGTATTAACTGTGTCACCTTTTCCTCATATTGAGAGTTGCCTTTTCCCCGTGTCTTATTTGTCCTCGGTTAGCTTTTGACAAATGGCCTCGGAGCTTTGGGACCGTGAGAATTAATTTTGGTATTATTAAAAATAGAAACATGTCAGTCAGATGGGTAATTGATCTCCATGGAGAAATTCCAGCGCTCTGCTCCACTCACTGTTTTGGTCAGCGGCGACCGGGTTTGTGCTCGGCTTAATTAACCGAGTCCAGCTGGTGTTTAGGGAGTCCTGTTGAACTGCTGAAGTGCTGTTCCAGTGTGGCTCTGCGCTCCACTCCAGCTCCATCATTAGTGGCAGTCCCGACGGTACTCCCACTGTTCATGTGGCTGAGTGTGTCCTCCTCCACAGCAAGCCTCCTGCAGAAGAGAGCAGCGAGCTGTCAGTCAAAAGCTCAGAACAGACTGTGCAGGTTTCACCTCGTCAGCCACGGCATCCGTCTTCGTGACAGGATGAGTGGAGAGTCATGCTGTGTCATGCGAGTATACAAACTCACTCACGATTCTCTTCATCCTGCTGTCTCTCTCAGCAATGTCCGCACGCTCGGGTCGGAGAAGGGGCGCTGCTTTCATTCTCATGCGTTTCCTGCCCTGAATGTTGCTTATACGAGTCAAATGAACGGAGTTTAAAGTGCAGTGTTAGAGGCCCAAATTCTTCCTAATATTCATTCATTCATTCATTATCTCCCACTTTATCCTCTATTAGGGTCGCGGTGGGGTTCCCCATGCCCATCCAGGGGAGAACGTTTCGGGCGCTGGGCAGATAGACCCAGGACAGGGCATCAATTAATCACTGGGCACACACTCACTCACACAGACACACTCTATATGGGGCAATTTTGAGAATTCAATTGACTTGATCCATGTTTTTGGACTGTGGGAGGAAACCGGAGAACCCGGAGGAAACCCACGCGGACACGGGGAGAACATGGAAACTCCACCCAGATGGGGATTCGAACCGGGAATCCCTAGCGCTGAGAGGCGAACGTGCTAACCACTAAGCCACCGTGCTGCCCTTCCTAATATTAAGCTGTTTATTTAATACACCCTTTTTGGGTGTGTAGAACTCAAATTTCAGGTTCTGTTGGATCGCTGGGGGTTAACGCATTGTAATCCATCGTCCCATTACCTCGTGGTTAGTCTCTCTCTCTCCCCGTGGCTTCTGATGTTCCCAGTTTTAAAGGCGGAGCCGTGTCAGGTGCATTCATTAACCGCAATTAAAGTCCATCAATGACGGCTCCGCCTTCTCCCCCGGCGCCACAGCGATCCTGCCACACATCCTCTACTGGAAACATTATGTATATATGAATATATATGACTTATAATATATAAGGATAATAAATGGGGGAAAGCTACACTGCAAATCATTTGGTTTTAAACTTTAAACGAGTCATTGTTTGCTCAGTGCTGGGTCGTTGTTGTGGTTGAAATGTGTACGCTCCGAACTTTCCACCCCTCAAAAAAAGAACACCCTTACTGGTTCTGGTTCGCTGAGATCTTCTGAAACGTATCACTAATGCACTTGAGGCATTTCACCAATGACGTCAAATGCCTCAAATGCCCCCCCCACCCCCAGTGTAAGCAAGCAGTGCTTGGTAAATGGCCAGTTTTAAGAGTGAAAGGAGCAGATTTCATAATAAATGATTTGGACACCCGGTGGCTTAGTGGTTAGCACGTTCGCCTCTCAGCGCTAGGGATTCCCGGTTCAAATCCCCATCTGGGTGGAGTTTCCATGCTCTCCCCGTGTCTGCGTGGGTTTCCTCCGGGTTCTCCGGTTTCCTCCCACAGTCCAAAAACATGGATCAAGTCAATTGAATTCTCAAAATTGCCCCATATAGAGTCTGTCTGTGTGAGTAAGTGTGTGCCCAGTGATTAATTGATGCCCTGTCCTGGGTCTATCTGCCCAGCGCCCGAAACGTTCTCCCCTGGATGGGCATGGGGAACCCCACCGCGACCCTAATAGAGGATAAAGTGGAGGATAATGAATGAATGAATGATTTGGACAACCCACTTCAGAGTTCTGATTGGATGGGATTTGTTTCATTTGACGTAGAATTCTCCTGATTGGTTAATTCATAGTACGTTTTTTTTTTTAACTAGGCAACCGCCTGCATATAGACTTCCAGTGAACACAAAACGTTTTAGTTAAACAAATTATATCGGTCACATTGTTAAAGTCAACGTTCATTGAGCTGACTGGTTCACGTCGGCCACTGGCTCAGCATTTTTTGTAGCATTAATATTTCAATAGTCCGTTTTATTCGAATAAATTTTTGTGTTTTTACTATAAATCAGATCCAATATAGTGTCCCGTATACGGATCAGATGTATGACTTTATCCTATCCGATCTATTTAGACTTTCTGGTTAAAGCAGCCTAAAGCAATATTGCCACCCTTTACATTTACACTGAGACTGTTGTGAGGCTGAGACTTGCCTGCCCTCGCCTCTTTCCTGGCCTTGTTCTGCTTAATGAGGTGAAGGGGGGGATGTGAATAGAAAACATCCTGCCCGACCACTCACTTTCCCTCGTGTGATGCTTTGTGGGAGCGACCAGCAGTTCACAGGGGAACAAGGGCTTCCAGCCGAGCTGAATGAACACAGATGGGCCGTGTTCCAGGGCTGCAATCAAAGCAAACGTTCACCCCGGCCTACCGACGCGCTAATAAACATGGCTCTAATTTCACGTCGGGGAGGGGTACGAGGAGGAGGAGGGTGTCGCACTTAACCCGGGCATGTCAATCAAGCTCACCTTTTTGATTTGTCCCCGTTGATGGGTGTTTTATGAGACGTTTATCGACCGGAGCGACGGCAGGTGACGGTAGACCGAGCGAGATTTGCTCAGCTGATGAGATTTATTCCGTTTTAATGCGAGGTTTCCGGCGAGGCTTTGATATCCAGATGGAGTGTGCAGGCTTTGATAATCCCTGAGGGAACTCTGTGGGTTGTGAGATTTTTTTTTTTTTTTTTTTTTCCCCCCCCCCCCCCTTCTTCTCGTCGAGTTTCAGTGTCTGGCTTTTCAAAGGGCTGATGGTTTGCTTTGTCGTCGCAGACGGCCTTGTTTCAAGAACCGCTCGAGATGTTATTTTTGTCAATTATGCTAGTTTCACACAAAGTGATCTCATAATCCACTTGAATGGAAAGCCACTCAAATTTTACACAAAGAGGCTTAGCGAGGCACGTCGGCTTTCATTGACTCTTAACATGTAGCTCTCATTTTGTACACGGCTGAACACCAGATTAACTTTAACAGCCAGTTCTGACTGGGGAGTCGCCGGGCGTGACAGACGCCGCAGATGGAAAGAGCAGAATTCCGCGAGCACAGTAGGTTGTTGTGTCTAATAGTTGCGTCTGGCTACCTCTGAGCCGCTCTTGTTTTCTAAACACTTGTGGCATGTTCTGGCTGAGGTGAGGTCATGTGCGAGCCTCTATGGACTGGAACTAAGCATAACATCTGGCACGGTCGCATTTTACTGCCAGAATTAATGACCTCATAAAGTCTCTCGGCGCTCTCCGAAGCAGTCCTTCTTTGCGTTTCCACTGACTGAAAGCCTGTTGGATGTGAATTTGAAGCCAACTCATTTTGCTATTTAAGACTCTTGTTTGATTTGATTATTGGTTTTCGCAGCAGGGGCCAGATTCGATGACTCCGCCGAATCGAGGCCAGGGACTGCGGCGGAGGCTTTGCGTGGCTGCCTCGCATGTGTGAAGCCTTTTTCGAAAATGCACTGAGCCAAGCGTTGCTGTCTGGCCTGACTGGAAGCCTGTGAAGCTTTAATAGCTGGACATGTATTTCCTCATGACTGAGGAATAAATTATGTAAAGGCACCAGTGCCAGTGTTGGACCGTGTTGTATAATTAATGTGAACTCCAACTTGACACCAGTTGTTTCTGTACGTGAGGAAGGAAAGACGAAGCTTCAAATATTAATTACCGCACAACTATTACACTGGAGAGAAATGAGCATGTTAAGTAGAGATCATAGGAATGGGGTTTGAAGTTTGCCTCAGCTGAAAATACTACTATTAACTATAACGATGCATGATTTTAACTCACACGAACTCATTTTGGATGTATGGTAATAAGTACTAATCTCATTGAGACGAATTGAGGCCATTAGAACTTTTTACAACCACCAAGAAGCGACTCCAGATGTCTCACCACCGCTACGTGGTTCGGGCAGCAACACCGGTGATTGGTGGCCAAGAGTGCCGTGTGCTATTTAGGTGTGGACAGTAGTTTTTTTATTATTTTTTTATTTTTATTAACTTATATATTTTTTTATTTATTATTATTTTTAATTAAAAAAAAAAATAGCAACCATTTACACATAAATTATCATTTTCACCATTTGCCAGAAACGTCATCCCAAACAAGACCATGAAGTCTGATCTGGTCTAATCTAAATAAGAAATATAAAGCGATAAGAGTTTACCATTTTAGTTTTCACTGCGTGGGATTTATATCTTAATGTGATAATAAATAAGACACAACACGTGTCGTATCAGAGCAACCAGTTTGTGGGTGAAGGAAATATTGAAACAATCGACTGTGTTGCTTTTTTCCATGATGTCTCTCTTAATTCCAATAAAACACATACTAACACACCAATACCACCCCATTAGTACTGAGAATCCTCCACCACTCAAATAACAGCTGCTCTGTGGTGGTTCTGTGGGGGTAATAAAGTAATAAAGTGTGTAGAGAGACAGGGCTACAGTCTCTAATTGTAGAACTACACCCTGTGTCTTTTTGGTGGGTGGAGGAAATTGTATGGAATTGTGGCCTGTGAGTGTGTGTACTTACATACTTTTAATTATTTACTTATGTAATATTTTTTATTCTATCACTGCTGAGTTGGGAAATGTGGAATATGACTCTTTTTGGTTGTATTTAATGTTAAAACTTGCTCTAGTAAAGAAATGACTGATATGACAGGTCATATATATATATATATATATATATATATATATATATATATATATATATATATATATATATATATATATATATATATATATGTGTGTGTGTGTATATATATATATATATATATGTATGTATGTGTGTGTGTGTGTGTGTATATATATATGTATGTGTGTGTATATATATATATATATATATATATATATATATATATATATGTATATATATATATATATATATATATATATATATATATATATATATAGGGGAACTTGTATTTTCTATATTAAGTGTCTCAGTTTAAATGCCAGCTCGGCGTTTTCCTTTGCCGTTGCTCCCATGTGGCTTTTGGCTTCCAGGATATCACCTGCTCAATATTCTTGCCTCTGTCCCACCCACATTCATCCGCTTCTGGGTTTTCACATGATGGATTTGCATACAAACCGTGTGACCCTGGTCTGAAATTAACATCATCATGCAAGGTTATGTTGTTCACAGTCCTTATCGCACTTGTTTTTATTGGTCAGGCACTGAGTAAGTGGAGAGAAAAAAAGCTTACAGGGCTTTTTTTTTGGGTGAAAGAGCTGATCTGTTGTTTCTTTCTCATTACTGAATGAACCCCCCCCCTCCCCACTTTTTTTTTTTTCTTCTTTCCTTCCTCAACCCAGTAGCTCCCTGCTTCCCTCACGCTCATCTTTAAGGGTCTCCACACAGTGCTACCTCTGAATTAGGAAGTTGCTGCCAATGAATCCCCCTTTTATTTGACTCCTATCGAGTGCAGCCAGGCGGACCCGGCTGCCGCACAGCCCCATTAGCGCCGTGCCACGGCGCGCGAGATTGCTCGTCTCGTGTCCTAATTGTGGAAAACAGCTGAAAAGCTGAGGCTTGGCAAAAGTAACCGGCAGCCAGCCCCGGATTCATCATTCCTCCTCTTGGTTAAGGCTCTTAGCCTCCTTTGTTTAAGGACACGGGTGGGCAGATGCACTTCACTCCCAAAACTCAAGACGCGGGTCCGCGTTCCTCTGCCATGCTTCACCCCTCATCTTAGGTATTTTATTGCTATGACACACGGGCAGCTTTCCAGGCGACTGACAGTTAAAAGAGCCTTTCGCGCGCTCGACACCTGGTCGGCAGACTGTTGTGGCTGCACACTTTGCTCGGGGCTGTGTTTTTAAATGCATGTCCAGTTTTACAGTGTGGACAGCGGGAAGAGCCTCGGCTAAAGTGGGCCTTGTTTGCTGCTCCTCGGGCTGCCCCTGCCCGCCGTACCATATGGTCAGAATGTTTAAAGGGAGTGTAAAGTGTGACATGCTTTTTCAATTAACAAGTAATTGAAGCGCTCGCATATGGACATGGATTTAATGCTGGTCAATTCCAGATCTTTAAATCCCATTAAGTCAGGGCTGGAACAGAACGATTAAACTGAAATGTGTCATGATGTAGAATTTAGGATGATACAATTTGTCTTTTCGCAATATGCACTTTACGAAGCACTTAAATCTCAGGGTTAAAGGTCACGATCTATAAGATTCATTCATTCATTCATTATCTCCCGTTTTATCCTCTATTAGGGTCGCAGGGGGGGGTTCCCCATGCCCATCCAGGGGAGAACGTCTCGGGCGCTGGGCAGATACACCAAGGACAGGGCACCAATCTATCGCTGGGCACACACTCACTCACACAGACACACTCTATATGGGGCAATTTGGAGAACTCAATTGACTTGATCCATGTTTTTGATCCATGTGGGAGGAAACCGGGGAACCCGGAGGAAACCCACACGGACACAGGGAGAACGTGGAAACTCCACCCAGATGGAGATTCGAACCGGGAATCCCTAGTGCTGAGAGGAGAACATGCCAACCACTAAGCCAGCGTGCCGCCTGCGTGCCGTATTATTTTATTGGGATTAATTAGTGTTATACAGTATATTAAAGACACACAATTAATTAATTCATTGATTCATTCATTATCTCCCGCTTTATCCTCTATTAGGGTCGTGGTGGGGTTCCCCATGCCCATCCAGGGGAGAACGTCTCGGGCGCTGGGCAGATACACCCAGGACAGGGCGCCAATCCATCACTGGGCACACACAATTAATATTATTTATATATATTATATGTTGTAGTATGTGTAGTACATATTATTGGGTATGGTGTTTGTATTATGGAGTATGGTGTGCTCTAAAAAGGGCCCTGCCGACATTGGAAACATACAGAAATCCAACTGGGATGTGTCCTAATACTTTTGTCCAGTTAGTGTAAATGGATATCTGTATGTTTGTAACAGAATGCACATGTACTCTGTGACATTCATGTCTTAGATAATGCTCTGTATTGCTTAAGGCCTCCTCACCCATAATGGAGGCAGCATCCAGTGATGCATAAAGAGTTTAATCAAGGGCGACATGACAACAGGAACCCGGCCCGAGAACGTTGGCCTTAGCAGACAGCTTCGGCGTTTTTTTTATTAAAGGTTTCTAGCAGCACGCGTAATTCAAATTAAAATGTTCAGTCTTGCACAGTTAGCTTTTCCTCAGCCGCTCCATCCTTAAGCATTAATGACATTTAGATTTGAGATTAACACGCAATATCAATCACGTCACTGGTTTATGGTAAATGAGCGGTCTGAGGCACAGCCAGCACGTTTAATAACAGGAGGCTATAAATGAGCGGCTCATCTCGCCGTTGTTAACGCCTGATGCTTCATTATTCACTGGAAGCCATCAGAAACCTATAATTAGGCTTCACACACGATGCTATGTGGCTTTGTGAGGTCTTTTTTTTTTTTTCTTTTTCAGGACCACTGTGGTCCTTCGCGCGGTTATCTGCGAACTAAGCAACAATGTTTAAATGCCCTGATTCCATTATTGAAAGTCTTTCGTCAGTGGTTGACTCTAAAATGTCTTGACAGCTCACATCCGCGTCCTCGGGGCTGGCTTGTAATAAGTGATGGTTTAAAAGCTGTATTACCTTCCCGTCTCCATTTCACTCTGCTGCACGGCGCTTCTAACATCAAGCATTTTCAGCGGCCTTTCCCAAATACTTCGAGATACAATCAGTGCACTCTCTGATAGCACGGCGTAAATAAGATGACCTGCAGCATTACCCCGCCAGATTAGATAGATGTCACCTGTCCTATGAACGCGTCAGTCCATTTCCAAAGCCACCGTGGCCTTTTCTATCAATTACAATGCCAGAAGCCTTTCCTTCCTGAACGAGGCGGGGGTAGCTCATGGTTTCTTTGCCTCTCTCTTCCTCTGCAGTGTCCCCAGATCAGCGAGGAATCGGCTTCTCCATTCGTCTTCATTTGCACCAACCCCCAGGAGCTGCTGGTGAAATTCCCCATGAAAGGAAAACACAAGATCTGTAAGTCCTGCCTGTGTTTTCATTTGATGATGTCGTTAGACTGGAAGCCATTTTTCTCTTTTCCCCACCACATAAATATACATTTGTGCTCACACACACACACACACACATATGTACACACGCGAGTTCAAGTACATTGCGAGCTCCATCTGTTAATGTAAGATACTGCTGAGGAACTGCCCAGGGGAGCAGGAGGGGGTTTTAGCAGCAGTCATCTCAGGATGGATTAGAACCAGAACTAAATGCTTCACTGAAAATTGTAAGAATATAACAGTGTAGCTCACAAGCTGCTGTATTAGGAGGGTGGCAAGTGTGTGGGATTGAAACATCACGCTTACCGCTTAGCGCTCGAATCACTTAAACACAATCTGGTATTTAATGTGTTCACATGCTTTCAAAGACAAGGGTTTTGTGTGTGTGTGTGTGTGTGTGTGTGTGTGTGTAATGTTGAGTGGAATAAACATAAATAAAAAAACATGGAATAATAATAATAAGTGTAAAGTGGCGAAACATTCAGCCTTTAACGGCTTATTAACGAGAGACGAAGTGCAGCTGTGGAACCTCACAGCTTTTTAACAGACCTGTTAAACTCCGGAGCGACGTTCTCAATCTGAACGTTTAGGTCCAAACAGCAGGCTCCTCTGATTATCACTTCAGTTTAAACCCATTAAGCATCAACTGCTTACATACATACACTGTCTCCACCCTCCTCCAGCCAATCAGACGCACCTATCAAAACTGAATGGATAGGAGGATGGATGATGAAATGAATGAATGGATGAATGATGGATAGGTAGTTGAGGGATGGATGATGAATGGAGGATAGATGATTGATGGATAGATGGTGAATGACCAGATAAATGTTGGATAATGGATGGATGAATAAATAATGAATGGTGGATGGATGGATAGATAAGATAAAAATGGATGGATGGATAAGTGATAAATTGCTAAATGATGGATGGATGGATGAATGAATGAATAAGTGAGGGATGGATGGAAGGAAGGATGGATGAAGGAATGAATGATATGTGATGGATGAATAAAAGACAGGTTCATTGATTCATAATTGATTACTCATCAGTTAATGGATGATAGATAGATAGATAGATACTTTATTCATCCCGAAGGAAATTTAGCAGCCAGTAGCAATAACAGTACAATAAAAAATAGAGGGAATAGAGGGAAATAAAAATAATAATAAAATTAAATAAATAAATATATATATATATATATATATATATATATATATATATATATATATATATATATATATATATATATATATATATATATATATATATATTCATTCATTCATTCATTCATTCATTCATTATCTTCCGCTTTATCCTCTATTAGGGTCACGGGGGGGTTCCCCATGCCCATCCAGGGGAGAACGTTTCGGCGCTGGGCAGATACACCCAGGACAGGGTGCCAATCTATCGCTGGGCACACACTCACTCACACAGACACACTCTATATGGGGCAATTTGGAGAATTCAATTGACTTGATCCATGTTTTTGGACTGTGGGAGGAAACCGGAGAACCCGGAGGAAACCCACGCGGACACGGGGAGAACATGGAAACTCCACCCTGATGGGGATTCGAACCCAGGAATCCCTAGTGCTGAGAGGAGAACATGCCAACCACTAAGCCACCGTGCCGCCTATGTGTATATATTTATATATTTACAATTTACCATTTAGGTGGATTATTGATGGATGGTGAATGGATGAATGTACAGATTATAGACCTGTGACGTGAGTCAGGAATCAGAAAACGAAATGTTTATGTTAAACCTATATATCATCATCATCATCATCATCACGGCAGCACAGTTCCAACACGTTCTGTTGAATGAATGCATCGTTTTCACTTGTGAATACACATTCAACTCAGACGCTGACGGCGTTCGCTGCATCTCAGCACTTCTACAACAGATGGGGTGTGAAGTGCTGGTGAGATGGCAGTCATTCACAGCACACGCTCGCCTGCCATCGGCTCTGGATTACGAGTTGCTACGCTCTGCCTCGGGATCTCTGGATGGAGCGCAGACCCCAAGCCTGTCGGAGGCTGCAGAGCCGCTTCCTCCTGTAATTTCGTTCTCCTCAAGCTGTGAATTTTAATAGCTGTTCATATTCAGCCTCTTTCCAAATCTGTAATAAAAGCAGTTCGTTATTATAATCGCGTACAAATCCTTAAAGTAATTTCCTCGTACTGTTGCAAAAATCTTTATTATATCTGCAGCTATTTCGGTCTGTTTGTCAAAATATCGTTATTGCTAGAACAAGGTAAATTCATGGAGTGTGTGTACTCTGTCCGGCTACTTTGTTGGAGATGATGGCGTTCAGAGGACTTGGCCGTGGCCCAAGCTATTACAGGCACGCTGCCCTTTAGCGAGGCACTTAATCCAAAGCCATTGGTGGTTGGCCGAGTCCGCAGCTGACATCTGTAATTCAATTTGGGGGGAAAAGTGTGATCTGAATGATATAATATAACAGGGAGTGCTGTGTTATCCTGAAATTGATTAGGTGATTGAAGCACTGTATAAAAGCTTTGATCTTTTAGGAGATTGTGACTAAATCTTTGAACTTAAACTTTATGTAGAATCCAGTTTTAATCGAATACACATGTGTTGAGAGTCAAACGCAGTCTGGAGAATGAGGTCTAAATGCTGTTTTTTTATCCTACAATCCCAGAATATGGATGTTCTACTAATTTATTTTCTGGCGGCTTAGTGGTTAGCACGTTCTCCTCTCAGCGCTAGGGATTCCCGGTTCGAATCCCCATCTGGGTGGAGTTTCCATGTTCTCCCCATGTCTGCGTGGGTTTCCTCCGGGTTCTCCGGTTTCCTCCCACAGTCCAAAAACATCTATCAAGTCAATTGAGTTCTCCAAATTGGCCCATATAGAGTGTGTGTGTGTGTGAGTGAGTGTGTGCCCAGCGATGATTGGCGCCCTGTCCTGGGTGTATCTGCCCAGCGCCCGAGACATTCTCCCCTGGATGGGCATGGGGAACCCCACCGCGACCCTAATAGAGGATAAAGTGGGAGATAATGAATGAATGAATGTAAATGAATTTAGGTTCTGATAATAACAGTGGAGAATGTACTTGTACTGGTTTTCCTGAAACCCTCGCAGACCTAGAAATTTATTTCGAATGCGAGAGCTGAATTCATCCCGGAGTGTTGATGCCCCGGCGGTTCACTGTGAGCTCATAAAACCTGATGGCGTGTGCTGGATGGCATAATGCATGAGAATGTATTCCGCTGCGAGCCAGACTTTCAGCTTCTGATTTGCCTGCAACTCTGGTACTGATATCGAATGGACTTCTGTAATGGAGGAGCAGCACGTGCAAATTCAGGAGTCCACTAAAGTTCTGTTAAGAGAACCCCGTGCAACACGGTGTGATTACATGCCGGAGCTCTGCCCTGACATTTCAGAGGAACCGGACTGTCGGACTCCGCATTAAGAATGCAGCATCAGTGTTTAACCTCGGTGTTTGGCTGTGGTTTGTCACTGCGTTGTATTTGTAGCTGTGCATAGAGGACGTCGTCCCCATATTGATTTTAATATCCGTGGTTTCGATTAATCAGAATATTTCTTAATGAAAATATATTAATGATGCTGCTGCTTTCGTTCACGCGTTCAGAGGATCTTAAGTGTTTAGCGTATCGGTCTAATTGGCGCTAACCATTTTGGGACATCAGAGTCTCAGTGTCTCACTGTAGTGACGTGTTCTGCCTGAAAGTGCTTCATGGCTTTTTATTTATTTATTGCCGAAGTCTGAAGCCAAATCCAGTTCTACTTTAACCAAATGTCCTGTCTGCATCAAGTAGACAGTTAAAAATAGGTTACATGGGAGGACAAGGCGGGGCGGCATGGTGGCTTTGGAGTTACCATGTTCTCCTCGTGTCTGCATGGGTTTCCTCCTGGTTCTCCGGTTTCCTCCCACAGTCCAAAAACATGGATCAAGTCAATTGAGTTCTCCAAATCGCCCCATATAGAGTGTGTCTGTGTGACTGAGTGTGTACCCAGCGATAGATTGGCGCCCTGTCCTGGGTGTATCTGCCCAGCGCCCGAAACGTTCTCCCCTGGAAGGGCATGGGGAACCCCACCGCGACCCTAATAGAGGATAAAGCGCAAGATAATGGATGGATGGTAGGACAAGGCAAAAATTCAAAGGTTTTTTTTTTTTTTATAAAAATAATGTTACATACATTCTGAGTATTTTTGGATATTATTTGCAAGATCATGACACACGAGCGTTAACCAGATCCGATCTTTATATCGGCCCTTTCTGTTTTTCACCTGCCTTTCATGCCATAATGAGGAGTCCACTGTCCGTTCTGACCTTGTGTCTGTTCGGCCTCACCTCATTCATCCCCGTTCCGTCCTAAGCCCCCCGGCGTCCCCCAGAGACGTGACCTCTGGTGCCCTCACCCGGGCTGTGTGGGGGGGGGGAGTGAGATGTGCAACGATAACCCTGCAGGCGAGTTATGACCAGTCAGGAACCACAGAGGTGACCTGCCCTCGTTCCGCTCTCTTCCTCCTCCTGAGTTTAGCCAACATTAGAGTCGAGATGTTATCCCTGCGAGCAGCTTGATTCCTGCCTGGCTCTTCAGGAAAAAAAAAAAAAAAGCAACCCCTTCAGAGTATCATCCTGGCTGTGAGTGCAGAACGCAGGAAGTATGGATTGGCTATAATAGTGGGCTCGAGACCTGGACTATTTAACAAATGACTCCAGCAGTCCCATCAGCGAGGCCACAGTGGAAAGCCTTTTGATGCCGGGGCTGTTCTCTTTGATGCGGCCGAATTGTTGACATTTAAAAGTGCTAAAGCTCAGGCCACTGAAATAAAAATCCAATTTAGAACCTAATAAGAGGCAATTAACCACTGCTCTGAGTGCTGGGGCTTTTCGTTTCAAGGCCTCCGTATTTTTTTTCTCCCCCCATCCGCTAGCTGAAGGTCACCCCCAGCTATTTTGCCACCTCTGCAGACATCCTGACAAGTGGCTCCAGCCGTGTGTGAATATTGCAAGTTCAAGTCAGCGGTTCCGTGGCCTGCTTGTATTTTAAAACTAAAAGGTTGTTGTTCTGGTTTCCTTTTTTTCTTTTTTTTATTCGAATCAATATCCCACGTGCGAGTGAGCATGCAGCGTGAGATTGTCCCGGTGTGGACGAAATGCTCCCTATCCCCAAAGGTTTAGCGCTCAGCTGCTTTGTTCCCAACCTGCCATTACAATACCGATCCACAGAGGAGGTGGTTATTAATATAAGCATGAAGCATTGAGAGCATCTCGTAGAAAATAGCTCATAGCTGTAGACTTGTAGACGTGACCTGTAGAAAAAAGTGCTGACTGAGGGGAAATGGGGTTTTAACAGGATCATTATAACAAAAATACAAGGTCTTCCAATACGCCTAATTTGGATAATCAGATATTTAGATATGTTAATACTCATCCTCACTATCAGATCAGATGTGTGTGTGTGTGTGTGTTGGCCTTGTGCCTGGAACGCAGTGTAATTTTAAACTCCATTATCAGTCGACTACCATGTTGGGGAGGTGCCCAGCTCTGATTATATAGACGACTAAACACTGCACATATTCGTCAGAAGGACTCTGAGCAGCGTGTGATGAATGCTTAGATTGCTGTGATTTTTATATGTATATATATATATATATATATATATATATATATATATATATATATATATATATATATATAGGCTTAGTGGTTAGCACGTTCTCCTCTCAGCACTAGAAATTCCCGGTTCAAATCCCCATCTGGGTGGAGTTTCCATGTTCTCCCCGTGTCTGCGTGGGTTTCCTCCGGGTTCTCCGGTTTCCTCCCACAGTCCAAAAACATGGATCAAGTTAATTGAGTTCTCTAAATTGCCCCATATAGAGTGTGTCTGTGTGAGTGAGTGTGTGCCCAGCGATGGATTGGCGTCCTGTCCTGGGTCTATCTGCCCAGCGCCCGAGACGTTTCCCCTTTTTTTTTTTTTTTTTTAGTCTTTTGCAGTTTTATAGTGTGTAAAACACATAGTTTATGTGGTGCAGCTCATTATTGTGAGAGTACACTTGTTTCACTTTAAAGTCGTTGCCTCCAGGCCAAGCACCACTGGCCATGGAGGCTTCTCAGCCGAGGTTTAAAAGCGTCGAGGAAGCCTGAATCGTGAAACCATAATGCTGTCTGTCCATCGCAGGGCTTCACACAGCTCCTTTCTTAGCTCTCTTGCCAAACTCTTCATGGTTCTGTTGAAAAGTCACGTCCGGATGCTGATTGCACTGGAAGGGAGCAAATCCTCTTGACCACTCGAGTCTTTTTCCCCTCAAGAGAGGCCTTGTTTTCCTTCCACTACCTTTTACCCCTCTAAAGTCCTCCGTTGGGAGCACGAAGAAGGGAGAGCGCTTGTGATTTATTCATGGACTCCTTTTTTATATTCATGTGTTTTCCTGGGCTATCTGGGTGCAGGGGAATTTTCTGCTCCAGCAGCTGCCAGGCTGCTAGACAGAAATCAGGTTTCAGCTCTATTGAGCCTAGTGGCAAAGGGAAGCAGGTTGGGGGGGGGTAGAGGGGGGTTGCCGTGCTTTTTATATTCCTCAGGAAATGTGCCGCAGACTTCAGAGGTGACAGGCTGTGTTTATTAGAGATCTGTCACACAGCTAATGGGCAGCCAGGAGCAGGCTGGCGCAGCGTCGAGGAAGGGAGGCATGCAGCGAGTGAGGGCTCGAGGAAACGGCGTCCCGCCTACTTTGACCTTTATGATCGCACTGCTGATACCGACCCCGGCAAAACGGGGAGAGAGAGCGCTGGGGGGAAAATAAAGCTCTTCAAGGATCAGAGAGCAAGTGTGATGGTAAGCAGGTGCGCAGAGATGGTTACTGCGCTGCTGAACTGATTTCCTCTGTTTGTTTGTGAGGCTTCTTCGCGTTTCCATCAGCTTAGCGAAATTGAGTCCGGCGGATTCAGAACTGCCGCATCAGCGGCCGCACGGCGGAGTCCGCTGCCCAATGTGAGAGAGGCGTGAGGCACTTTCGGAGGTTTTTTTTTTTTCTGTTTGCGTTCACACCGGCAGTGACGGAGCCAGATGCTCCCTCGTCGTTTCATCGCAGTTTTGTTTCTTGATTTTTCTGTTTGTATCTCTGGAGCTGCTGGAGAGGACATGCCAGAGAGGTAAATGGTACTCACATTAACAAACGGGCTTGTGGTTAAGAAAGCAGCCCTGCGACCTGAAGAGCCCTGGTTTGATTCCCACTCCAATCACTTTCTCCGTTTTCATTTTCAAATTGCCCTGTATGTTCTCCCTTGGCTGCACGATGGCTTAGTGGTTGGCACGTTGGCCTCTCAGCGCTAGGGATTCCCGGTTCGAATCCCCATCTGGGTGGAGTTTCCATGTTCTCCCCGTGCCTGCGTGGGTTTCCTCCGGGTTCTCCGGTTTCCTCCCACAGTCCAAAAACATGGATCAAGTCAATTGAATTCTCCAAATTGCCCCATATAGAGTGTGTCTGTGTGAGTGAGTGTGCCCAGCGATAGATTGGTGTCCTGTCCTGGGTCTATCTGCCCAATGCCTGAAACGTTCTCCCCTGGATGGGCATGGGGAACCCCACCGCGACCCTAATAGAGGATAAAGCGGAATATAATGGATGGATGGTCTCAGCCCTTGGGTGGCACGGTGGCTTAGTGGTTGGCACGTTGGCCTCTCAGCGCTAGGGATTCCCGGTTCAAATCCCCATCTGGGTGGAGTTTCCATGTTCTCCCCGTGCCTGTGTGGGTTTCCTCCGGGTTCTCCGGTTTCCTCCCACAGTCCAAAAACATGGATCAAGTCAATGGAATTCTCCAAATTGCCCCATATAGAGTGTGTCTGTGTGAGTGAGTGTGTGCCCAGCGATAGATTGGCGCCCTGTCCTGGGTCTATCTGCCCAGCGCCCGAGACGTTCTCCCCTGGATGGGCATTGGGCACCCCACCGCGACTCTAATAGAGGATAAAGCGGGAGATAATGAATGCATGAATGTTCTCCCTTACATACGCACTCCGTGGCCTCATGTGTCCACGATGCTGAGCTGTTTTCTACACGGCTGCTGAATACCTTATGATGCTATGCACTTCCCTCTGGACCGATCCCTGTACAGGTCCATGGTTCCCGTGTGCAGGGAGGAGGGTGCTTAGCATTAAAAAGGACCTTGGAACAGGATTTCCCATGCCCATCCAGAGGGGAACGGTTTGGGTACACGCTCACACACCCAGCACTATATATATGGGGCAATTTAGAGCATCCAGTTTACCTTGAATCCATGCTTTTGGACAAGAAATTTCCTTCTGTTGCTGTAAGATGGTTCTGCGTTCCATCGAGTGCCAGACCAAGCTCCTGGCGATCCCTTTAATGAAAACCGTCCGAGTTTTATGTAAACAGCTAACGGGATCGCGCCGATGACGCAGAGGTGAGCACCAGAAAGGCGGTGGAGTTTTACAATGTCATGCAACTTAAGCAAATAAAGCGCCGAGGTCTTGTGTGGTCGAGCTGGAGATCCAAGAATGCGGTCGCCGCTGCGCCCTGACTCGAAGCAGACCGTGACTTAGCTCCTCATTACAAGTGTGGGTCAGACCACCGGAGTATGTAAATAAATAATGCAGGGAGACCTTGAGCGGCGGCATCCCGGCGCTCCCGTGTGTCAGATCTGCGGTGCGACATGAGCTGGCCCTCCATTCGTTATCAGTAATGAGGCAAACGCTTGGAGAACTGGGCTCCGGAGAGGCTGGGATTATGTGTGCCAGAGCCTGTGTATTCGAGTGTGAATCGGATGCCAGCTGCCCCTGTGGTTCTCCTCCGTTCTGTAGTTTCATTCTTCTGTTGTGTCTCATATGAATAATGACAGCGAGACAAAAGGCTCCACTTCTTTATGCTAATTAGGACCTCATTTACATAAGCAAAGCCTAGATGGAGGCATTTGAATTTCAATTAAGAGGCAGCAACGTGCAAACCGATAAAGATGTCTTTTGCGTCTCCTACTACTTTTTTTATTTTCTTCCCTTCTCGTATTATTGTTTTTTTTTTTTTTTTTTTCGGGGGCCCGTGTGTTTGTTTTCAGGATAGTTGCACTTTAAAATGTTTCCGACTTGTTACTGGAAACGGGAGCTCTCGACTCCGTGCCCTCTTCCTGTGCCAAGATGGCCACTTAAGCTCTGATTAAAAATTAATGCTCGAGTGAGGGAGAGCGAGAGAGCGGCAGATCGAGCGAGAGGAGGGATGTGGGGGATGGAGGGGGAGTTGATTATGCACTGGGAAGGGCAGGAAAACACATGGAGCTTAGCTGTTGTGCTCTGGTTTCACTTAAAGCCTGTTTACGCTTCAGGCTTTTGAGGCAGCACATTGCATGATCACGCTACATGTGATGCTCGTTCTTCATAGTGCTAAGTACTCCCTCAAGTACAGATGCATTATTAATATTATTATTAAAGTACATACCTGTTTTATTTCTATCTAAAACGATGGGAAGCAAACAGATTAACGAGATTAACGTTCGTATAACGTGCGCAGCATCAAGTGCCTTAATGGTTCCTTTATATTCTCCGACAGCATCCACTTGCCGGCCACTTTATTAGGTATTTTTCCCTGTTCTGTCATCTGCACTTTGTAGCTCCACTATAGCGAGCCGTGTTCCACCTGCGCTCTCCCAAAATAAAATACGAATTTGAAGTTAAACACATGGCTTTAAATAAATCTGTCTCCCCGATGACGAGTCCCAGTTCCAGGGGAAATCTAATAAAGCATTTTTTTTTTTTTTTTTTTGACACAGCGGTAAGCTCTCCTGTCAATCCTTGTTTACTCTTTAACAAAAGCACACCAAAGCCTTAACTTAGCCTCCAACCTCGCCGTTCCACCTCCACAAAAGCAGAAGTGAGGAGCGCCGGGGAAGATTTGCAGCACATTGTGTTCGTCTCCTCAGAAGGAATCCGCAAAACAAATGATTCCTCATTGACGAGACGAACGTGTGAAGCGGAGGTCACGGTTGCGGCAGAGCGTCCCGGCGTGCGTGTGAACCGCACCATTGTGGACGGATCGCCACCTTCAATAGTGAAGGGTGTGGGGCTCGATTTAAAAAAAAAAAAAAAAAAAAATATATAATTTTTTTTTGCTTCACGCCACTTTCCCTGTTTTGGAGGCAGTGAAAGGCTCTTTAGTGGGCCCTTAAAGCTGAGCTGCGCTCGGCTCCCCATGCACACCATGAATATTGCATTAACACATTCCCCCACCATATGTAGCCGGGGTACAGCCGTTCCCACTGCGAGCACACTCGAGAGGCTTTTACACTTCAGTCCCGAGCCTCTCTTGGCAACCGGCGCGTTTAGAACCTGCCATCAGCAACAAGCCTATATAACATTTGTATAAATGGCAGGATGCTGCGACGCCAGCAGATTGAACTCATTTAGCAGTGTGCCATATATTGCTGTGGGCATCAGGCAGCAACTAAACGCTCAACAGACAGGAAGCGTACAAAGAAGGGAAAACCCACTGATTCCTGAGACCTTATTTAGAATGCGTACATAACAGCAGCGCTTTTTACGATAACACAAGAACCCCTGAAGAGCATGCCAAAGCAGTGGCAAGACAAAACTTCCTGTTAAGTTGTATTTTTAGGAAGAAACCTTATAGGGGTTGAGGCTCAATGGGGGGTTCATCCTCCTTAACCGTAAACAGTGCAGGAAACCGATTGTGCAGCGATCAGGTGTCCATTTTTAAAAATTAGAAAAGCTATATCAGTTTAGGTGGCTTAGTGGTTAGCATGTTCTCCTCTCAGCACTAGGGATTCCCAGTTCGAATCTGGGTGGAGTTTCCATGTTCTCCCCGTGTCCACGTGGGTTTCCCCCGGGTTCTTCGGTTTCCTCCCACAGTCCAAAAACATGGATCAAGTCCATTATGTACTCCAAATTGCCCCATATAGAGTGTGTCTGTGTGTGAGTGAGTGAGTGTGTGCCCAGCGAAAGATTGGCGCCCTGTCCTGAGTGTATTTGCCCAGCGCCCGAAACGTTCTCCCCTGGATGGGCATGGGGAACCCCCCCGCGACCCTAATCTAGGATGAAGCGGAACATAATGGATGGATGGATATCAGTTTAGTGAGGTCATCCTGCAGGTCTGCAACAGCAGTGTTCTAACAGAAACCAGCTTCTGTCCAGTAATTGTCGTGTCTGCGGTGCGCTGGCAGGAAAACTGGTGAAACCTCAAAGAAGCAAATTAAGAAAAGCATTTAGAGCTAATAAAGCAGAGTAATTAGAATTAGACGGAGTTTGATTGGTGACAGTGCAGCATGTGACTCCATCATAACTGCAGGCTACTTAATCAAGAGGGATCCTCATTTCAGCATCACACTCTACCAATGGTGAGCTGGACGAAGAGACCGTTAAACCCGAGATCCGCACAGGGTATTAATTAATCCCTGTATAAGAATTATCATTCTCATCGGGGCTGTTTATAATCGCTGCCCTAATCCGAAACAGTCACCCTGCTAATATGGCGGATTTCACAGGTACTTAAAACTCTTAAAAATCCATCAGCGATCGGCGCCACTGGTTCATTCATGAGCCGCCGGTTCTCTAAAATGATGCCGAGGCAAAGCTTGATTAATGAGAGCGGCGACATCAGCGCAGACTGATCGATTTCCATTGCTGTACACTTATTAGCGGGAATACGGGTCACGTCCAGAGCCCGACTCGCAGCTTGAGCTCAGTCTGCCCCCTTTCCATCTCCTGATGAGCTGCTCTTGTGCGTCTTATCTTCTCTCTGGCCTTTTATTACACAGCAATTTTCTGTCCATTACCAGCGCTATTGTGCACTCAGCTGCAATGTACTTATCTCGAGGTGCACCCCGCAGCCAGAGATGCAAAAAAAAAAAAAAAAAAAAAAAAAAAAAAAAAAAGGACGTGCTGGATCGCTTTGGCGTCGACCAATCTGCTTGAAGTCCGCCGTTTATTACGGCCTAATTTCCATCGACGTGCCTGTCAGTGCCGCCCTTTGCCTTGAATACTGAGCTGGTTTTAAGTGCGGCTCCGTGCAAAACCTCAGCCGATGTCCTACAGACGCAGCTACATTGTGAAGGTTAGCCCAGGCCAATCCCAATTTCCCTATAAACTCTCCTCCTGCTTGTTTGGCCGTCAGCCAAACGCCTGGGCTGTTAAGGGAATGGGTTGCTTTGTGCTTCGGCTTTAGCTATGGCAGGAATTTCCCCTGAAGTCTGCAGCAGTCAGGCCCAGCGTGGCAGCCAATGCCTTTAATTAAACTCCCACCCTCGAGGAAAATCTGCTCACAGCCTCTGAAGCTTTCAAACATGGCTGTTGAGGCGGGCCTCTTGTCCTAGTTAGGCAGTCAAACAGCGCCTCGGAATGAAGACGCGGCACAAGACCATGACTGCAGTAATTAGAGGAGCTGGCTTATAGTATATATTTGGGAATCTGGGGTTTTAAAGGCGATTTTGGTCACTGCTTTTTGGAGTGTTTTTGTTTTATTCTGATTTCTGCATTTCATTACATGCCCAACAATTAATAAAAAAAAGGGTTTTAATTTTTATTTTTGGTGATTTGAGGCCATTTTGAACCCTCAGCATCTCTTTCAACAGTGGCTTTATTGACACTGCATTCTTTAACCACTTAGCTGTCCGTTTGCTCGTGGAATCGTTGCCTGACCCACTTTCTGCCCCGCTTAAGCTGCTGGACAGATGGCCTCAGTCGGTCTCAAGGATATTCTGGAATAAATTAAGGTTCATCATTTTTTTTTTTTTTTTTATCCATCATCTTTTTTTGTAGCTGGAAACCAAATTCAAATTATCTGTCCCCCACCGTAGTTGATAGTTGGTATGGGGTTTTTCTGATTTGCCCCATGTTGGATGATCTCAGCCTTTTATATACCGCTGCTAGATTTAAAAATTGTTACAATGTCTTAATAGTTTAATATTAAACAGCTGACTGAATAGTTCCAGCTGTTTGGCTGGGGCTGGATGTTTGCTGGATGTCGTGCAGAAAGCAATGTGAAACTGTGACATTGGAAAAGGGTGTTTTATGTTTTGGTGATCTTTACCTGAGCAACCATTCTGTACAAATATTCTGTATAATGTAAGATAATACATAAGACCTGTAAGACCTCTGTTAATCACAGGACTAGAAATGTTCTTAAACTTATGGTCTGTGAGGCTCAGACTTTCTAAGGTCTTGGTGTAGGTTCCGTTCGGCTCTGCCACTCAGTCCTCCCAGCGCATGTTAAACTCAATAAAACATTGTTTATATACCGTCAGCCTAAATAAAGGCATGCCTGTGACCCTTATTTAGTCTGTGCCACGTTGAAAACATATTGAACTTTGTGCAACCTTTGCCGAGTACATTGTAAATGGATGTGAAGGCAAATGTAATCTAAATCTCTAGAGATAAGTGTTCTGCTCTACAGTGGTGAAGGCTAATACTGGGATCCAGCTTTATCTCCCAGTGGGGCCATATGCCATCTGTGCTTTTATTGGCAGTAGGCTTTTTTTCTTTAGTTCGTTAGACTAAGTGATCTACCAGTCGAGCCATTTATGTTTCAAGTGCCGCATGCTAAAGCTTTTCTCGCAGTCTCCTGGTTACACTTTCTTCAGTTTGTAATACTGATGGCTCATGAACATGAGAACAAGTGATGTTTTGGAGAGCGGGACATCAGGTTTAGTGTACACTCAGGGTTATATAGATCATCAGAAACGCATTTATAAGAGCTCATGTTATCTCAGAAAATAAGAAACTGAACTATGACTTGGATCAGTTTCTTTATTTTGGCTGGATGCTACTGACGGTCATTTAATTACCATTTACATTACATCACATTACATCCCATTACACATTACATCACATTCATATTAAATCATTTAGCAGATGCTTTAATTCAAAGCGACTTACAACTGAAAAACAACACAGTAAGTTAAAGAAAACCCAGCGTCTTGAGTTGTTACTTAACGTTCTTATCTTTCCTCACGCTGCGTTTTGTCTTTGCAACGGCCAAAAAAAAAGATCAATTTCGTTTGTGTATGGTTAATTTTTTATCACACCTTTAAAGAACGATATAGCTGGGGGTGAGAGAACATTTTGTACACCTGACCCACAAACGGACCCCCTAGGTGGGAGACTGGAGAGAACGGCGGTGCTTTTTGGATGGCGGTGGGCGAAACATTGACAAAAACTAGGCGGTGTAATTTAGCACAGGAGGTGGTAGCTTTGTGGTTACAGGGCTGAGCTATCAGTTGCAAGGTTGGGGGTTCAAATCATGGGTTTGACCAAAGCTTTTAACTCTTAGTGACCCTGAACTTTGATGTTGGGATATGTGAAGAGGAGAAGCTCATTGTGAAGTCCACCTGTGTGTGTGTATATATGTGTATATATGTGTATATATGTGTATATATGTGTATGTATGTGTATGTATGTGTGTGTGTGTATATATATATATATATATATATATATATATATATATATGTATATATATATATATATATATATATATATATATATATATATATATAAGGCGGCACGGTGGCTTAGTGGTTAGCACGTTCTCCTCTCAGCACTAGGGATTCCCGGTTCGAATTCCCATCTGAGTGGAGTTTCCATGTTCTCCCCGTGTCTGTGTGGGTTTCCTCCGGTTTCCTCCCACAGTCCAAAAACATGGATCAAGTCAATTGAGTTCTCCAAATTGCCCCATATAGAGTGTGTATGTGTGTGTTAGTGTGTGCCCAGCGATAGATTGGCGCCCTGTCCTGGGTGTATCTGCCCAGCGCCCGAAACGTTCTCCCCTGGATGGGCATGAGAACTCCCCCCCCCTTTCCCCCCCCCTTCCCCCGCGACCCTAATAGAGGATAAAGCGGAAGATAATGAATGAATGAATATCTATCTATATATATGTCTCTCTCTCTCTATCTCTCTCATATATATATATATATATATATATATATATATATATATATATATATATATATATATATATATATATGTATGTATGTGTGTGTGTGTGTGTGTGTGTGTGTGTGTGTGTGTGTGTGTGTGTGTGTGTGTGTGTGTGTGTGTGTGTGTGTGTGTGTGTGTGTGTGTGTGTGTGTGTCAAATGTGTGAGCCAAAATGGTCCTTGATCAAGGGCCCACATTGGAGACCTGGATGAACTTGGGAACTGAACCCCCACCCTCATGCAGATCAATAGCCCATCACCCTAAACAAACGTGCTACCATGTCCCAATGTTGGCTGTGTCCCTGCCACACTTCCATCAGCAGCTCTCATGTTGTGATGGATGTTATATGGAGTCTTGTCAGCCACAGTACAGCCGGCTCACCCAGATTACACACACACACACACAAACACAAGCTTCCATGTAGTTATCAGATCCTTATCTCCAGTGTAACATTTGGCTCGGTGGCTCTGCCTCAGAGAATGTGAAAATAAAAGCCATGAAAAAGCAGCTATGCAAATCTGCTCGGCGCCTCATTGTGTGGCATTTCTCTGTATAAGCCGCCGAATAATTAGCCCTCGCCTCCAGCTTGTCGTCGCTTTCTTTTCCGCGCTGCTTTCGAAGCTCGCCGCCGTGCACTTCTAATAGGTGTGTTTACTATTTACACTCAAGTTTTAGTGCACAGTCAACCTCCAGTGAGGGTCAGAGCTCTCGACGGGATAATCCACAGTCTGATCTGCTCGGCTCTACTGTCTTTGTGCCATGCAGAAGGAGAACTGGGGGGATGGGAGAGGCTCTAACAAACCCTTTGCTCGCGCTCTCCCCTTTTTCCATGTATGGACTAGTCCTCTGTCGTCTGCGAGGCCCGCCGAGCTTCTGTTTACACTGGATTTGTACACTGAGGAATTGCTACTTTGGGGCAGAAAACCTGTTGTCAGGGTGCGAGATATAATTTTAGCTTTAAAATGTCCAACCATATCATGGATCCTGACAGATTCCTGTATCTCCCCCCCCCCCTTCCCAAACTCCCCCCCCCCCCTCCAAAGCTTTCAAGCCAGCCACCTTTTTGGTGCTGGAGATTAATAAGGAGCCATTCCTATCTCCATGGCAACACGGTGTACATTTCTGTCCAGAGTCCAGAGTTTCTTCGGTGTATTCTTAGAAGCGTGAGGGCTTTGACACGTCCACTCTCAGAAGCAGCCGGCCGCCGTGCCAGAGTGCCCCGCACATGGGCGCCGTGGACGGTAATGCATTCTGACAAGAGATTGGCGGGCGTCCAGGAGCGGCGCGACGAGCTAGAGCCGAGCCTCTCTGCCTCGCGTCACGCCGATTGTGCCTCGCCGCCGTTCGGCCGAGCACCTGGAGGAGCGCGAGAGTGCCGCCGCGCTCGTTTCCTCCCGTCCCTGTTCCCTTCTCCAGAGCCATCCCACAAGCGCTTAGCCTTCCACCCAGGCACCCATTTTGATAATTATCAAGAGCGCAGCTTAATTCCACTCGCAGTGCTCGGAGCCCTGGAGGAGCCGAGCTGACCTAGTTTCCGTGTGAGCCCGCATTCAGAGCAACTCCACAGGCTAAAACCATGTTTCCTGGGTCTTTGTTATGCCTTGTTAGCAAACAACCAACCACACTCTGCCCTTTGATGAGGCTGAAAGGGAGAACATTCTTTTTGATCAGCACGCTAGTCGAACTCTTTGTAGGCTGAGATCGAAATGATATGGTGTGTGACTGTAACAGTACACCGTGAAAACCTCAATAACCTGCTAGCTTTGTGCTAAACCAGCCGCCATTAAAACACAATTAAGCAAAACAAAGCACCTCTGCAAGGCTTTCGGTCTAAGACCATGTCTATAACTGTTTGTTAAACTTGGCCACACGTGGTTTTCTGACTGACGTAAATGGAATTCAAACCCTTAAATGCCATCGTTTCTCTCAACAAAACCTTTTTTTTACTCACACATTCAATATGGAATGAGTTAAAGGTAATTAAACGTAAGCGAGCCTCAACAGCGTCACCTTTTGGATGTAAAATCAGAGAGAGAAGCTCATCGGTTGTTGCAGTTTGTGTTAGTTGTGATCTGTTTAGATCAGCACAACTTAGACCAGCGCACCACCATAACACCAGCGTTACAGCAATGCAGAGAATTCTCCACCACACAAATAATAAATAGTGTTAATAAATAGACTACAGTCCGCAAATGATAAGTGAAGCTGATTAAATATTGAAACAAATAGGAGAACCTAATAAAGTGGCCGGTGTGAGAAGAAAATCCATTCATCCATTATCTTCCGCTTTGTCCTCTATTAGGGTCATGGGGGGGGGGTTCCCCATGCCCATCCAGCGGTGGACGTTTCGGGCGCTGGGCAGATACATCCAGGACAGGGTGCCAATCCATCGCTGGGCACACACTCACTCACACAGACACACTCTATATGGGGCAATTTGGAGAACTCAATTGACTTGATCCATGTTTTTGGACTGTGGGAGGAAACCGGAGAACCCGGAGGAAACCCACGCCGACACGGGGAGAACGTGGAAACTCCACCCAGATTGGGATTGGAACCGGGAATCCCCAGCGCTGAGAGGAGAACGTGCTAACCACTAAGCCACCGTATGTACAATTAAGTATGGTTGAGAAAATTGTACTCTCAGTCACTATGCTGCCCTAATCAGCATGGAGTTATTACATAATGAGCTTTACTAACTGGGGGGCGTCTGTGAGGTGTCTGTGAGGCGTTTGTGAGGCGTACGCGAGACGATGGCGAGACGTGAGATCTGCTACAGGGTTAACGCTTAAAGAGCATTCCTCCAACGAGCTAATGCTCCGGTGATATTAATATAAGCACTTACATTTGCCTCAGCAGTAATAAATAAGTGATCTGAAGGTCGTCAGACTCGAATTTTTGGGATTGGGATTTGCGAGCTGTGTAATGGTTATGCAGGCGGAGGGCTAATGAGTCAGGCCTCTGGCTTCACTAAAACTGCAGGGCAGCCTTTCAAGCGCATTTCACTTATTCCAGCACGGAACGCGGCTTGTGGCGCAGCTAATGCAGGTTCACGTTTGGAGAAGCTTTTAAAGCCATTACTTCTCGCTGTTTTGAAGGGCACATTTCTCCAGCCTACTAATATCCGTCTTTCTCACATACAGGCGGCGTAATGACACGGTCGCCTGTAAAAGCTTCTAACAGTGGCAGCATTACATATAAAAAAAAAAAAAAAAAAAAAAAAAAAAAAGAGGAAGAACCCATCGGCCCCCGGTGGCTGCCTCTGCGCCGCGCGGCTGAAAATTGGAAGTAGGCGGGATAATTGATTAAGCATCGGGTCACTTTTAGAGATGATGAATTCCTCGAGTCGAGCTGTTCACCTCTGCTGAGAGACTGCACTCGCCCCATCCCGGCACTCCGGCTCATTCTGAGGCTGGGGTAAGAAGATTTGAACCCCGTGTGATGTTACAATGCAGGGCGACGTTCCGAAACAAACCTTAAGCTTTCAATAAAAAAAAAAAGATCAGATGCCCCTGTCACATGTTCACAACCCTCATTAAGCCACCACCACATAAAGTATAAATACTACACCTTTATAGCGCCATGCACACATCGTTACATTACATCCTCATATAGAGATCCTCATGATCGCTTCATATCTACTACTATATTCATTCATTCATTATCTCCTGCTTTATCCTCTAGTAGGGTCGCGGTGGGGTTCCCCATGCCCATCCAGGGGAGAACGTTTCAGGCGCTGGGCAGATAGACCCAGGACAGGGTGCCAATCCATCGCTGGGCATACTACTATTATATTAATATATATATATATATATAAATTTTTATATAGGGATTTTTATGGGCGGCACGGTGGCTTAGTGGTTAGCATGTTCTCCTCTCAGCACTAGGGATTCCCGTTTCGAATCCCCATCTGGGTGGAGTTTCCATGTCTTCCCCGTGTCCGCATGGGTTTCCTCCGGGTTCTCCGGTTTCCTCCCACAGTCCAAAAACATGGATCAAATCAATTGAGTTCTCCAAATTGCCCCATATAGAGTGTGTATGTGCGAGTGAGTGTCCCCAGTGATAGAATGGCGCCCTGTCCTGGGTGTATCTGCCCAGTGCCCGAGACGTTCTCCCCTGGATGGGCATGGGGAACCCCCTGTGACCCTAATATATAAAAATATTTATTTCTGGATAAAGCGGAAGATGATGGATGGATGGATGAATTTTTATGGTCACTTCTTCATATAGAAATCCTTATGATCCCCCCTTTTATTCATGTTTATTATTTTTTCATATAGGGATCCTCATGATCGCTTCTTCATGTGGGAATTCTCATGATCATGTCTTCATACAGGGATCTTTACGTTTACTTCATCATATAGGGATTGTTTCTTCATACAGTAATAGCTACTATTGCTTTTTTATATAGGGATTTTATGGTCACGTCTTCATATAGGAATCCTTACGATCCCCTTTTCATTCGTGTTTATTATTTTTTGCATATAGGGATCTTTAACGTCACTTATTTTCGCATATAGGGATCCTTTCAGATCCTTTACACATGTGGTCTTGCTTTAGAATTCCATTCCTGGGCAGTGAACTCAAATAAACCTAATTTGGCAGTACCCTAGACCCTCATTTCCTAACCTCATTGGCACAAATAAGGGGCAATTGCTAACCACACTCCTCAGTCCTTCCTGTGCATCCAGGACTAAAATATTTCCTGACGTGCCTCTTTCTGTCTGTGGCATAAACCCAGTCATTTCCTATTGATACACTGAGGCTTGGATTGAATTGTTAACCTCAGTGTTGTGCTGCGTTTCTTGACAGCCAACCATTTATCTTTGCCCGCCACCTCCCCCCTCCCCCCCCCCCCCCACGGGTTATTAGCTTGTGTGCGCCCGTGGTTGGCTCTGCTGGATCAGAAGCATGGCGTTGCCGAGCTCCTACAGGGAGATGTCAGATAGATCCAGCTGGCTGTGCGGGGCTGGCGGCCACGTGTGCGGCTCGATTTCCATTTTTATTAACAATCCCGTTCCCTCTTCCAGCGAGACGGATGGACAGGAGCCGGCCGATCGATGTCACTCTCCCTGCAGCATTCTGAGCAGTGTGTATGTGAGAGTGCATGCTTAACCACTTCATACCCTTCCTCGCCATGCTTTACCCGGCGGGACCCACGCACTGAGTGCTTTCTCTGTGCTTTCTTTCCGCGCCTCTCGTCCCAGAAAGGCAGGGACTCGTCTGAGGCGACGGTGTGCAGGTTTGTTTTTCCGACGTTAAAAGCCCCGGCTCTCGACGGAGAGCTGCTTCGTGGAACCGTTGCATTAACGCTCGGTTTATTCCGCTGCAGGCTGTAATTCTCCAAACACTCAACACAGATGTACAGAGTGAAGAGCGTGGAGGAGATAGAGTGTGTGAAGCTATGCGCCTGCCCTGCAGACTCTGATTTATGTTTGCATACACAACCGAATGAGCCTCGCAGCTAACGCCGCGATGAGGCGTCTCCCTCCGACTTGTCCGAGTAGAGCAACAGATCAAACTGCGACTGGTTCACTGAGAGACGGGAGTTAAGAGCCAGCGGGTTTTGTGAGACATCACAGGGCTCTCTCTCTCTCTCCCTCTCTCTTTCTCTCTGGAGATTGATCTGTGAAGGAGAGCTGCTATAGAATGCTAAGTGTGGTCCGGGCCTCTCCTGAGCCAAAGCCAGAGACCTTAAGGTATCGACTGACTGAATATGCATGCATACTGCTCAGCAGGCCTGGGCGAACATGCAAAACCAATACCATTAGCATCTCAAAGCATATACACCCAATGGCTACTTTATTAAATACACCTCCTTGGTTTTAAATTTCATCTCTGTGTCAATCGCCGGGACACAACGAGGACCGGAGACTGGATTTATTGTGCAACGGAACGGAATTTATTATTATTTATCATTACATGCTGGCTGGTGTAGCTGCCCTCTACACACCCTCTACCACGTATCTCCCCCTTTTATGTTATGTTTAAATATATTTATGTGGCGGCACGGTGGCTTAGTGGTTAGAACGTTCTCCTCTCAGCTCTAGGGATTCCTGGTTCGAATCCCCATCTGGGAGGAGTCTCCATGTTCTCCCCGTGTCCGTGTGGGTTTCCTCCGGGTTCTCCGGTTTCCTCCCACAGTCCAAAAACATGGATCAAGTCAATTGAATTCTCCAAATTGCCCCATATAGAGTGTGTTTGTGTGAGTGAGTGTGTGCCCAGCGATGGATTGGCGCCCTGTCCTGGGTGTATCTGCCCAGCGCCCGAAACGTTCTCCCCTGGATGTGCATGGGGAACCCCACCGTGACCCTAATATAGGATAAAGCGGAAGATAATGAATGAAGGAATAAATATATATATATATGGTGCTCAGTAGTTAGTACGCTTGCCTCTCGGCGATGGGGATCCAGGTTCC
This sequence comes from Corydoras sp. C115, assembly GCA_019802505.1. NCBI lineage: Eukaryota > Metazoa > Chordata > Actinopteri > Siluriformes > Callichthyidae > Corydoras > Corydoras sp. C115. The sequence continues at coordinate 296,890 of JAFMOC010000191.1, read as the reverse complement.
AAACAAACCAGCTTAATTTATGAAACCGCGTTAATGTTTTTGTATTTGCTTCTCTGCCTGTTTTTGTATATTGATTAGTGAATACACATCCATAACGCGTCTTTGTGATCACGGTTGCTGCTTTGAATAGACATATGGCTGTTAACTCCCATTTAATCATAAGGCTTGTGTCTCACGCCACATACGATTACCTTAAATACTCCATTCTAATTAGAACAACACCAGCTGTGTCATTACCATTTTTACATACAATTAGACATGATGTTCGACGGCTCGGGAGGGAAAGCAAGCGGCTGCTCTCTGTAGTTCTGCTGAAGTCTTGATGGGAAAAGGTATAAGGTATTGTAACTCTGTGCACTGTATTTAACATACATTTGTATTTAGAAGGTTGCGCGTTCAAATATCAAGTCTACCAGTGTTGCCCATGTGGGTCCCTAAGCAGGACCCTTAACCCTTATTGCTCCATGGTTACTGTATCATACCCCAACCTTCAGGTTGTAGTATTTATAAATTGCTTTGGATGAAAGTGCCCGCTCCCACAATACTGGGGCAGGCGTGGGCTTGTGGTTAAGGACCCAGCCTTGTGGTCTGAAGGTTCGATTACGGATCTCGCCGAGTTCTATGGGTGAAGTGCCCTGGGGCAATGCACCTGTACGGGGCTGCCCACTGCTCCGGGCACCAGTGCACACCTGTATTCAGTGTGTGTGTGTGTGTCAGCACTGTAGGCGACATGGATGACTTTACTTTGACTGAAACGAAAAGCGGCACTGGTTGGATGTAGCAGTTTGTGAAATGCACGCTGGACGCATTAAGCTTATTACTAATCGATCGGTTTGTGTTATCGCTTCATTTCTGCTGCATTGTTTCCAGGCTGAACTCCAAACCCCCATCAAGAGCTACACTGCCAGCCGCCTGCTTCCATCCGTATGAACTGGCGGAGGTGCCGTTTTTCCACCTCTGGCTTTGTTCACCCACGAATTGCTCACTCGCTCATTCCCTCGACCCTCCAGCCGGGACTCCTTACTCTCTAGAGAAGCATCAAGATCATCGTCATGCATCCTCCCTGACTCTGGCGTGTGTGTGCGTGTGTGCACGGGTGCGACTCGTGACCTCGGACTCTTGCTAGTAAAGTTGGAGGGGAGCTCTGGCGCGAAAGTGCCGCCGGCGCGGGTGCTTTAGGACCGGGTGCGAGCCGTCGGCTCTGACACATTTCTCCCTCTGCTCTGCTGCACAGATATGCAAATCCAGCCTCTTCAAAATGCAGCACACTAGATCAGCCTCAATTTATTCCTCTGCCTCTCTCTCATGCGCTCTCATTCACTCGCTCGCTCGCACTCTCCATCCATCCCCTCCGCCGTCCCCCCAGCCCACCCCACCCCACCCCAACCGCTCGCTAAGCCGCCAGTGTTCCTAGCTCGGCTGCTAATGAAGATTTTCTCCTCCCGCCTCCCCCTCAGAGGGAAGAACGGAATAAAGAGCTAAGCAGTGTGTGAGTGTGGGGGAGCGGCCGTGTACTCGAGTGTTCTCATTAATGAATGATAATGGAGCCATCATATCTCGTGTAAAGAGGGCTGTGACTAATTGCAGCTTCACTGTTCTCACAGAGGATCTACATGATCTAAACTCTAAAGCTTCACTGAAACAGTTAAGGCGCTGAAGTTTAATAGCACCTGCCTGTCCAGGGTAGCAGAGAGGGGCAAATAAACTGCTAAAGCACATGGAGGCTGAGTGCTTAGCATGTTCTCTAAGCGCTGGGGATTGGGGATGCAGGTTCGAAGTCCAATCTAGGTTTAGTTCCCATAAGGGCGTGGTAGCTCAGTGGTCAGGGTGTTGGGCTATCAATCTGAAGGTTCAAATCCCAGGTCCACTGAAGTTACCAATGTGGCTCCTTGAGCAAGACCCTTAACCCTCATTGGTCCAGGGTTGTTGTGATTAACTCTGTGCTCACCTTGTAAATCGCTTTAGATAAAAGCGTCCAATAAATGTTAATGTAAATGTTAATGTCCATGGATTCAAGGTAAATTGGTTGCTCTAAATTGCCTCTGTGTGTGTAGTCTGTGCCCTGGAATAAAATGGTCCAAAACGTTCTACCCCGGATGGGCATGGCAGAAACCTGCAATGAATAGGTTCATGACATTTAAAGAGTCTAGAACCTGGAAAGCCTTTGAGATATCACTGTGTTCAAACCCAGGGTCAAGTCACGTTGCCCTTAAGCAAGACCCTGAACCCTCTGAGCTTTAAAGGTGCTGGGTCAAGGGTGGTGCTCTGTGATCTGACCCCAGGGTATGATGCAGATAAGAACAGCTGCGCTGTACTTTTATGTGCCTGTATTTATTCATTCATCCATTATCTCCCGCTTTATCCTATATTAGGGTCGGGGGGGTTCCCCATGCCCATCCAGGGGAGAACGTCTTGGGCGCTGGGCAGATACACCCAGGACAGGACGCCAATCTATCTCTGGGCACACACTCACTCACACAGGCACACTCTATATGGGGCAATTTGGAGAACTCAATTGACTTGATCCATGTTTTTGGATTGTGGGAGGAAACCGGAGAACCCGGAGGAAACCCATGTGGACATGGGGAGAACATGGAAACTCCACCCAGATGGGGATGCAAACCGGGAATCCCTAGTGCTGAGAGGCGAACATGCCAACCATTAAACCACCGTGCCGCCCTTTGCCTGTATTTAATTTAATGAAATAAAATATTAATTTACATGATTTTGGTGATTCACAGGCACTGATCAAATAGAAGCATGTTGTAGTTATGACTACAGACTTTTTGCAGGGGTGTGGTAGCCCAGCGTCAGGGTCTTGGTGGAGTTGGGGGGGTTTGAGCACCCTGATAACACCTGTAAATCCAACACCTCACAGATCGACCACCCTAATACATATTGAGGGAGGAGAATAAAGGAGAATAAAAGCAAATGCAATTTTTTTTTTAAATGTACTGATGATCTGCCTCAAAGTCTGCTGGAGATGTTTTGTGCATCGATGCTGAATCTTTTAAACGGAGAATGATGAGGCATCTAAGAGTCGATTAGTTTTCCCATGCCTAATGAGCGCGCCGCTCTGCATGGCGCTGATTGCACATAAAGCTAGCCGTCACTCCGGCAGCAACTCTGGATCCTTATTTCACTTCAGGCTCTTTCTCTGACCGAGAGAGCGGGTGATTAATTGTCTCGGAGGGAACAGTTGCAGGAATTATTAATGGCTGCGGCATTAATCTAGTTCCTCTGTTCTCGCCAATAATATGGGCCACCCTGGCGCATGGGAAAATCTTCAGCCGGGAACGATGAAGACGAGATGGAAGGCTCCTTTTCAGTCTCGCTGGCAAATACTCCAACCCCGGTCAGCCGCTTCAGCAGGCCGCCAAACTCTGTATGGCAGGTGGAATTGGTTACTGTCATAGCGCATTAGGAATAGGGCCATAAACCCTGCCTTCCCCTGTTGTTGCCGTGCATGCCTGACTAGCCATTTGTGTGTTAGGGGGTGGGCTTGTAGAAAGAAAAGAGGTAAGCTGTGCAGCATTCGGGGAGTTGTCGAGTCCCAGCTGAAACAGATTGTGTGAAGCTTTTGGCTTTTATGGAGCCTGAAGCAGGAAGCAAGAGGCTCAGATCTTTAAAATCAGGGAGGGCTCTCGGCTCCTACCAGGAGATTTCAGCTGGCTGAATAGAGTGCGCTCAGGGATCAGCCAGCGTCTGCAAGCATTCAATAAAGCTCCGCATGAAGTGCTCTAATCATTAAGGTACTTGCAGCTAGATGGAGAAAAGCTGAATCAAGCTTTAAGGGTCAGCAGCTCTGCTTTTGCTTTGGTGGTCATTATCCAGGACTGATTCTGCAGATTGCCTTGAGGAAACGAACCGACCGTGTTTTTTACTGCAGAAGAAATAAGCAGTTTCCAATCATCCAGACTCCATTTGGCTCAGAAGAAACACTTTCTATCGCCTCGGTTGCATTAAATCGATCGGGAATCATGTTAGAGGATTGACAGTCACCCAGCAGGCTACGGTTTTATTAACACGATCTAAAACGACTGAGAATCTGCTCATTACATAAACATTAAACGCTGTTAAAATGCATCCATCCATTCTTTAAAAATCTTCTGCTTAATCCTACATTAGGGGCAAGTTGGGCACTGGGCAGACACACCAAGACAGGGCACTGTATAGGGCTAATTTATTCATCCATCCATCCATCCATCCATCCATTATCTTCCGCTTTATCCTCTACTAGGGTCGCATTGGGGTTCCCCCGTTTTGGGCCGTTGGGCAGATACACCCATGACAGGACGCCAATCTATCGCTGGGCACACACTCTATATGGGGCAATTTGGAGAACTCAATTGACGTTGATCCATGTTTTTGGACTGTGGGAGGAAACCGGAGAACCTGGAGGAAACTGGAGAACATGGAAACTCCAACCGGATGGGGATTGGAAACGGGAATCCCTAATGCTGAGAGGAGAACATGCAAACCACTAAGCCACCGTGCCGCCCGCAGTGTATTCAGCAAACAACAAATATGTAAACTCTAATTCTTAATGCACACTGAACCAATTTTTAATTTGGAGTCTTAGTCGTGTATATATCTATATTTTTATATAAACAGGAATGAATAGATGGATACTGCAAGTTCAGCACATTAACTAATTACCTCCGCTTCTCACTTCAGTGATTTTAATAGCAGCTAAGTGTCTTTAACTGACAGCGTGACAGAAGCCTTCATTGTTTTATTTCCACTTATATTTCGATTAAGAGCTCAGTCCTGATTTTTTTTTTTTCTTATCTCATTATAAGGCATTATGTAAACATTGCCGGTGACATTAGTGATGGCGCATTGCTTCTCATGACATGAAAAAAGACTTCATTTAATCTGCCCCAACTGCCTCCATCACTGAACGTTTGATTTCTTAATACTTAAGATAACAGTCGATTACATATCTTAAAGGCTCTGAATCTGATTGGTTGAATGCTTTTCAGTTAGTGCAATTTCCTCTCCTTTTTTATTGGACACAAAATAAACCCACGGATGAAGCAAACCTCGTCTAATCCTCAGATTTTGCAAGATCGCAGGCCGTTAAGCAGCGCACCGATACTTATTTACATTCCCGCTGCATTTCTAATTGAGGCTCGTCAGATTTCGTCGCCGTCTGGCTGTGAACGAGCGTCTCCGTGGCTTTGCATTTCCATATGAGAAAGCCATCCATCCAGGTTGGAGCTTCAGCCCGGTCGGGTTCATTGTGTTGTGCTCCTGCCGTCCCTGTATGTGGTCGAGTGAGGCTCTGTGTGAAGCGCATGCTGAGCTTTTTGGGGGAGGGGAACGCGTGAGGGAGCCTGATGATGAAGTAGCAGCAGTGCTGTAGACACACTGCACACATTATTGGCTTGGCTCCCTCGCTGCACTATGGGTAATAAACTGCTCCTCAGCAGCCCCCCAACAAGAGCAACAATCAATGGGAAATTATCTGGCCAGATCGATATTTCGGGCTCTTAGAAGACGCCTGGGCGACCCAACTTTGGCGCTCGCTCGCAATCAACAACCCGCCGTTTACGCACCTCGCCCTTTCAGCTCCCATCCGCGACGCACGCTTGTCGTCTTCTTAATATCGGATGCTTATTGCATCCGCTGGCGCGGCCTTTCATCTCCGGGGCAGGAGCTAAATTAAAAAGAATGATTTTGCGGCGCCGCCGCCGCCGCATGGAAACCGTCGCAGGGGCAATTCTGCAAGAGATGGATTCGCCGCATTCGCGCGTCTGATTTGTTTGCCCTGCAAACATATCTGACTTATTCTGTCATGTCTGGCAGCTCGCGCTTTTCCCTCAGCCGGCCCAGGCTTCCAGAGTGTGTTTGAAAATCGTGACGGAACTGTCAAGCGAGAGTGCTCTCGGACAGCTTGTTTACATTCTGCTTTCCTCGAGCTCAGCTTTAATGAGACAAGACGGATAAAAAGAACCCGGCTGATGAGTGCTGCTGCATTTAACTTGCATCGGGCTCTCAGTCTCCAGCTCCGACTGAGTAATTACGTCTGGCGGTGCCAACTGTTCGTTCGAAGCCAGGGGTGACGGAGTGCGTCGGCCGCGAACACGACTCCTCCTCGCCGAGCCCGCCGAGACGCTCGCCGGATCGGACCCGGAACCTGCGCCATCGATTTGTTTACGCGGATAAACGGCCACTCGGAGGACGGCGTACGACGCTCCGGGCCGCTATTATGTGGCCGTGCAAAAGCCCTTCAGGGCTAGACGGCCTACTTAGTCAAAAGCCGGCCACCTGACGACATCCCAGCACGGCTCGCATTAGCCGGCCTTTGTGCTCCCGAGCAGAAATGCCTTCGGGGTGCTTAAGGTTAACGGCTAGATAACAGCTCTACGCTCTCTCGCTTAATTGCGATTCAGGATTGGCCGGGTGTCAGTAAACACATGGAGAGCATGTTTTCTCGACACAGTTGGATATTTGGTAAATTGAAAGTCTTTTATGTGTCACTGCGATCGATCCGGCCAGTAAATAGCGTCTTATGTTTCTCCGCCGGAGAAAATGAGGTTCCCAGGCCGCCACTGTTCAGTCTGAGAGGAACGCTGAAACGATTTAAGAAGCTTTACGTGAGGCGCGGCATGTCGAGATGCAACTCCGGCGATTATTAATGAAGCTTTTCGGATTCCCTCATGGAGCGAAAACAAGCATGCAGTGTGACGTGATAAAACATCCAGCGTGGTTGCTATCTGATGCGCTGCATTTATTAGAACCTATTATTACCTTTATTCTTCTTTTGAATCACTTTATTCTCAAGTCTGGCTGCTAAACCAGTCTGTAGGTTTCTGTTCCGCCTCCGTTGAGCCTTTGTTTTGGCCAGTAAAGCATTCAGTGGACTATAGTCAGCAGAACAGAAGGCTGTTGGTTCAGCTTTTTAGTCAGGACCATTAGAAAAGAGAGAGACTCGCTCATTGTTTTGATCCGAACTGATCGTGGAGTCAGTCAGTATTTGTTAAGGAGCTTCTTTTATAGATTCCACATAGCTTAAAACGTGGAACCTAAGGGTTTGTATTCACCCTGAAAACTAAGAAAACAAATCTCACTGCATTATCCACCCACCACCAGTCTTTATAGTTGGCACATGTATCAGATACAGATCAGATACAATTAAATGTACCGTATTTTCCGGACTATAAGGCGCACCTAAAAGCCTAAAATATTCCCAGAAATCGGACGTGCGCCTTATAATCTGGTGCGCCTTATACGTGTACTGAGTTACAAAATCTATAAAAGTATTGTTGTGCGACCGGGGGGTTTTGTGAAAAGCAGAGTGAAGAAAATGAATTGGGAGCTCGCCGTCATTCCGGGAGGATTAAATAAAGAACTCCGACCGCTGGACATCGGTGTAAACGGGGCGTTTAAAGTAAAGTCGCGGGCGGCGTGGGAGCGATGGATGATAGACGGCGAACACACGTTTACTAAAACTCGGGAGGCGGCGGCGGGGCGAGTTACGCCACCCTCTGTGAATGGATTGTGGACGTCTGGGCTGAGGTTTCTGCTGTGACCGTCGTCCGAGCTTTCACGAAAGCCGGCATCGTCGCCGAACGGCCGCCCGGTGACGAGACGGACTCGGACATCGATGAGAGGAGAACACCGGAGTGCTCGATAGAGAACCAGCTTTTTAATTCAGACACAGAAGACGAGGACTTTGATGGATTTGTGGGAGAAGAGAGATTAAAATAATGTAGAATAAACTTCAATTATAAATCAGCGTTTTATTTTTCTTGTAGATCGTATGTTTTAGAAAGTGCCTTATAATACGGAACCGTACAGAATAAGTACCGTACAGAAATAAAGTCCGTAATTGAGACTGCGCCTTATAGTACGGTGCGCCTTATACGTGGCTCAAATACAGAAATAGACCCCATAATTCAGACTGCGCCTTATAATAGGGTGCGCCTCATGGTCCGGAAAATACGGTAGTATCAGACAACCAGATGGAGGAGTCTGATTCGTCACACCAATCACACGTTTCCCGGACTCCAGAGTCCAATGGTGTGCTTTACACCGCTCCATCCAAAGCTCGGCAGGGTGCCTGCATGCAGTTCCTGGTGGCCATGTCACAGCCACAGAAGGTCTGGAACTCACCCTGCGGGGAATTTAATGCCCCGTCATTGTCCGAACTCAGAACATAGATGCTGTGGTTCCTAAATACTTCCACATTCATGTAAAGGCCCTGTTGTGGTTTGGGGACCTGCACAGGATCACATTAGAACCCGCTCTTTAATAAATGATTGGAAAGGCCGACTGCATGCAATCATGAAGAGGTGTGTCCCGGTACTCATGTCTATATGGTGTAGATCAGATGTCCCTATTTTAAAGCAGGACTCTTTACTGGTCAGTGTTTTGCTGTTCCCTCATCAGCTGATGACGGTTTAATTGGACGTTTTACTGTTGACACGTTAAGAACCATTCATTATCTTGTGTTTGGTCCTATACTAGGGTCCTGGGGTGGTTTCTTGATGCCCATCCAGGGGAGAATTTTTTTTGAGTGTTGGGCAGATACACCCAGGACAGGGCACCGATCTATCACTGGGCACACACTCCCCCCCACACACACAATTGGAACCTGGATCCCTAGTGCTGACGTGCTGACCACTACGCCACCACGCCGCCCCCTTGAGTGAGAAGTGCTTTCTGTTAGAGTTTCCTGAAACCTGATTTTCATTCATTCATTCATTATCTCCCGCTTTTTCCTCTATTAGGGTCGGGGGGGTTCCCCATGCCCATCCAGGGGAGAACGTTTCGGGCGCTGGGCAGATACACCCAGGACAGGGCGCCAATCCATCGCTGGGCACACACTCACTTACACAAACACACTCTATAGGGGGCAATTTTGAGAATTCAATTGACTTGATCCATGTTTTTGGACTGTGGGAGGAAAGCGGAGAACCCGGAGGAAACCCACGCGGACACAGGGAGAACATGGAAACTCCACCCAGATGGGGATTCGAACCGGGAATCCCTAGCGCCGAGAGGCGAACAAGCCACCATGCTGCCCAACCTGATTTTATTTCAGTAAAACTTTGTTTCTTTGTCCATTCATTTCAATTGTGTTCTCTAGAACCGAACTCGCACGGCGACCCTTCTAGTCCACTCGAAAAGCCCATTTGTGAATGTTCATTATGTCCATTCTGCCCTCTCCCCTTAATCCCGACCCTCAGCTCTGCGGCTTTTTGTTCGACTCGGTGAGCTGAGCTTTGTAATGCCTGCTGAAGCTTGATCCATCTCTAACCTCCCCCACTGTCTCTCACGTTCTTTCATGCAGGGAAGTTGGAGAGTCGGTGTCACCAAAGTGCCAAGAAAGGCTTAATGCAGTCAGCCTGACCTCGACAAAGCCATCCCCGTCTCAGGAGGACCCGGGCTTGTCATGTTACTCCACGCTGACATTGATCATGGACCACTTCTACCCTCAGGACATGGTGACCCTCATAAATCTCCACACCGTACACTGGATTTTGATTTACGGCAGTGATGGCTGGGAGCTGTTGGGATTTTGCAGTAAATACCTGGGAGCCCGGTTCTATTTGTATTGGATGGAACAGTGGGAATGAGGGTTAATTAAAAGTGAAATTCGCTGACATGTTTGATTATTTTAGCGCTTTATACGCCTGGAAACACGGAAAGTGGGCAGTTGGAAAGGGGGTTGATTCGAGGCGCTCGGCTGAGCATGGAATGTCCCGCTCACTAAAGACCTGATTGTTTGGCGGAGAGGCATTGGAGCTGCCCTTCTGATTCGGACCACAATGCCTGTCAGAGCCAGAGACACTCAGGCTTTTTCTTTTTTTTTTCTGCACTCCCCTTAAAGTGATTGAAGAGCCTCTTCGTGACACGAGCAACTCGCCGCCAGAAAGAGCAAACAGCTGGGCCAAATGACTCGCAGAAATGGCAGGCTTCAAAAAGAGAACAATGGCACAAAAGCCAGCGCTGGGAGTGATTTCTCTCTGAACCACGTTTACCAAAAGGAGCTTTGAAAATAAGGGGTTGCTTCATGAATGCACTTAACTCTGCCGTGTTCCACCACGCTACGCAACACAGTCGCCTCAATAAAAGAAACACATTCACAAAATCCTTGCCAGCAGGACTGACCTGATATTCTTTGCAACCCTGCTAATTAAATACTGCTCAGATTAAACACCAAATCCAATAAACATGTCACTAGATCGGTACTATTGACGATTCGGCGATTATTAATGCAGAAGTATTGCAGAAGTATCATGTAGTCATGTGCAGTATGCTTTTGGTATAAAAAGAATATTATTTGATGCCTAGACAAGTAATTACATGGTAATTATAAACATTGGAACTCGTCTCTTTCAGACACTTCTATACCTCCAAAACTGTTTGGGAGGGGGTCCTTTTCCACTCCAGAATGTCTCCAGAGTTTAATGTGGAAGAACCTGACTGGTCTTCACAGAGCCCTGATTCCAGCCCCATTAAACACCATTGGGATTAATTAACTGGAACGAAGATAACGGACCAGGCCCTTTCGTCCATCTGTGTTTGACCTCTGGCAGATTAATCTGGCAGCCAAAATGTTCACAGCACTCCAGAATCTTGTAGAAAGCCCTGCTGGAACGTGCAGGTGGGACCAGTGTAGCGTGAGATGTTGAAGCTCCTGCGGGCGTAACAGCATGGTTATTTTTTAACATCACGTCTTCTCTAGTGCACGATGCCTCAAATGTGTTCGGGACCTTTGAGGATCCTGGAACCACGCTTTAAGAACCACGGCCATGAGTCACGGGTTTGCATTTAACATTTCCTCGTGGTAGAAAAATAAAATAAATGGAACATTTTTACTCTGAAATATTTTATTTAGAAACTTGAGGGATTGGGTTTGAGAGCCTGGTGCAGTCTGCCTACCATAATTAAATGTTTATAAAGCCCCTATGACTCCCTGTATTTCTGCTTTTTCTCTGATGCAGCACAGTTTCTTTAACGTTAAACCTACACATTTATTTAATAATGAAAACATCTCAACACTTGAGAACTGTGTGAGTGGTGAACGTATGAGAACCTGTACTTTACAGTACATACTGTGACCCACTTGTTTATTAATAAGTAACCTTTTTCAGGTGACTGTTGACCAGCTTGGTGTCATCTTTAACTCTGTCTTTATTACAGAACAACCTCAGAACAACCTCAGAACAACCTCGACTGCATGCGGCTGGTAAGCTGATGGGTGATGGATTCTGACATTTCCCTTCATGTTTTCTTCCTTAACGTTTAAGATCATGTTTTTAGTGGCACATGGACCCAAAGCTGCTTCACAGTGTTCTTGTGTTTTCTTGACAGCGGAAAAAAAAACCTCCTCGCTGGTGATGGAGTTAGATTTTTTTGTTTTTAAGGAAGAAACCTTGTGAGGACCGAGGCTCAGTGGAGAACCCATCTTTCTTGAGTGGCCAGGCAGAGTAAACAGTATAGGACACTAAAGTACAGGTTATGAATAGAAGTAAGTGTCATTTAAAAATGTGGGGGTGGGTGGGTGGGGTGGCTTAGTGGTTAGCACGTTCGACTCTCGGCACTTCGGATTCCCGGTTCGAATCCCAATCTGGGTGGAGTTTCCATGTTCTCCCCGTGTCCGCGTGGGTTTCCTCCGGGTTCTCCGGTTTCCTCCCACAGTCCAAAAACATGGATCAAGTTCAATTGAGTTCTCTAAATTGCCCCATATAGAGTGTGTCTGTGTGAGTGAGTGTGTGCCCAGCGATGGGTTGGCGCCCTGTTCTGGGTGTATCTGCCCAGTGCCTGAAACATTCTCTTCTGGATGGGCATGGGGATCCCCCTGTGACCCTTGTGGAGGATAAAGCGTAAGAAAATGGATGGATGGATGGATGGGTGGGGGTAAACAAATGAGAACCAGAGACTTTGTGGACAATGTTCTCCTGATGGTGGACTCGTAAATCTTCATAACTCAATGCGATACTTGTTTTCTGGATTCCATTGTGACGGTACTTTGGGAGTGACGTTGTTTGTGTATCATTTATTACATTATGTTGACTAAACTATGCAGCTCCATTTATATGTTCCGTCACACGCATCTCGATTTGTTTATTGGGACGGGTGTAAGGCCGACCTTTCCAAATGTCACTGCGTAATTTGCTCGCCGGTCTGACTGAATGAAATCAAGGTGACCAGATTTTATTGCCCACCAAAGAGCTCGATTAGTTTGGAGGGCGGGCGGGGGTTTGAAATGCATCTGAAACAAACAAGGAAACAAGCCCTGCCTCCGGTCACCTAATAGTCGCCGGCCATCTCGGCCTCCTGTGGAGAGCCTCTTACTCCTACTGAGAGCAGCCAAAAGCCCAAAAAAAATGCCGTTGACCGCAGCTTTAAGAGCCGTGGACGTGCTTCGCCGCGGTCGGCCGCAAGCTCCACCGGCAAGATGTCCTATTTCGTCTCCGACTTCTTATTAGCGCATTCCCTGGCTTGGTTAAACAAACAGTGTGGTGTGTTAAATGCAGGATTCCACTGTGTGAAGGAGTTAACTGTGTGAATGAGGGGGCTGCTGCAGAGAAAGCTCCAGGTTCGGCCTGGAAGAGCAGAATAACAGCAGCTCTTCCTGTCCTTAGTCAGCAGTTCCCTTGTATGTGGACAGCCCCCCACTCCCCAAACACTTAGCGTGAGCCGAGGACTGCTTTTGCTCTTATACTCCCGTGTCGACGGCCGGCTGCTTTGGGTCCGAGTTCCATAACCGATTGTGACAACGAGCATCAAAGCGAGACGGTCCAGAGGGGTGTCGTTAGTACGGCGGGGCGTTTAAAGCGGCACCTTAAAGATTAAATAATAATAACAGATTGGCGCTTGCGTGCACTTGTGACTTTCTTATTAGATCTTTGCCAAGCCACAATCTGTTTTGCGCCGCTTGCCGCGCTGCGTTTGTCTGCACCTTATGAGTTTTATGAATTACCTCATTGTTAATGGAGGTTATGAGTTGTTTTTGGATGCTGTTACAAATTCGGATCATTCTTCACAAGGTGCAGATGAAATCTTTCCACCAGCCGCCAGCAATCGCTGCACCCCGTACAGTGAACTCATATCCTCACTGTAATGGGGTTTAAACAAACCCAAATGTTAAGGCTAAATGGAATTTCATCAGATGGATTAAATAGGTTAGGATTACAGGTGGGAGGGCAAACCTGGGCAGTTAACAGCCCCGCGGCCACATTCTGTCTGCGCTCTGTATTTTATTAACTGACACAATGTGGAACAAACATTGATCTACCAATCCACCAGGGGGGTATTTAGAGGTGGACTGGTACCGGGCTGACCTGCATGGTGCATTATTGGTGCCTCACAATGCGTAGTGCATCAGGGTTCCAATTTGGATTTAAATTACAGGGTCTGTAGCGTGTCAGTGCTCCCCGCTGCAGGGATGTTGGACCATCACCGAGCAAATTAATCCCTGAGTCCACCAAAAAAAAACCCAGGGCTTTCCCGAGCCCTTAACCCGTATTGTTTCAGGCTAGAGAATTACTTCAAACCCCAAATCTTTAAATCGGGAACCTTGTTTTGCATAAAAAGCATTGGCATGATGAGCCTCACATGATGAGGATGCTCTAAAGAAGGTCACAGACTGAGCATTAAAGCCACAAAGCTCTGTAGACCGATGTAAATAAACCTGCTGTAAATACTCCACCACAGAATGCAGTTCACGCAGGAGTGGACTGTGCTGTGATGTTTGGCACCTGATGTAATTGCCGGCGCTGGATGTAGCTTATATGTGATCTTCACACCCAGAAGCCCTATTGAGTTTAGAACACAGAATGAGGTGAGAACCATTCCGGGAGCAGCACCTCTGGAGTTGGAGATGATGTCTTCCTAAAAGGCTGCTCTGTTTACACGAGCAGGACTCTGACGGTTAAATAACAAACACTTCTTCTTTCTGGGCGGAGTTTCCATGTTCTCCCCATGTCCACGGGGGTTTCCTCCCACAGTCCAAAAAACAATGGATTTAAGGTGAATTGGCTGCTCTAAATTGCCCCATATAGTATGTATGTGTGAGTGAGTGTGTGTGCACTGAAAGATTAGCCCCCCCCCCCGTAAACTTGTAGAAATACAAAGTGCACCTATATGGTAACAAAGTGGCCGGTCAGCGTTTTGCTCATTGTGTTTGTTCACACTTTGGCACCTGGCTCGTTCATGTTGTTGAGTTTCATCCATCCATACCAATTCAATTGACCTTGATCCATGTTTTTGGAATGTGGGAGGATACCGGAGAACCCGGAGGAAACCCACAGGGACACAGGGAGAACATGGAAACTCCACCCAGATTGGGATTCGAACTGGAAATCCCATCCATCCATCCATTTATCCATTTTCTTCCGCTTTGTCCCCTATTAGGGTTGCGGGGGGGGGGGGGGGGGGGTGTTCCCCATGCCCATCCAGGGGAGAATGTCTCGGGCGCAGGGCAGATACACCCAGGACAGGGCACCAATCTATCGCCGGGCAAACACTCACTCACACACACACTCTATATGGGGCAATTTGGAGAACTCAATTGACCTTGATCCCTGTTTTTGGACTGTGGGAGGAAACCGGAGAACCCGGAGGAAACCCACGGGGACATGGGGAGAACATGGAAACCCCACCCAGATTGGGATTCGAACCGGGAATCCCATCCATCCATTTTCTTCCGCTTTGTCCTCTATTAGGGTTGTGGGGTGTGTGGGGGGGGGGGTGATTCCCCATCCCCATGCCCATCCAGGGGAGAACGTTTCGGGCGCTGGGCAGATAGACCCAGGACAGGGCGCCAATCCATCGCTGGGCACACACTCACTTACACAAACACACTCTATAGGGGGCAATTTGGAGAACTCAATTGACCTTGATCCCTGTTTTTGGACTGTGGGAGGAAACCGGAGAACCCGGAGGAAACCCACGGGGACATGGGGAGAACATGGAAACCCCACCCAGATTGGGATTCGAACCGGGAATCCCATCCATCCATTTTCTTCCGCTTTGTCCTCTATTAGGGTTGTGGGGTGTGTGGGGGGGGGGGTGATTCCCCATCCCCATGCCCATCCAGGGGAGAACGTTTCGGGCGCTGGGCAGATAGACCCAGGACAGGGCGCCAATCCATCGCTGGGCACACACTCACTTACACAAACACACTCTATAGGGGGCAATTTGGAGAACTCAATTGACCTTGATCCCTGTTTTTGGACTGTGGGAGGAAACCGGAGAACCCAGAGGAAACCCACATGGACACAGGGAGAACATGGAAACTCCACCCAGCTTGGGATTCGAACCTGGAACCCCGAAAGTGCTGATCACTGAGCCTCCCTGCCGCCCTCGTGGATTTTGTGTGTTAGTGATCCAGTTTTTGTGGAATCCACTCTCCGTGTCTTGTATGTCTCCTCTCCCCGATCCGCCAGGACTCTCCTCCTGGATTTCGCGGTGCCTCTGCGCTCTCGCGCTCTCTCTCTCTCTCTCTCTCTCCTCCCGGCCGTTAGTTCCAGTGTCTCTCTACCTCTCCTCCGCTCACTCGCGGTGCTGCTGTTCGGGGAGGAGAGCTGTGCGCTCAGCCTGACACCGAGCCGCGGCCGAACGTGTCGGCGGTGGTAGTTGAGAACGCGGGCTCGCCGCACGCTGCTGGATTTATCTGTCGCCCAGCCCGCGGAGGACGGCTCGACCCGGGCTGTAGGTTCGAGCCGGCGGCGCGCTGCCTTCCACGGGCGGAATGGGATTTGTTTAAACGGCGCGATGGCTGCGGTCCAGCGAGTCGCTGGCCTTCTTCCCTTTCTCTAGTTACTGGATGTGTTTGGGAGGATCGCGCTTCGTGCTGCTGGGGGGGATTTTTTTTACGCTCAACAATTTTTCCACCTCCGTCTATGGAATGTACATGAGTGGCATTAAGGCAGCGGTTCAGCAGCGGGGTGAGCGGCACTTTTTTATTTTATTTTTATTTTTATTTTAAATCCTCTCTGATTTCGGTCTCTTTTCTCCGTTTATATCGCAGCCGCTCGTCGCGTGTGTCGTTCGGCGAAGGCCGCGTCTCAAATCGCGCGGCGATCACTAGATAGTCTGCCAGATCCAGGCAGCACGGCGTCGGGCGCGGGGCTCGATCGAGCGTGCTCCTCTGGAAGCTGGTATGGCTTTAAACACGGTCACGCTTAGCACCCCCCCCCCCGTTAGCCTGTTAGCACGTTAGCCACAGGGCTACCTCGGTTAGCACCTACAAACCCTTTCAGGGGTAATTAAGAGTTCAGTTTGCCCAGTTCTAACACCGTGGTTGTTTTAATTACACGTTGTACGTATATAATACAGCTATAAAACACACTTAACACGACCTGAACAAACAAATCCCCAACATAAGTTAACTAAGTTTTGGCTTTTGTCTAATTAGCAGGTTGCTAAGTCCACTTGCTACAACAATAATGTAACCCGTCACCTCACAGAGCAACTTAGGGTGACTTTATTTAAAACAACTACTAAACTGTTGGAACGTTACCCGTTTTGCAAAAATAACACCCGTTTGTTATTGGCGCGGCTGCGTCCTAAATCGCAACCTCTTTCGTTCTCGAGACACTCGAAAAGTTGGCTCGATGTCACTTGTCAGCACTCGTAGGTTCACACACTACGTAGCTATTGGAGCGCGGATTGAAACGCGACCTCGACGTAACCCTCGGCTGTCGTTCGTAATTGACGGTTGAGAAGTCAAACGCTCGACGTTTTCTTTCTTGTTTATCGCCTTTAGCACGTTTTATTTGTATTCAGTCACGAGTCGGTAGAAAACGCGAGTTTAGTTCGAATGAGTTTGACCGAACAAGTCGTTCGTCCAAATGTTTGTTTGTTTACAGACAAGTCAGTCAGAAACAGTTTTGATGACGTCACTCAGGCCGGGTCGTTCACTTGAGTTTGGCGTTTAAACTTCTTAAAAATGGTCGGTTTTACTCAGAAATGTCTCCTTCGTGCAGTTTGTGGTAGGTATCAAGCGATGTGCAGCTGTTTAAGAGCTGTAGGTTTAACTGGGTTGGTGTGTTTTCATGTTTAAGGGCCTTGTTTCGCAGACACGGTTCTTCTGTGGCGTCTTTGGATCTATTTCAAAGAACCAGTGTAATATTGAGAATAATGAGACATGAGCACTCAGATCCGCTTCACTTACTTTTGAAGATTGTCTTTGTAGTTCTACGTTTACAGACTGTAGTCCATATGTTTTTCCCCACATGCTTTGTTAGTGCATTTTTAATGTTTTTTTTTGAAACCCTAATGATCAGGATCCCCACAGTGCAGGTGTTATTTGGGTGGTAAAATGTTTAGCATTGCTGTGACGGTGCAGTGTCTGGGGGTTTTTTTTAAACACCTCGGTGTTCTGGCTTAAGAACAGTCCACCCACCAGCATCCTCTACAGCTGCCCTGTGAGCGCTGAGAAACAATTAAGAGATGGGATAATGGCCTGCGAATGAGCTACTGTTTTTAATTTTACTTCTACAAGGTGGTGTAGTCGGTACACAGTGAGTGGGTTTCTACAGTGTCACTGTAGTGCTGAGAATCATCCACCACCCAAATAATACCTGCTCTGTGGTGGTGCTCAGGGAGTCAGAATCAGGTTTATTCTTACCTGACCTCTCCACAGAAAGTTTAATTGTTAATTTGTAAAGGATAAGAAAATAGAAGAATAAAGATAAAAATAAAATTGAACTCTGTATATACACTGTGCAATTGGAATTATAATGGTAATTATAAATGGAATTATAAAGCGGGTTGTGCTTTAGTGCATATATTGCAGTGCAGGGTTACATGTTATTTGTTGTGGGTGTGATTATGTCCGTTTAGTCCTGGTTCAGGGTCCGAATCGCCGTTGGGAAGTGTTTGCCTTCAGGAGACGAAAACGCCGTCCTGATGGCAACAGAGTGAAGAGTTTGTTGTCAGGATGGCTGTAGTCTTCCACAATCTTTTTGGCTTTGGACCAGCACCGCTTCCTGACCAATAGATCAGAAAGTCAAATGAAATGACAAAATAAGAAGTGAAACAGATGGACTACAGTCTGTAATTGTAGAACCACAAATGTATGTTTGCATATGTTGGGTGAAGGTGATAAAATGGACATTAAGGACACAAGCTGAGTGAATCGCCTGCTATCGTACTACACATGAGCAGAGTGTCGGAGTGCTCACGACAATTCCGCATGACCTACAAAGTCAGGAGACATTTTTAAATTATGCAACCACATCCCACAACATGCTACAGTATGTCTTTAAAAAAATCGTCCCCACGGGCATCTGAAGGGTGCGAGTGTTCTGCACAGCGAGCCGGCAGTGTGGTGCACTGTAAGCGTTGCACTGTTGCACTGCAGATTGTTGATTGCAGCGGTATGACTACTTTGTGTAAGCATTTGAAGCACAAGCGTCTCGGAGCGTTTAGTCACGATGGCATTTATTAAATACATAATCTTAAGGTGCAGCTCCTGAACGAATTATGTACGTGACAGTTTGTTGCGTGACTTGGGCGCAGTTTGGCTTCTTCATCACAGATGTCACCTCGTACGCAAACACGACTCATTGCGTTCTATGTTTAGAAGACCGGTTTGTAGTCAGTCTTTTAGATTTCTAAATGGCTATCTTTGATTTTCGTAAGTTTGGTCCCAAAAGTCCGTTTTGATCTGTACACCCGGGTGCTGTGTAAACGCCTCGGGCGTCGACTAAAATGTCTTCCCAGCGTTGGGCTCAATGATATGACAAAAGATGTGTGAGAAAAAGGCGAGAAGGCAAAAGAGCTTCCGGGACTGCTTTAGACCCTAAAACCGGATCTGCTGCTGTATTTGGGCCTTTTTTGTTGTGTGTGTGTGAAAAGCGGTTTCTTGTGTATAGACGTCTTTGAGGTTTTGGTTAAATCTGTTTGTAGGATTAACCTCAATGTGTTGTAGTGAACATCACAGTATGGACTCATGACGCTGTTTTGACCTCTTTCATTGTTTATCTCTTTAGCACTGATGTTACTCAGAACCACAGTATCCTTAGTTTTATGTCTTCATAAAGATGAATTGATATGTTTGGAGGAAGCAACAAGGTCAAGATCATTAAACAGATCAAGGACGGATGTTGGAACTTTATTGAACACAATAGCAAGTAGTTATGATGTCTATATATACACTCATCTGCTATTTTATTAGGTTCAAATGGTTGTTTCCACACATTTATCAGCTCCACTTACCATATAGATACATTTTGTGGTTTTTCAATTGTAAATTGTAATCCTATCTGTTTCTCGACATTCTTTACTCCCCTTTACTTTTTCTGTAAAGTCCAAGCATAAAGCAGGTTTTAATTATGTAGTGGATGTCTCTCAGTGACATTGATGTTGTGGTAAAGGTATGTTGCCCTCATATGTGTGGATACCCTAAAAGTCCAACAGCTTTTTGTAGGCAGCATGGTGCTAAAAATCCTGGTTGGTGGTGTGTTATACTCTAAATGTACATCTGAAAAGGTGCTGCAACACAAATTAACACATTAGCACCATGTTAGTGTCACTGCAGTACTGAGAATCATCCACCACCTCAATTATTCCTTTTTTCTTTTTCTGGTCATGAGTTAGACAACAAAACGATGGGAGCTTAACAGTGATGTGTAGAAGCAGATGTGAAAGTGCATTTGTGTGTAAAGTGGTAAATAGTATCAGTATTTATGACTAATAACCTACAAAAGTAACAGAATCTGATGATTGAGACCAGTTCTGAAATGATGTCTGTTCATTCAACTTGTTAGCTGTTAGGGATTTGCTTCATCGCACCGTTTTGCAATTTGTTATGCTCTACATAACCGTATATGGCAGATTTCATGTTTTATGTAGTCGCGGGGATGAAACGGCCTCGTTTGACATTTTCTTCTCTTGTTGTCTCGAGGATTGTTTGCAACGCTTGAAAACAGCTGCATTGACTCGTAATGTTCCTGCAAAGATGAATGCCGAGCTGGTGCACCTCTGTGCGGTGCAGCTTTACGGCTTCGCTCCTAACTGGTCTGAATTTTAAAGATCTCACCACCTGAACCGGCCATTACCAAGAATGACCTTTCAAGCACGTCGTCTGATATTTGCTGTCTACGCACTTTTGAACTGGAGACAGGGTGCAGTGAATCCTCAGCTTTCTGGTCACTGACAGATTGGCCCATCTGATTACTGCCAATTTATAGTCCAATATCTGCTAAGTCTAATGCAAACAGCAGCTTAAGTGGACTTGTTAATTGAGAGCTGGTCCCAAAGCCTCTACTAAATTCTTCAAATAGAACACAGCCAGTCGCAAACATTATAGGGGTTCTGGCATTAGTCATTCCTTGTAAATCTTAATCAGTGTGCAATGTTAAAACGCTCCAGTGGGTCTGTTTGGCAGAATCATAGCTGATATGATTATCGTTCAAGGTCAGGATCAACTACCTGAACAGCATAAGAGTTTCAAGCACACGCTGCTGAAAAGGTTCCTCCTTAAAGTGCCATTTGCGTAACATTACACAACCTGTAATTAGTTATGCTTGTTTTTTGATGCAGCTCTTGAATGAAAAGCATTAACCTTATTGTGACCTCTGCCGATTAGCAAATTAGGGAGACGGGTTTTGCGGTAACCATCAGGCCATTGTGTGATTAATTGCTTGTTCCTGAAAAGTTGAGACCTGAATTGCTTCTGTAGTGGGTTGTAGATCAGGTAGGTGGTGCCAGTCAGTGAGCAAACATTTATTCAAGGCCCGTTTGGATTTGCCAGGTCACCCTCAGGCTTTTATACAGACACAGCAGAACTTGTCCTGAAACAGAATTAAAGAACTGCGTCATGGGCATAACTCCTGTTTCTGACCTTGTATTGATTTGTTGAAGTCAGCAGCTGTGCGGTGTTGACGGTGAGCTAGCATGCAACTGTAACTGTCTCTCATTGAACCGTTTCCATCGTAGACAGACACGAGTCACGAAAGCTGAAGCTAAAAACAAAGCATGGATTCTGTATACTGTAATGTTCTGCTTCATAAGGCTACAAAGTATTTCATTATAGTGTTATGATTTTGTGAGCGTCCTCTCATGAAGTACAGTATGAACTCCTCCAGGGTTCCTTCATTATAAATACAATAAGACAAGTCCATGTGTTTTTCTATGCATTTAGTTAGACCCATTTATTCAGTTGTTAAAGGTCAGGACTCCCACAAATCAGGTATTATTTGGGTACTTGATGATTCTCAGCACTGCAGAGACATCAGTGTGGTGTTGGTGTGTTGTGTTGTACAAGTGGGTCAGACCCAGTGGTGCTGCTGGAGTTTTTATTCACCTCCCTGTTCCTGCTGAAAATGTCCAGCTCTCCGTATCCTGTAGACAGCGTCTTGTAAGCAATGATGAAGAATTGTGTATGTGTTTATACTGTAAATTACACTGCTGTGTCCAATCCACACATACGAACACCCCGTACACTTTATTAGCTCGTGATGGCATAGGTCTGAATCAGACACCTGAATTTTGTGGTTCAGAACTGTGTGCCATTACTTTTGTCGTTTATTTATTTTGTCATATGTTCACATTCTAAACTAAACGTTTAAAATGTTGGTTGCATGTTGCTTGTTGCATAGTCATAACACATGTACAGTAAGGTGTGTGTGTGTGGAGGGGTTAGTAAACTGAGATGTTTTAAGGCTGGCTGATCATTGTGATCGTATGAAAAATGCTGACTTCTTGTACAGTTGCACTGACTCTTATCATCTATTAACAGTGGTGTCATGTTTGATAACCTTCTGTGGTCGTCTGTTTGTTTTTGACCGATTCATCCCGCTCTTGTATCTAAATAACGGTTCACAGTCTCTGCCTCACTCCAGCACCGTCTGTACATTGTGGACATTTCAAAGTTTTCTGTCTTCGTGTCAATCACGTGTTCCTCAGTGGCAACACAAAAGTGAATCTTCTCAACACGTCCGCATTGAAATCGTTTCAGCATTGAACGTAAACACAACCCACCATTTAACCTGGGATTCTTGTAGCGGCGGTGTTTGTTCAGGCTGCAGCGAGTTGAGTTTGCAAAACAAGATCAGAATAATAAACCACTGAAAACAGGAACTATAAAAGCCACAACCACACTGAAGCAACAAACAGTCGCTCTATTGGTTAATCCTGCTCCCTGAAAACTGTAATTTTGCCTTTGATTTGTGTCTGTATGTAAATAACGCAGACGTTAGAAAATCTCACAAGTAATATAAACGTTTTGAACTATGTAAGAACCGGAGGCCGTGCTGTCCTCTTTCTTCAGCACTACTTAATAAAGCGTGTGAGAGAATTCTTTACTATCAGTTTCAGGATCGGTACTGGCATATGGTCACTGAAACGTCTCTGTGAAACACTTTATTAGGTTCACCGCCTTGTTTCTAAACTCATTGTCTGTTATATCAGCTCAACTTCCCATAAAAATGCACTTCATAGTTCTACTATTACACACTGCAGTCCGTCTGTGGCTCCACTTTACTCTGTTTTTCAACGATCAGGCCTGGGATATTGTTTGGGCGGTAGATGGTTCTCAGATACTACTGTGAGATAAGTGCCGTGCTGGTACGGGTGGATCAGCAGCGCTGCTGGAATTTCGAACACTGATGAAAGATTAAAGGATGACTAAAACGAACTGAGTCAACAAATGAGTTACTGTGCCAACAAACAATAAGTGATACGGTTAATGTGTCTGAACACTATGTTTAAAAATACCCCAAGCGTGAAACACCACCACCACCATGCAATGTTACTGCAGTGCTGAGAATCATCCACTACCTTAATAGTACCTGCTCTGTAGTGATTCAGTGGGGTTCACTATTACAGAACAGATAATGAAGAAATAAAATAAAAGCTGTAGAATTCCAATGTCCATTTAATAAGTAAGTGGAACTTGCAATGGACATTGTGTTTAGGAATATTTCCCAAAATACCCGATAAGCAACCATGGACCATGTCATTTTGAGCCTTAAACCTTTGAATTTACCAACAAAAACAATGAATGGAGTCACTGAATAATTAGAGAGATGTTTCCCCTGTGGCTTTGCCTCAACTGATTTGTTTTGCCTATTGTGTCGGGAGTCAATTGGCAAGCAGAAGAGCAATAGTGATTGTTCCATCGATCTCCATCTCAGACTGTTAGTCTTTCAGGTGCAGGTGCTTGGTCTTCTGCCTGCAGTTCTGCTGGCAGAGTTAAACAGGATCCATCTGCCCCTCTCTGACTTAGCTACCTCAGAATGGTGTTTAACTTTGTAGCATGACGTTATGTTTTAAGTCGTTGAAAGCTGGAAGCTTTAATTTGCACAGGGTGTTGCGCAGTGCTACCGCGTGTATAAGGAACATCATGAGGTTAATCAGAGGGCATGAAAACTGGACTATGCAAATGACAACTCATTTCATGCCGAGTGGGGTTGGCTGATCTGACGAATGCGGTCAGTTGAGGCCTATTTACAAAAACACTGATGCTGCATTTTATAAAGTATTAGAAATAAATTATTCATGTCGTCATAACCATGGTGTTCATTAAGGAATACATGAGAAAGCAAAGCTTAAGTTCATCTCTGAGTTTCATTTACTCTGCATATAGATGTTCTTTGTTGTGTTAACTATTTTACGCCGTTGTTGTATTTGTTGCCACACAGTCATCCTTTAATCCTCCATAGTGACCCTCAGGTTTATAAAGTTCAGCTGAACTGCTGAGTCTCATTTAATGAAGTAGAATCTTTTCCATGGTTGTTTTTTTGGGGGACCTGATTATTAAATAACCGATAACAGAAATGATAAAACTACTAAATGATTATATTGCAGAAACATGATGGTCTACCTAATGAAGTGGCTTATTTGATATAGAATAACGTGGGTGTGAGGTAGTTGTCTTTATTGCTCTAGTAAAACAAAACAAACAGAAGTCAGCCCACACTGCTGCACCCAAGCCAAGCTGATTTGTATGTAATCATTCATGCACAATCATTCACTCTCACAATGTCTAATGATGCTGACTCTGGTTATTCTGACTTTTGCCCTTGAACCTTGCTTCTTTGGGTTTCATGTTTACTTTGCTTTTGGGAATCCTTTTAATCTTTTCTCTGTAATTGATAACTTAAAGGTTAAAAGTCGTTATAATTAACAGGTAATAAGAAATGCAGTATGCTCAGAATATAAATCAGGTCCGTGCATACTGTGCCAGACTGAGTTCTTCTATACACCGGTGCATGCACTGATGTTGGATGTGTTCATCTTTAACAAATGAGCTCATTTGCATCTGTTTTAGGTAGCAACCTTTTTAGTTAAAGCCAAAGTCTTAGGCGGCTTGGCAGTTGTTGGTTGACCATTGATTGAAACGAGCTGGTTATGGGTTTAATTATTGTTGTATGTGGTATCTGTAGTGCAGAGGAAAGAGACATGGCTTGATTCAGTTGGGCTCATAAAACATTTATGTAGTCGGTGTATGTAGACAGCTGGTAACGGTTTTGTTTTTAGTGTCTTCATTTCTTTTACAGGTTTTGGTTTTGGCAACATTGCTTCATAACTCTGCTTTCACAAACATCTGAGATGTTCTTTTACCCTCACTATAAAACCGAATTTCTTTTCTCCACAAGTGAGGAACTAAACACATTAGAAAATTTGAGGATACAATAATAACAGCTTCTATATTTCGGCCTGTCCACACCAAACAGAGAACCGTCTTTTTAATGTGGAACCACACTTGCACTGATATGAGATTCTTCCCTTTGGAGAGCTCGAAAAGTAATGTTGGTGTAGAATTAAAAACAAGGATGTATTTGTCTACATGTAGCTGGAGGTTGTCATAGCAAAAGATTTCTTTTCCAATTTATTTAGGCATTTTTTAAATTTAGCCTTTAAAACACTGATTCATACTTTTTAAATAAAAGTCTTTTTTTTTCCTATAGCCTCCCTCCTCCTCAGTCCAAGTGTTATCTTAACATCACTGATCCATGCTGTAGGTTTTATGCATACAGTTTTTAACCGATGGTACAAAAACAATGAAATTGTGAGTTATTAATCAGCGGTGGTTATTTAGTGCTCAAGTTCTCTAGGAATCCTTTAGCCTCATGTTGGTTTTCGTGATCGGGCGTCGAGACAGATTTGCCTAACAAAGTGCCTGCATGTATGAACTATAGACTGTTGACTTTAGCTCTCAATAAGAGGCATGTTAATTGTTCACAATCTAAAGCTATCAGTCCACGCCCTTTATAAATTTTAAGAGCCGCTCAAGTGAATCAGTTGTAATGCAGCTGCATGATTTTTTAAACATTTAAAATGTTCAAAATGTTTTTCTAAGAAATCTTCAGCCCACTGTGTTTCATGTTGGCACAGGGTGTTAAAGATTTGGCTAACAAAGCAACTTTAAAAGCAGATATGAGCCATAGAGCTTTCATTATAGATCTCTGTAAAGCCAAATCGCTGAGACATCAATTATTTTTGATGTAATATGGTTTTATTGCGTCCCTTTAATGAATGTCAGGGGGGTGGCTACTGGACCAGAAGTTATTAATTCCACCAATTCTTCAGCTGGTTGTTGTTCATGCGTGCATTTCCTTCATACAGTTTTAACATCACACAGCTGATCAGGCGCTAAAGGCTCAAAAAGATCAATTTAACCAACGGTGATTGATGCTAATGAGAAATCTCTGCTTTTAAAACAACCAGCCAGGAGACAAAACATTTTATTACATATTATTCCAATATGATTTAACATGATTGATGAGATTTGAGCTCCGCTTCAACGCCAGTCAGCTAGATTATAATGTCAACACCAGAGCGCGCAGCATCATATCTAATGTACACAAATGCTTTAATTAAACACTATATCTCTTCTTTTATAACCACATCCACCATGTAAAGTACGGCAGGCTGTTAGGATTAAGTCAGCTTATGTTAATAGTACTTCACATATTCCCAAATGGCAGCAGAAATTTAGATCAATAATTATTCAGCATTGATGAAAGATGACATGCTCGTTCTGATTTAGATGATAAGTCACGTTCAAGGTCGATTGGTTTCACAGGTTCGATTACTTCGAATCTAATTAAGATAAGATGCAGCCAGATGTAGTTGAGAATGTGCTTTTAAATAATATGTTTTATTTGTGTCTTTGTGTCTTTAAGCCTTTATCGACATCATGAAGAATTCTGTTGGGAAACAATATTTAGTGTAAGAATTGATTGTTCCAGGCTTCACGCTGTGAATGGTGCATATGTGAGTCATCCGTCTGCCGGTGCTTGTTATGTCAAGGCTGAACACAATGCTTTCGGCCGAGCCACATTTCAATCACATGCACTGTGGGGATAAAAGTAGCAGAATATCTGCAGGACCTTTTATGCCCAAGCTTCCAATCGCTGTTCTAGTTCATCTCAAAGGTGCTTGATGCGCAGATAGGCAGGCACTTTTAAATCTGACTCTGTCTTTTGTTGCCAGAACAGTAAAGAACCTTCCTGTGTGATTCTAATAGAGTTAGAAGGATACATTCATTCATTCATTATCTTCGCGGGGGGTTCCCCATGCCCATCCAGGGGAGAACGTTTCGGGCGCTGGGCAGATACACCCAGGACAGGATGCCAATCCATCGCTGGGCACACACTCACTCACACAGACACACTCTATATGGGGCAATTTGGAGAATTCAATTGACTTGATCCATGTTTTTGGACTGTGGGAGGAAACCGGAGAACCCGGAGGAAACCCACGCTGACACGGGGAGAACATGGAAACTCCACCCAGATGGGGGATTCGAACCGGGAATCCCTAGTGCTGAGAGGCGAACGTGCTAACCACTAAGCCACCGTGCCGCCTAGAAGGATACAGTTGACCAAAATAATTAGAAGGGTGTAACTCTGTGGGGCACTTTCTGTTGTCTGTATGTATTAATGCAACCACCTTACAGCAAAAAGATTCCCAGAAGGTCCGGATCATTATAAACTGGGCTATAAAATAACCACGGGTCACATGACTGTATGAATAGAACACTTTTACACGATACTCGAAGGCTGTAGTCTTTATACCCATCCTCACATGACTGTGCCTCCTATTGACTCCTCAAATTTTCGTTCTCGCACTGGATTGAGTCACTTTTAGTTACTTTGCCTGTTTCACAAGACTATATATGAAGGCTCTGTCCACTCCTGCATGGCTCCAGAGCTTATAAACTGCGCCTGACCTTCTTTAAGCATTTTATCAGGGTGTTTTTTGGGGCAGCAGTACGTTTTTGAGCAGCAGCTCTATTCACTTTGAAGGCCTGACCATCTGCGGATGATTAGGTGACCGCTCCTCTGTGGCTCTTCGGTGGCACTGAACTTAATGAATCAGTCACTGCTTTTACGCCCTTCTCCTTTTAATGCCCCGGAGCTGCTGTAACCATGGATGAAACGAGCATGAGGAGACGCCATGCAATAAACATAAAACATCATCCACAGTGCTGCTGCCTTGTTCGCGGGGTAACGCTGTAAACGCTCAGTCATGCCCTGTTTTTTCTTCCTCGGGTCGTGTGATATTAATGAAACCTTCTTTTGAGGCGGATATTCAAATCTGACCTTTTCAAATCCTCTGGCATTTTATTTCCTCAGGTCCGGCCGATACCGCTCCGTATGTACGGCGCAAAAGCGGCCCTTTAATTTATAGTTCTAGTTGGCTGAGGGTGTAATGAGCTTGAAATATGCTTCTGTGTCGTTTAATACACCACTCCGCTGATATCTCAGCGATCGACCTATATTTATTTATTTAACACCATTATCTTTCTTTCACTTCCACAAATTCTCACCGACAACCCGAAGCCCTTCAGCTGTTCTTTATAACGTGTGAGTGGAAGCCCGCAGTTCGCAGGGTATCAGCTACACTTATATATAGTGACCCCTCAGCCAGCACTTTGCCATGCATCACAAAAACGATTCAGTCGTAATCCGTTTACCTTCACGTGAAGCTCGAAAAAGCAGAACCGTGTGTGATGACAGGGGAACTGATAAACACTGACTTTCACACTCGCTGCTTGGTTTTCGTGGTTGTCGGCGGTGATGTATGCATCGCTGTAAAGATCAAAAGACATGGGTTTAATGTACCCAGGCCGGTAAGGTGAGCCGAACCGAAGTCCTCGCCTGCTTCACTCGGGAAGACTGTAGTGCTGTTGTGAGGTGAGCTGCTTCTCATTAAGGTAATGTGAGAGGTAGCTGTATGAGGGTGTAAATTTGGAATAAACAGAACACTTGCTTTCATTCGCTCGTCTCGCGGAATACCCCCCCCCCCTCCCTCCACCCTACCTCTGTGGTCACAAAGAACAGATGCTGCAGACGTCAGTGTTAATTATTTACAACGAGTGAGGTCAAAGGACGTGCTCCTTCCTTTAGGGTTAGCCTTTCATGCTTTTGCGTGCTAAGCCTCCCTGGGCTTTTCAGCCTGTGAATGAGCATGGCTGCCTCAATTAGGTTATGAGCTTTAAGCATTGGGAGGGCAGGAGTTTTAGGAGATCGCAGATTTTTGACAACTAGAGATGCACAAGTAATGATCTGTGGGTTCTTTCTGATGTAGAGTCAAAGTCGGTTCTCTCAGATGTTGCTTCCATATTCAACATAATTTTTTTTTTTTTAAACTAAGCGGTAATCTGTATCTCATTTAGTGGATGTCAGTAACAAGCAACGTACAACTAAAGCAGAACAATTGCCCTGATGATGTATTGGAATGGATTAGAACAAAAGCCCAAGTCCATGAGCATGGTATCGAGCATCTCTCTGAACTTGGGCTGCATTGCCGTTTGGCTTAAAATAAGATAAGATAAACCTTTATTGGTCCTGCCGTAAATACACAATATTACGATAGACAAACTGTAAAAGCATGATGTACACCATAATTGCACAATATTCTTAAATCGCTCAATACAATAAAACAACAAATTGCACAGTAACCAGTTACTGCACATAGAATGATTAAATGTTTTCTATGTTTAGTACAATGTCTATGCCAAAACTTACCTTCTTTGCCTGTCTGTCTTTTATAGGGCAAGATGTGGGTGTTTGGGAAATTGGTATCGATACGTTGAGACTACGATTTCCCCTTCTCCCCACCCCCCGGGTGTCTGAGCAATCAGACATTACAGCGACCGACTCGGGGAGCTGGCACTAAAATGTCCCTAAGTGGTGGCACTGCAGGCGGGAAAGGTGTGGACTCGAATGCGGTGGACCCTTACGACAGCGGTGATGAGTGGGACATCGGCGTTGGAAATCTGATCATCGACCTCGAAGCAGACTTAGAGAAGGACAAACTCGAGATGTCTGGCTCCAAGGAGGCAGGTGGAATGGCAGCGCCGCCGAGCGCCGTGGCGGCTCTGCCCGACAATATCAAGTTCGTGAGCCCCGTCGGGGCCCCCCAAGGTAAGGAGAGCAAATCCAAATCGAAACGCAACAAGAATTCCAAGGACAATAGTGCTAAGTCTCCGGCAGGGGACGGAGCCAAGAAAGAGCATCAGGGACGGACGCAAGGGGACGTTACCGGGACGCCGGTCGGTTCGGCCGGTGGCAACGCCACGCCGGGCAAAGGCAGCGAGAAGGGCGGGAAAGCCTCTCGCGGCGTATCGAATAGCAAAAAGGACAAGGAGGTGTCCGGAGGTAAGAACAAGAAGGAGAAAAACGAAGGACCGGTAGCCGTGGTCGAGAAGGAGGTCGCTGCTAACGCTCAAGCACTTGGGAACAATGCACGTAGCACCCCCTTTGACAATTCTCAAAACGTGGATATGACTGTCGCAGAGCCACATGGAAATAACTCCCTGGAATCTGTAGGAATAGTACCTTTGGCCATTAAATCGGAACCCGAGGACATGGATAACGGCGAGTGTCGAGCACTGAAGAAAGTGAAAAATGAAAAGGTAAGCGGATCTTTAGCTGCAGTGTTTGATTACAAGCTGCTGGTGGCGACGGGAGTGGGGGTGGGGGGGGGTCCTGGATCGGGCCTTATTTTAGTCTCTGAAAATGGTACGTTTAACAAATTCTCCAGCTGCATTCCCAATGCGGACAAGTCTGGCTTTAGTTAGATCCATTTTCTCATATGTACCGTAGAGCTCGCTCTTATTCCGCATGGCTTGAGACCACTGAAGCCGTGTGGTCCTTCTGTAGTCGGCACCACGTGAGTTATGCAGCTCTTATGTTCCAAGCAGGATTTTTAAAAGCAAAAATGGCATTCTGTGGTACAGAAATATGTTCAGAACGCGATCTGTTTTCTTCTGTCTACATTTTTCTCCTGTACATCACGGGAGTTTCTGAGTAACGAGGTTAAGAGTCATAATTCTGATATTGCTGCATGCATGCCATGTTCTACAGTTACTACAGTTACATTACTGGAATACTATTGAGCTTATTCAAAGCACCGCCTTTTGTGTAGCTTATTAGTATTGGTTAGTATTGCCCTGATCCGTTCATTAGTTTACAAAATGAAGTATTGCGAACAGCGAGATGGATTTTGAGGGTTTGACGTTTGTCGTCTCATCTTTGTTGCATTAACTACAGCACTGCTATCACTTTTACATGGTGTGTAATCTGTGCAGATGTTCTCTGCTGGTTATTCCCATAAAAGGAATCAACGTTCTTAGGGATTAAATGTTGGACTTGGTACCCACTCACGTGTGGAGGCTTTGTACTTTGGCACACGTTAAAGGTTTTCCTGAAGCAACACGTTTATTCTGATAATATGGGTTGGATACCTCTGTACCTTTTGTATTGCTGCAGTCTGTGGTAATCGTGAGAGTTCTGGTGAGAGTAAGGGTGGTTCTGGTCAGGGTTAAGGTTAAGGTTATTTTTTGGATTATCTGCTGTTAACCTCCTGAAGTCGCACAGAATAAATTTTCTGCATATCGTACGCGTACACTCACTATATGGATTCAAGGATTCAGACACCCACACAAGCTTTTATATGATGCTGTTATAATTTGGTCTCAGTTCTGAACAGTCAGTGGGTCTGACAAGGTCTAACCCAAAGTCTGCTTTCCAATTCATCTTTGAGGTCTTCAGTAGAGTTGAGTCTAAGGCTTCAAGCAAACTGACCCATTCATACATTTTATAGTTTTTACTTTGTGCACTATGGCACAACCATTTCTGAATACAAAAGGGACCTTCCCCAAACTGTTGAAATCATACAGTTATCCTATTTCTTGATGTTGATTTTACACACCTGTGGTTCAGAAGGTTATAATAAGGTAGGTTATGTTCAAAGGAGTGTTAAGGAACTGATACTGTCTAGTGTATTTTATTTACTTGTCTCTTTTCACTCTTTTTAAGCTTCTGACCTTATTCATAGGGACAAAAATAACCGTAAGATTTCTTGACTTGTCTCCTTGACACGTGGTTATTTACTCATTGGAGTGTTTTATTATTAAATAAGTGGATGAATTGCTTGTCAAGCCACCATCGTTGCTGAAAGGTTGTCCAGCCCCCTTCAGTAATGCACTGTTCATGTTCCTGGTTTCAGCGTGAAAGCCAAAAACATGTGCTTGAGGTGCCATTTTGAGCCACCGCCACTGACCTCCGTGTGACTTCTCAACCTACATTCCAGAGTCCCAGACTGTGAACTCTGCCGCATTAGGGCTGCACACATACATCGCACTTCTGCGCCTCCGGCACGTCCCGTTACGCGTCTAGTTCGGTGTTGCAAGGTAAGAAAGCTGAGAAATGAAACAGGACTGAGAGGGTTAACCGAACAAGGTGGTGAAATGTCCCGGCTTTGCATGTTAAATCGATTGCAGATCTGGAAACAAAGCGTTCCCCCCCCTCCTCCCTCCCCGCCTTGCTAGTCTTGTAAGGCGAGCGTGAGTGGTCCTGGACTAGCGGGGGGAAGGGCGAGCTCCCAGCTCACGCTGCTAATTCAGCTCCTGAAAGACCCGGGCAGAGAGAGCAGCTGTCTCCCATTGTCGACTGCCGGATTTCCACCATGCCTCATTTCACCTTTCAGGGTGAACGGCGAGAAAGCTAGAGGGGAAAGCAAAGGGGATAAACAAACAAAGACTGATAAATGAGAAAGGCCAGATCCTTTCAATGCCTCAAGTTGCAACAGCTTCTCTAAATAGAAATTGGATGGATGTCTAGTTGCTCTGGTCAGTGGGCTAATAATAAGTATCTAGTCGTTGCATTCCCCACCATCACCCCCTCCCTCCACCACCACCACCACCACCACCCTCGGGAAGTGGAAGCTCTGCAGTGTTTGTAAAAACGAGGGCACTTCAGGCCTGGAAGGACGAGCGGGGGAAATGAGAAGACGAAATGGAAGAGGCCGAGAATGGGGGGTGGATTGTGAATGTATGAAGTCTTTACCCTCCTACACACTGAATAGCTTGTCAGAGCAGCAGGGCTTTACAGAGCTGGTGAAATAGGAGAGAGAGAGAAGGGGGGGGGGAGATCAAGATATTTTACAGATCCATCAGTAAGAAATGGAAAAAGAAGGAGCAGAGTGCTACTTAAATCCACCTTGTAAAACCCTAATACAAGAGTACACAAAACCACTGAAAACATAATACACAATACACTTTGCCAAAGTGCTTGTCTGATCTAAATAAGCAGTGCGGTAAGTCTGGTTCTTACAGGGTCAGATTACTGTTGAGCGGTCGTTTCATTCAGGAACTCCATGGCTAAAGGGATGGGTGTTCTCTAATAGACGGGCGATGTGGTATTGGGGCACGTCAGTCTCCTGCCGGAGAAAATTGGTTTAATGAGGTGGTGTGCTGGTACTCTGTGAGCAGTTTGTGTGTTACATGGCAGTCTGTAATGATAAACAGATGCGGCAGGGGAGCAGCAGTACCTTCATTCTCAATGCTTAACTGACCATCCGTTATCTCTTTTCCATTACCAGACAATGATTAATTAAACATCCCCAAATCTTTAGAATCGGCTTGAAAGAGCAGGAGGTGTTTACTGCACCATTTACAGTGTTGACTGTACGTTTGATGACAGACTTGGCGTCCTGTGGAATGTACAAGTTGATGCAATCGCTAAATCTAAGCATTAAAATGGATGCTCTTCCTAACATGACCCTCCTACTTACAAGTGCACTGATGCATACACCCCTAATGCAGGGTTGGTTTAACCCATTGGCAGGTTTTTGGATGTGTGAAACCAGAGACCTAATGCGGACATGGGGAGGACATGCAGATTTCACACACAAGATTCTGTGTTTAGCCCCCTGCTGCGGCCATTAAAACTGCATTTGCTCATAAAATGTAATCGTGTGGCCATTGCGTTGACATTTTGAACATTTTGCTCTCGTCCTGATGGTTTAAAATCCTCTCACAGCGGACAAAGCCAGATTTCTTAAGTAGTGTTCTGCTAAATGTTTGCAAGCTTGTGGTTTAATGGCTAATAATAATAATAATAATAATAATAATAAAAGATATGATATGCCTTTATTATTTTGTAAATTTCCCAATGGTGGGACCAATATTTAAAATTCTAGATGATTAATAATAATGGTCCTTGGTTTTATGGTTTTACAGTGTGAATAGGTTATTTAATTCTTCTTTTTGGTTTAATTTGTCTGAAACCTCACTCTGTTCTCAGACAAAAGGAAATGCAGCGTACAGATCCCATCCCCGTCTCGTGCTCTGATGCAGCCTGGTGTGTCTGACATTGAGACAGAATTGAAGGCAGAGCTGTAATCGACTTTATAATGAGTTCAAAGGCTCTCAAGATGTTGCATTGCTTAGTAAAGCAGACGACTGTTTTCTGTATGCGTATTAACCTGGAATGCAAATTCATTTAAGCCTAAAACAATATTGGTTAGTTGATCCTTCCCTGGCCTTTCGAAAGATCTCGGTAATTGTAGAGGTTAGTGCTGGTGGCCTGCAATTATTCTAAGTTTGCATTTGGTTTCTTAGTAACTGGGGTAATGATGGTTCAATTAAAGCATGCTAAACTTCACACTGCCTCTAAGACCATTAAAATGTCTCATTTGCACAGCACTTGCAGGCTTATCCACACCCCCCCTGCTGTCTTCACCTTGCTATTTGAGATGCACCAGTCCATTACAGGGTATCGCTATCGTTATCAGACCCCGGTATTGGTCTGAATTTCACCTTGGAACGGACTGGAAGTGGATTTTCTGCTGTTATTAATTAAAATGTGTTCTGCACACGCACCAGGGTTGTGTATGATCTCTGCATGCAAGCAGTACGGCACTGAAAACACAACTCCTAAAATTTCTAATGCACCCCTCTCACATATTATACATCTTAAACACTTTCTCACCTGTTTACTGTAGTTTGCTTAAAAAAAAGCTTTGTTGTCATGTAACCTGCTCTCTGTTTTCTCTGTTGTGGGTCCATGAGCCACCCTTAAATAGCTTCTCAGTGAATGCAGTGATCACGCCTGTCAAAACAAACGCCTGTGCAGGTTGAGGTTGATGATGCTATTGTAAGTATCTGACAACAGAGAGCATCTTTAGCTCAACAACTTCCTATGGTCTGAGCTGTGGCAGCTTTTTCAGACCATGTTAGTGGATTACCAGAGGGGTATGTCTGAAAAATCCATGTTGTCAGACATTTATAATAACATTATGAGCTTGTCAGTGGCCAATGAAAGCTCTTTACTTTGACATGTCTGATTGGTATCACATGGTATATCTGGGTGCCAGGTTGTGCATTCTAATTAATTCTGTTTTAAATGAACTAGACAAAGAAAAATGTAGCCCAGGACGTTGTGTATCACCCCGCAAAGTGCGTTTTTTATGTGGTAGATAATTATATGGTTAGCGTTGTTCTTATTGTAATAGGTTTATTACTTTTAATTTACATATTTAGCTTGATTAAAGCCAGTCGTTTGTGGGTTATTGATTGGATAATGGGCTACATATTTAGCTGGCACATTATAAAAGCGCAGGCTGGTCTGCAACCCTGTTAATATCATCACACTGAAATTAGGGCGGAAGATTATGAAACGTTCGTTCGCTTCTCAATTACAGCACACATACGTGTGCAGTTTGGTGCGTGTTCTCAGGCGCCGGTCGCAACTCATTTTTCAACGATCTAGATCTCCAGGCTTTACAAAGGAGCTTTGATTTCTATGGCTTGTGATCAGCTCCGGACAGCTGTTGTCGAGCATGTCTCCTAATGGGGACATTTATCATCGTGGAACCCTTGGCTGAATAGATCGTTGTGCATTTATTTTCAGAGCTCCCCTTTAGACTTCCAGCTTGGCGTTTGAGTTCTGTCAGAGGACGTCTTCATCCTCGCTCTAAATCTCAGCCCCGCTATTAGAATTTTCAGCAGGAAAAAGGCCTGAAGGTTAACAAGTCTGCCGCTGTGTTTGACATCTCTGTGCCGTGGATTGAATTACTCGTGCCTTAATCAGGTTAGTGTCACTGGAAAGATTCCTTTAAGAAGATTAGAGCGTATTGTGGAAGATTTCATCAGCTGTATGGAGGAGCTTTGTTCAAAAGACATTCGCCTCGTGTTTATTTACCTCCCTGGCATTTCTTCTGGCCGGGTTCATAAAAAGTCATTTTAGGTAATCTAGGGGGAGGAAAAACATGCTGTCACTCCTGAATCTGTGTGTTTTGACAGATGGATGGTGTTTCTGAATTTTAATTAGCCCCGGTTTTTATCTCCGTCGCGCTGAACTGACTTCGCCGCAGACAGCGTGTACATGGCCGGTTTAAACCTGAAGCGAGAGCTCGTTTTGAAACGCAAAGAGGCTCCAGAAATGGTTTCCAAGAAATGGTTTCCAAGAAATCAGCCAATTCTTTGTGTAATTACAGCTCGCTGCTTTGTTTTCATCAAGTCTGCAATCATACTCCGCCACACATCGGGTTACGCTAATTACCTACAAATCCTGACGTAGGCCGCGCGCCAAGCTGTTGTTTATCTGAGTCGAATCTGACCCTGAAAACCGATTCACTTTTCCAGACATTTATTGTTTTATTCACTCTGTGCTTATTTAACTCCCGTGAACATTTTCATGACCGGCCCCAAATCTCTTTTATTTCTCTCCTGAACTGCTTCTTGGAGCCGCGATCGATTGACTGTAAAAATACTGGTCGGTGGTGTTCGGCTCCGCGTCGGGGATATAATTCTTATTTTAAATGGAAAATAAGTGGAATTTACCTGGTTACAGTGGAGATGGAAATTATATTTAAGTATAAGATGGTTAAACTTAGCAGTCGTTAATCCAGCAGCGTTTCAGAGTTACATCACTCTCTCAGTTTCCATATGAAATCATGACCAATCTTCAACCCAAATAGATATACACTCCACCATTTAGTGTTGCATTACATGGTATACTGAAAGGATCAAACATCCTATTGATGATACTCATCAAACAGCCTCTTGTGATCGTCCCTCCCCCTCTTTTCCACTTGATGAATGTGGGGCCTCTTTAATTCATCCCACAAAGACTTTAAAAAGCCGCTTAAGCCTAGTGGGTGTTAAAAAAAAAAAAAAAAAAAAAAAACAAGCACACTGATGAGCTATATCAGTCCTCTTACCTGTTAATGTGTGAAAGTGAATGTATGTTCATGTTCCAAACCACAGCAAGCTTTGAAAGGTCACGTTGAGGAGGCCATGGCTTCAATAGAGGGGCAAGGAGATTGTCCTTTTCATTCTTCTGGGTGGTCCATGGGAATCAGCAGCTTCGCCGTCACAGCCTCTATACATATATTTTCCCGCTAAACACTGACGGTTGTGCTCATTAGATGAGTCTCAGGAGCTTTTAGATTTCCCTTTGAGATAATGAAGCGTCGCTCTGTGCAGCAGGTACAAGGATGGAGGTGCAAAGGGTTTTTATTAAATCGCAGTCCTTAATCTCACACGAGTCACATCGACTTCAACGTTTACAGATTGCCGGCTAAAGTTCTGCCGTTCTGGCAGCCGAGAGAGCGCTTTCATTTCATGCATGATGTAAAACCCTTCCGGGAGAGCAGCCCGATCAAGTCTGAAGTCTCCTTTCAGTGATCTGCTAGTGAAGTAGAAAGTGCATGTACGGGAGGTCATGCAAAACCTTACACCTTTCTTCCCAGCTAAGCAAAAAGCAAGAGAGTTTGTTGCAGAATGCAAATGTATTTTTTGAGTCACTGTGGCATTTCTAATCAGCACCCTGCCCTGAACAACTCACCAGACTGGGGCATGATGATACTGGTTGTGGTTTGAGGTTGAAGTTCATCTCTAGACTCTGGAAAAAGACATTTCCATACTTCGGCCCACATATGTTGTCTGTTGGAGGCACTACCACCCACATGGAGGCTCTCCTCTATTTAGAGGAAACTGCAAATGCTCACTGTCTATAAATAGTTTGCAGGCCGAGGCCTCTAGGGACCTACTGACTCTAACAACTCTCCTTTAATGACCACGCAGCTTACAAAAGTCCATTTGCTGGTGGCAAATGGGGAACATCGGTGGAGGGAGGTGAGTGGAGGAGGGGGGGGGGGAGTCGGATATAACAAAAGCTATTTTAATAGATGGATCCACTTTGTCCGGTGATAATTAAACGAGTCTTGATTTACTTATTAATCAAATGAAGGACTTTGCTGCCCTGAATATCTAACGACTGTTTGCTCCTTTATGAATGCTGTCATAAAGGTTAAGTGATTACAGCCGCGTGAGACAATGGAGCGTCAGACGTAATTGTAATTTGATTTATGGAGCTGAATTTGACTTTTATGACTGGCTCTGTTTTTTTTTTTTTTTTTAATGCTTCAGCCCTGAAGTGGATTAGTGTGATACAGGAAAGTGGCGCAGACTTGAGGAAGCATGCAGGCTGCCTTCATTTGGTGCGAGACAAGGGGCAAATGCGAGCGTGGGGGATAAAGACGGCCAAATCCGTGCCGCTCCTCTCAGCCGTTTATCTGGATTTCGTCTTTAGGACGGCCTCCTTGTTTCAATAGGGTGACCTTGACAAGAATGTGGATTATTATTGTAACCGATACCGTTGTCGGTAAATGACTAGGAGTCACGCTGGCAGGTTATTGTGCAGAGAGGGGGTAGTTGGTTTTGGGGCTTCAGATTCGGTCCTGTCCCACATACATCTGCTTTTGCTCTTTGTCCGCCGTGTGCTGCAGTTCGTCAGTGCACGCATCTGACATCTGGATCGTTTCTTTGTCTTACTCAGCCCCTTTTTTTGTCCATTGGAGGTCTTGTTTGCATGTTTGAAAACAGAAATGCATCCAGAACAACTTGTCCCATGTCGAAGTGAAAAACAATAATTGGACAAGTCGCGCAGAACGGTCCCCATAACTCACACCATCTTTTACGCAGCTTCCTACACTCTATTTGGCCGTGAGGCTGAGAGCAGCACTGAACTGCAGAATGAGCAGTTCCTTTTTCTTGGGTAAGTGAAACACTGGCAGCATTCCTCTCTTTACAAGCTTCCATTTTAGTTCTCAGACAGCAGCCGGGAGGAATGCAGGTCGCCTCTTTTTACTAAAGGAAGGAGGGCAGCTCACGGCCCTTAGTGTCTCTGCTCCCCGTGCCTTGCCTCCCCTGAGGCAGTAAACAATACAGGGAAAGCTCGCCAGTGGCACTGAGGTCAGGGAAAAAAGAGCTGGAGAAAGGATGGGGGAGGGTTCGACAGACCCGAGTTGGAGAATGGTGCTCTAGGCACCTGCTGAGGAGAAAGCCAATCTATCTGGCTAAAAGACCAGAGTGCAATGCTGCGTCTGCACAGATACAGCTTAACATAAAGAGCAGTACTTTATTTTAGGTTTACATGTCGTCGGCTCGCTACCCAATCGTTATGAAACCTTTAACACGGAGGGGTTTAAAAAAGCTTTGGTTTAAAATGTGTGGATGAGGGGAAACGCAGATGCTTTCAAAATGCTTTCTTTATTTGTTTAAGGTTTTGACACTAAGCCACTAACTGCAGCACTTTATGTTTAAATTGGCTTACACACCCCAGTGGAACCCCCCCCCAGTGTGTTCAAATCCCAGGTCCACTGAGGATTCCAATGTGGGTTCCTAAACAAGGCTCTAACCCTTATTACTTCACACAAATTCTGTATGGACCACCGTGTTCTGACCCTGAACATCAAAAATAGTTGTACGTCGTGTTGGATAAAAACGTCTCCTAAATAACTTTCTTACATAAATATGATGTAATTAATATTATAAAAACGGGTAGTGATGCGATGCGTGATGTGCAATACATTATTTTAAATCATGTACCATAAATGGAAATACAGATTCATATAAACAGCCAGCTGATGTTTAGCCTGTATGTCCTCCCCCTGCTTATACACATTTTACAATACACATTCCAAAGTATCTCAATGGATCGACCCTGATTACCTCATTTTTATTGGTTGATCCTGTCGAAAAAAAATGCAAAACTGCTTTCCATGATCTTTTTCACCGACTCTTTCCTGGTTGGTGCCTCATTTATTGCTTATTTTTTGTAACTAGGCAACGAACTGCAGAGTAGACAACCTGCTTTCCCTTTACCCTGGCAGTGCAAAAGCTTTCAGGCATTACAGATGTTTATCTAAAACCGCCATCTACACTCATCTAGACATTTTTATTAATAAATCAAACAGCCCTCATACCTCAGGATTTGTTGGATGGTGAAACAGACCTTCTATTAGCTGCTATGATGGGGGGGGGTGTGTTTAATTTTTAATGGCGCGTTAGCGTTTTCTCAATGTTTTTCTCACAACCCAAGAGACGTCCATTTAAAGCTCTCTCATTATTCCTGCCATGCCTTGTCGATTGCAGCAGACAAACAGGACTCTGCTCCAGACTCCATTGTTAACAGTGAACACAGGGTAGTTTGGGCTTTATTAGGACACAATGAAGCGAACACTGTAATTGTCAAAACCTAAATATTGTTTGTTCTTGGCTTCTCATGCAAAGCCTCATTAAGTCATTAAGGCATTAAGACACTGGATTTATACTGACAAGTGGAAGTCAAGTTCCACCAGTTTTTACTAAACTGCATTCTATGTCCTTACAACAGCTGAGCACAACTATGTCTGGAATTTGTACTGTGATTATAGAGTCTTGCTGTTAGACATTAACTCGCGTTTATGTGTTAGGAGGTGAATACATTGAGACGCAAACAGTCAAGCCTTCAATAGTTTCACCAAGTTTCACTCCATTTAAGCCATTGTTATTGCTGTTATTATTATTATTTGTTTATCTTTTTGCACGTATTTAATAAACTAAACTTGTAAATTGTTGTAAATTCAGAATGGGACACCTTTTTTACAATCCTGTTTACAATCTTCAATGTAGTTCATCTCAAAGGTGTGCAAGATGAACTATGACAGTGTTTGATATATTTTAGCAATGAGAATCTGAATAAAGTGATTATGGTGTGTCCCGGGACTATTATTCATGTAGTGTAATTCCAACATCTAAAAATCCAGTATCTTTATGTTTCAGCTTGATTTTGTTGCCCCAAAATTCACTGCAATAGTGTAGACTGTAGGAATAGTACGTGGTTTATAGACGAATTAGCTTGATTGATGTTAAAACCACTCATTATTTAAAGCGTCTATAAAAAACATGCTCGTATAAAAATCAGCCTGATTAATCAGCTGTTCTCACTTGATAACATGAGCAGAAACATGAAGGGCTTGTTTGGTCGAGGTACATTTAACAAGTATAGGAACGATGAAGTAGATCTGATTGATTACTCCTCAAAGGTGTGACCAGCAGTTAACAATGACTTCTGCCTTTCCCCACAGTTATTTTTGTTAATTAGATTAAAAATGATTTGTTTTTATTGCTTCTCTAATGCTCCGCCTGAAGCCGTTATGGATCCGTAACAGTAAAGATCTTTGTTCTTAGACGTTTGACCTTTTATTTGTGCTCTATTTACAGTAGCTGGAAACTGTGTCACTGGATTTGCATTGGTTTTAAGGTTATTTGTTTGTTTTATTGTTTAAGCAAAACCCTTACAGCCGTTGGTTTAGGAATCAATACTGATGATTCATATAGAGGTACTGAAGTGACTCAGGGGTGAGTTATGATCTCTGCCCTCTCCTTCCTTTAAGACGAGCGCAGCCCATACAGGAGCTTTTAGGACATCCTGTTCTTATTCTTCATATCAGTGGAACAGGGAAGGGCCTTCCCCAAACTGTTTCCACAAAGTATTCAATCGTCTCAACGTCGATTCATTTTCATCTGGAACGAAAATGATCATCTGGATGAATCTCATTCATAAAAAATAAAAAAGAATGCTGATTGGAGGGCCCCGCTTTTTAGATGACAATGGTATTGAATTGTCATCGGCAATAAAACAGAAAATAATAGCAGTCCAGGGTTCTTTTGTAGAAAGCCATCACATTTATTAAAGTGCATGATCTTATCGGGAGATTGGTGCGCACCCCTCGGTTGATTTACATATTTCCTGCTTATTAGGCAGCATTGATTCCGTCGGCTTATCTCATCCCCTCCTGGCGCGGCTCAGCTCTTTGCAGACTGATTGATTCTGCTTTGGCGAGGCAGGTTGTTTTATTCTCTCAGTATTACTTCCTCTTAAGATGTCTAGTGGGAAATGTTGGATAGCTGTCCTCTTAGCAACAGGTAAACAAGCAGACGGCGTTGCCGAGGGCCTGGATAAAAGGGAATTAATGTCCCTTCTGGAAGCCTCTTCTCTTCGGAAAACATCTCCATCATGCGAATCGTCCCTGACCCATAAAAACGTTGCTTGGCCGTCGTATTCCGTTACACTCGCGATTCTCTTGTGGAATCATTTGATTTTAAGACCAATTAGCCTCGTGCTATTGCTTTCCTGAGAATATTCGCTGTTTTGTTAATGATTCCTGAGACGTTACCGTGTGACCGCCGGGCTCCGTTTCACACCGTATTTCTCCGTTTGAGCCGCTCGAGATCATGCGGTTGGGTTTATGTTTCCTTGGTATTTGCTTTTAATGAGAATCATAGTAGTGCAACCCCCTCCGATCTCCTGCGAGGCCCTATTTACGTTTAAAACACTTCTTGCTAATGAAAAGAACAGCCATGTCATTTAACATGTCAGAGCGCGAGACTTCACATTCTGGATTCTGGATTAAGTGACTGCCTGCAGTTTGAGGTCGTGTTTCTCCTGCAGCTGTCACACCTCGCACCCAAGTTCTCGTTTTCACACTTGTTGTGTATTCGCAGTGCAATTTCACCAACGTTACGCAAAACACTAGTAAAAAAATCCATGGGAGTATACGAGCCGTGAACTTCACACCAAGGCTCGACTCCAATATTCTCACGAAGGTATAATTGGCCGTGTGATCGCGAAGCCGAGACGCGCGGCCAGAGAACGGCGTCCCTGTCGTAACCCGATGAGAAGTTCATCGGCAAAGCACGGTGCAAAAAGGTGGTGGCAAATGTGCTTTTGATTTAAAGCTAAAATGAAATTGGAGGTACAGATTGAGTATCGGTAGCATTACATCCTCATGAGCTCAGGCCCTTCTCTTGTGGGCAGATCGCTTTACATCCTTCTTGACACGTTGTAAGTTACTCAGTGAGTGGAATGAAGTTAGGCTTTGAAGTGCTAAGTGTATGCGGGTGCAGCTGCCATCTGTAATCTGTTGAGTGTTTTTACATTTCCCATTTTCCAAAAGGCCAGATTGTATTTCACGGTCGCCCGTGTTACCCAGGCGTCCACAGGCTCATGCTGGAAACCACTCCCCCCTCATCCCTCCCCCACCGCCAGTGCTTCAGACTCTATCCAGGGTGCTCTGCATTAGGGTTAGTTTTGCAAGCTCTGGCTAAAAGATGGATTGAGTGTAATCTGATTTTTGGGCTTTTATTGCTCTTGTGTGTTGAGTCAGTTGTTCTGCCTCTTACTGCTTGCTGTAGTTTTTCATTGCCGTGTTGAAAGGGCAGCTTATTTATCACGCTGTGAGCGGTCCTCTGAGAGTTCGTAGCCAGAGTGTACTGATTATTTTTAAATCGGCTACATAAAGAATCATTTTAACAGGATGTTTTTTTGGCATTTACAGAGCGTTGCTTTCAGGTTATTACATTTTTGGTCTCTCAAACGTTCTCTTGTGACTCTTTCACTCAACCGTGTGATTAAGACGATTACAATATCAAGGGGGTGAGTCAGTTTGTGAGGGGGTTCTGTATCATGGTTCTGTAATAATCAGTCGTAATGCATGTGGTAGCTCAGTGGTCAGCATTGTGAGCCATCAATCTGAAGGTTGGGCATTTAAACCCTTGAGTCAGGCCTTTTACTCCCATTGCTGCAGGGGTTCTGTATTATGGC
Organism: Corydoras sp. C115; assembly: GCA_019802505.1. Classification (NCBI taxonomy): domain Eukaryota; kingdom Metazoa; phylum Chordata; class Actinopteri; order Siluriformes; family Callichthyidae; genus Corydoras; species Corydoras sp. C115. Next base: position 253,748 of record JAFMOC010000191.1, on the reverse strand, counting down.
TGACCCTTTGTTTTGACCCCAACCATCAGGTTAGGATGCTTGTGAATGACCTAATGCAATTAAATACCACTTATGCTGAGCTACCATCCAGTTCTAAGTATGCCACCCATAAGATTACACACGAGCAATTCTTTCAACAACACAGGTTTGGTTTGGATTTATTGTCAGACAAAAATATTTACCTCTAGGATATATCTCAGAAGCTTTAGCGACACTAGTTAGGATTAACCAGGTTTTTTTCAAAGACCACAAAATTTTTCCCCCACTTCAAAGGCATTTTGTATTTCAACTGTGCCGTTTGTTCAAAATGACTTCCACGCATTGCAGCTTTCTGGTTGTAGTGAAAGCACAGGGTCTGTCATGTGCATGATGCAGCACCTCTGAAGCAATGAGGGTAAAGGGCCCTGCACAAAAGTCCACGTTGGCAACTTTTGGACCTGGAGATCAAACACCCAGCCTTCAGATTGATTGCCCAACACTAAAACCACTGAGCTTACAACAGCGTGTTGAAGGAAGTGGTGAAACTGACAAATTCTAAGCGTAGATGATGATGTTGCAGGTGAAAGTAATAGACAATAAATCTTTTAACTACATTAAAGAGGACTTTTACCTGCAGCAGTGTGTTCTGTATGTAAGGTCTACGTCTGCATAGCTAATGAACACATAAAGACATAAGTGAAAGGACGCAGTGAGGATATTAAAGATGTTTAAGTTACATTGTTAGGAATAATCCGTCTCGAAATTCATTGAAAATCAATTGCACGGCAACAGAAGGCTATTATTTTGTAACTTACGACTAAGGGTAAATCAAGCGCACCGGGTTTCAGTGGGAAGCTTATTGCCAAGTTAATGCTCCTGAGTAAAGGGAGCAATCAGACAAATCTATAAATACATATAGGGTTTCATTGATTCATGCAGTTAAGCTGTACAGTCATTTAACCTAATTACCAACATTATTAAAGCAATCGTACAAGTGTAACCTCGAAGCTGTGCAAAGAATACAGCAGTTTTGAATGCGAAACCTGTTATATGTTACCGTAAAGCTATGGAAGTTAAGCTTTGGATTGTTTATTGGGTTTATTATGTTTCAGTGCCGTATATAGCACTTTTTATTTAATCTGTTTCTCTACATATTGTACATTGTCCTTACTCTCTTTTCTAATAGTCAGCAGGTGGATGATTCTCAGCATTGCAGTGACATCGATGTGACCGTGAAGTGTTAGTGATTGTTGTGTTGTTTTAAGTGGATCAGACACAGCAGTGCTGCAGAAGGTTTTAAACACCCCTCTGGGACCGCTGGCCTGGTTCATAAGTCATTACATGAAAACCGCCTTTTCTCCTGATCCAGTTAGAACCTGAATCTTAAACACCATGTCTAATGGAGCCTTATCTCACTGATCAGTAGGCTTTCAATTGAACATCAGAAAATGAATGGTGACAGATTTCAAGCACATTACACCGGTGGAAAAAAAGGCTGCTAATAATGAACGGGTGCCAGCATATGTGGGCTGTACATCCACATGTACAAACATTTCCAAGCAGCTCAGTAAGTTTCCAAGTTTTTTAAGTAAATTCGGGGTTTTTAACGGCATTTTAATGTAGAAATGTTTAAAGTGACTCTTATGTCATGGGGAGTTAAAAAAAAAGTTTTCACTTAATCATTATGCCTCAGCTTACGCTGTTCATCATGTGAAATATGTTTAATATTCTGTTTACTGGCTTTTTAGAGGTTTGATTTAGAGGCTGTGTTGAACTGGTGAGATCCTGCCATTTGGTTGGTAAAAAAAAAGCAGGTCTAATCTTCTGGGGATTATAGGTACTATTCTTATGAATGTCATCATCACAGTGTTGAGAGTTCTGTTACTTTAGTGCTTTAGTTCTGTTAGTGTTATTTAATGAATTGAGATGCTTGAAATCGCAATTAATGATTAATTGTGTCGTCTCTGCTCTGTACAGCACTGGATGTCTGGATTTGGCACAGCAGCGGGAGCGCTTTGAAGGGTTTGCACTGTGAGATAAAGTCAGAAGTACAAATAGAGAGTGAAATATAAACTTTCAGACCCGACACTGCGCGTTTTATTTTCTGCAGCGGACTCTGAGCTGACAGTTGGATGATGACTTACCCATGCTGTTCACACACCAGCCACTGCTTTGGCAAATAATGGTGGCCATAAATCACCAAGCAGTTAAGATGACATTAGATTTTCAGACTGGTGTTATGTTTCGCGCTGGAGCTCAAAGACAGTAATGGAAATTTTGGAATGTGTTATGATCTCACTTCAATGCGATAATTACACTAAAGTTCACATCTCCTTGAGGGTGTTGTGCACTTATTATTTCCACGGTTTCTTCAGGAGCTTGTATTTTTTTTTTTTTTTTTTCGGTCTGTGCCAGGATTCCCTCTTCTGTCTGTTACCTAGATTTCCAGCCTGTGAGGGTTTCATACATTAGTCCTTCTCATAGAGAACAGATTTTTGGCCATGGTGGTTTTCCATGTGAAGCCAACGTACAGTATCCTCTGTGGGATAGTGTTCGTCCAAGTGGTGCAACAACTGGAACTGATTCGCAAACTTTAAATTGATTTAAAAGTAAACCACTGGCCCTGGTTGCTGTTTTAAGGATGGACCTACACTGTGGACAGAAGTATTCGGGCACTTCTCTCAATTCTTACTCTTGTTTTATGATGTGTGAAAAAATTTATGCATTTTAGACAACCATATGCTTCCATCTTAATAACAATAATGTTGGGAGTTATTTTTTCCGTGCCTCATTTCATAAAGAAATTAAGGTTCCCAATTATTCATTCATTCATTATCTTCCGCTTTATCCTATATTAGGGTCGCGGGGGGGTTCCCCCATGCCCATCCAGGGGAGAACGTTTTGGGCGCTGGGCAGACACACCCAGAACAGGGCGCCAATCCATCACTGGGCAGGTTCCCAATTAATTCAGTTCAATTTTGGGCCTGATTTAGTTTTATTTTGTGGTTGTATCTCAGTTCCACTTGTGAAAAGTCGATGTCGTCAGTGATCACATGGTTGAATGGTGGGCTGCAGTGTCCTGCAGATGCTTGCAATGCAGTATGGAGATTTTTCACTTACTACTTAGTGCCTACTATTAATTTAGGATATTTTTAAAGATACTTCTCTACAGTTTTTGCTTTGTGTGGAATCGGTTGTTATTTCGGATGCAGATTTAGATTTTCTGCTACATTTAGCCTAAAAAGGAGTGTGCATGTGTTTTGACCGAACGATTGACCCATCATCAATACAGTGTCTCATCCTCGGCTTTGTTTCCTGCTACGAGTGCAGGTGAAATTAATTAAACACTGATTCAGCGCGCTGCCTTGCTCCTCACCCCACATCCTGGTTCCTAATTGCTGAAGTAGGTCAATGTTCACACTGAGACGAGTCCAGCCCCACCTGCCGCTTCTCTGTTCTTCCTGTGTTTGCTCTAAATGAGGCCCGATGCTGAGGACATTAACGGTTGCCTCAAATCAAATATCTAAATGTCTTTCCTCGCACTCTCGCTTAAGTGGCTTAACCTGCTTTCCGTTTTCTTCACTCTCCTTTATTCTGTAGATGGAGTCCCCTGTGTCTACGCCGGCCCCTCCTCCACTTCATCTCTTAAACGCAATGGGAAACTCTGACATCTCCTCTACGTGTGAGCAGCTGATGGTGCGCACGCGCTCGGTGGCCGTCAACACGTCCGACGTGGCGCTGAGCACTGAGCCTGAGTGCTTGGGACCTTGCGAGCCAGGAACGAGCGTCAACCTCGAGGGCATCGTGTGGCAGGAGACGGAGGACGGTAAGAACCCGTGTCCGACGGTGCTTTTAGCGAAATGTCCAGCCACCAGCTTCTTCCTGTGAACGCTGATATAGAATTAGAGGATGACTAGCACAACGGGGACATTGTGTAAGTTCTGTCAGTCAGTCTGTCAGTCAGTCATGACCCAGAAGGTGGGATGTTGTGCCCGACTCAACCCGACACATGGTGCTGAAGCAGGAGGTCCCGTTATGGAACCATACAAAGGGAAGACCCCATTCTCTCTGATTATAGTCACTGGACCATCAAAACGATTTTCAAGCTGTTGTTATTGTTGCATATTGGTGCTTTAAGTCAGCCTTCAGGTTCATTTCCTCAGGTCTTATTATGTTTCCATAGAAGACGTATCCACACTAAACAAAAACATCACAGCTTTCTGGCAGTCTAATAGATTTGTCCTCTTTTAAATACATGAGACGTATATATTAACATCACTTCTTGATTTTCCGAGCTACACTAACGCAGCAGATGGCTGCAGGCTTTTTCCTGGTGCACATAATCAAACGGCACATTAAAGCACATACAGATGGGTGGAAGCTGCCTGCGATGTGCTCACCAGTATCCTCCGAGCAGCTGACTCATAAAGGAGCCTCATCAGCATTCAGAGTGGGACGCTTTCAGAAAGTCTGTTTGCCTCTTTCAGCGCCGTTGTCGCGGTGTGTGCGCCGGTCTGCTTTACCGAGATTGTGCGATTGAGGAACAGAACCACAGAACAAGGTCGTACACATCTCCAGCCTCAGGCAGGTAGCGTCACTGAAGCCCCGCTTCAGTCCACTTAGGGAGGTAGTTAATGCCTGCTGCTCCCAGCCACCACTCCTCTGTCGGTCCCGCGGAACACGCGGCGCAGGAGAAGGCCGTCTGCTCAGTGTGTGCTCTATTTGATCGTCTCCCTCTAACCGAGTCACCGCTGAGTCCGTCAGGATGCCACTGTCTGTTTGAAGTTCACCCCCCCCTCCTCCTCCTCCTCCCTCTTCCTCGTTGCGGAAGCAGCAGATCTGTATCTCGGTGACTCTGTGTGGGCGAAAAGTGGAGCAGCTAGATCCTGTTGCAGTGTCGTTCGATCACTTTGATATGGTTTGCCGGTGTGTTCAACTCACTTAAGGACAACACTGTATCCGTTTGCAGCTCAGAGTCGGCTTCAGGCGTCAGCGCCGAAGATGACGAGCCACTTTTTGCTTTCGAGCGTCTGGATCCGCCGTAGATCTTAATTAAGATGCAGATGTAATGGAGTTGTCTGCCATTGGTATTTTAAAGATCATTTATTTTATTTTGTTTTATTTACCCTGGAAGGATTTTTCCATTTCATAGAACAGCTTTTTTATGCTTTTTTTTTTATCCGATGCAAAGCAAAATTCCCATGTGGCGCGAGTACAAGTGAAGTAAATTACTGCATGCAAATGGGCGGGTTTAAAAAGCAATACCGCAAGCAACCTGGGTAAAATTTGGGCTGGGTGGATGTTTGTAAGTTGAATATTCAGGCCTATGGAGAAATAAAAGTCGACTAGTAAAACAAAGGTACAAGAGAGTCAGGAATACATTAGCATAAGATTATATTTTAAGTAGTTTGTTTATCACCGTAGGTACGGAATGTCGTTTGAACCAGGTTGGGTTGAGCTTTAGGGCTGAACTCTAATGCAATCTGAAGCTTAAGCCTAAGCTTACTTAATTAACACAGATGATGAAATGGAGTTTATTCTTCAGCTCACTCTCGGCTATCGCTAACTCGCCAAGGAAAACAAATAAAGACTCAATTTACACATCTTGTTAGCTTCTTCATAAGCCCTAGATTAATGGAATAATCCACACTTAGACTGACTCGCTTCTGTTTATGAAATAGAATGGCTGCCGATGAAACAGTCAGAGGCAGATTAAGGCAGTGTTTCAAGCCGTCACGATGACACAAATCCCCTTGGCACAATGATGGAGGCACTCTGGGGTCATGCTGGTGTCTTATCCACCCACTGACGCCACGAACGCTGATGCCTCCAAATGTCAGCCTTAAATCTTTACAAAGTTTATTGTTCTTGAAGAGGAGCCCAGTATGGGCCTATAGCCAGGAAACACAGGCACGTCAGGAGACTTATGCCAGCATAGTGATGTCAGTGCCTGCTTCACACACGGCACCTTCCCCCGCCGTTCGTCCCGCCACTTGAGCTTCATTGTTAGCCTTCAGTTCTTTTTTTCATTGTTGCATTTAGAGTGTCTGGCCTCAGTGGCTTTTTTTTTGTTACAATCAGACGGTTACACTTAACATCCACAATAGCAAGATTCAAAAAGTCCAACCAGCGTTGATCACTCGAGCTGTTAAATCCAGGGAATTAAAGCCTTTACATCATCAGCATGACAAAAGTACAATAATAGCTATGATTATTAAACCCATTTGCCTACAGGCTTCATTTTGGCATTTACTTAAAGCTAATGTCTGGAAGATTCAAATCCTTTTTGGACGTGTGTTGGCAAGATTGCATCAAGAACCGCAAAGTAGTTGAAGTAATAGATATGCAAACCATTTTACAGTGACACTGATACTCCTTTAGATGAGAAACTGCAGTTATATCCTTATTGATATCCGTCCATTACCTTCCACTTAATCCTGTGCTAGGGTCACAGAGGGTTCTCTGTTCTCACGGCCATCCAGAGGAGAATGTTTTGGGCACTGAGCAGATACACGATACACCCAGGACAGGGTGCCAATCTATTGCTGGGCACACGCTGACTTTATAGGGGCAATTTAGAGCAGGCAGTTTACCTCGAATCCATGTTTGTAGACTGTGGGAGGAAATTAGAGAACCTGAAGGAAACCCACGCAGACACAGGGAGAACATGGAATCCACCCAGATTGGGATTCGAACCTGGATCTCCAGCGCTGAGAGGTGAACATGCAAACCTCATACTTGCTTGATATTCACTACTGATATTGAGACCCGATAAAGGAACATCTGAACTCGGGTGCCAAAAAGTATTTTCCATTTGAAGGTCTGTGATCTAATCTGTGATCTAATCTGTGATCTAATCTGTGATCTCATGGTCTTTTTTGAGACTGTTGGCCTCCTCTCTGTGGACGGAGCCTGACATCCCTGCAGAAGCTGTACAGCCCTCTTTCGTTATTATTTCTTTGAATAGGGGGGTGATCTTGGATTTTTGAGCAACATGGTCAAATATGGCAGACACCAGAACCAGCGAGCCATGAAGCTCCAGCACTCGAACCCTTCACTTTTGGAGGGGTGTTCATTAACGGAGTGTAAGAATACAGAAGGGGACGTGAGGAAGGGCGATCGGCTCCTCGCCCCAGGGTAGCCCTTGGGTACAGAAAGATAGCTGGACACTAATGAGTAGGGGGAGGGGGGGGTTTACACAGACCTTTAAAAGAACTATTCCAGCATGGCTGTCCAACACTGACACTGTATCGCATGTTACATTATTTATGGCGAGGTTATAAAGTTTCTACTGGAAAACTGCTGCTTCCTGTTATAAGTCTATATTGTGCTGGTGCAGCGTTTGTAGTGTATTGAGCTGCACAGATCCACAAATTGATCTCACCAGTGGATCCTCTGGTTCGAATGCACGTGTGAAGTTTAAATCAGGCTCGTCGTTTTATAAAGCTGACCGTGTTGGTTGAGTTTGGCAGCTCGTGAAGCTCTGCATAAAGAGTCTCTTCCACATGCATACCTAATGACTCGACTCGAAAAGGTTTCGGCTCCTGGGTTTTGCGTCTGCTTCAGAATAACCGATTCAATCCTGCTGAAAATGGACGGACGCTCTCTGTTGTGCGATAAATAATTGATCTTGGAAAGTGTAACGTTGACGTCTCCGTGTTTCCTTTGCTGCGTTTCTGAACCTCTGCCAAATACAGTGTAGTAAAGACATCATTACAAAACGAGCGAGGCGGCCTCTCCATCTCGGCTCTTGAAATGCAGAGGATTAATGCGATGTTATCTGGTTTGGTGATTACCTCTCAGCGGTTGCGCCGCCGTCACGCGCGGCGGAGCTTTTGATCCGTCGCCTTCTCCCGGCCCCGCTCTTCCTTTCTTCCACTATTTTCTCACAATCACAGAAGCGAGTTCAGTGCTGCAAAGTCAGACGTAGGACAGCATTAAACACCCCCCCACCCCTCCCCCACCCGCCTCCTCCTCTGAAATGACTCACCGCGCACCTTGCAGTTGGCTGTAATCACGCAGCCGACGGTAAAACCAGGAGGGATGCTTTTGAGCGCGCAGCCCTCAGAAACCCCCCATTTGATCTGCTTAAATAGGAACGGCACATCTGCCGCAGCTGTGCGGGGAGCGCAGAGAGCCGAGTCTGGCTGCTTGTGAATGAGGCGCAGGGTTGAAGGAGGAAGTCTACTGTATAATTGTGTCATTGAACCTTTTGTAAGAATGACAAAGAGGCTGGAATTGTTCGGTTCGCTCCGTAATGACGGTCCTCTTTCATCCTTTTCAGGGATGCTGGTGGTTAATGTGACGTGGCGGAACAAAACGTATGTCGGAACGCTGCTGGACTGTACCCGCCATGACTGGGCTCCCCCTAGGTATGTACGAGGTTCATTTCTTTCTCTCTCTTTTTTTTTTTCTCCCTCAGAAATGAATAAAACGTCTCTTAAAACCTGAATGCTCTCACCCATGAGTGGGATTTGAGTTATGCCAAGTAGGCCAGCGCTCCTCATTCAGCGAGTCCATCCATCCATGCCGCCTAATCTGGGCTGACTGGGACAGAAGCTGCTGTGCACTCTGATTAGATTCAAAGTTCCTCAGCAGCGCTTCCTATCAGTCTAGAAAAGCACAACCTGCGCCTGTCTGTCAACTCTCCTTAGACACGGGTCCCTCCTCCCACCGGAAGCCTCGCTAAGCCAGGTGTATCCCACACACTCCATCTTAAGCCTCCGGGAGAGGACCAGACTGTCTGCTCGGAGACAAACAGATAAAGATAAGAATAGCGCCGCTATCTAACGCCGCAAAAGACATTCCGATATTCCCCCAATCTGTTCTCACCCTTCTGTGACGGGGCATATTAACACGCCGCTGCGATGCTGTACTCTGTAATTACTCGACATCATAAAGGATTAGAATGATTTATTCAATCCAACGCGCTTCGCATTAAGTTCTCAAGTCCTTGAAACACGGGGCGACTTTTTGTTTCCGAGCCTGACGGAAATGATGAGTTGCCCACTTAGGCTCGGTTTAGTCCTCGTTTAATAAATCACTGTGATTGATTGATTGTTTCAGTTTATGGGTTTTCTGCTGTGTTTTGAAATAAAAATGGACGGACCTGCTGACTTTTGTTTTGTTATGTTTTTTAACGTTGCAGGTTCTGTGAATCTCCTACGAGTGACATGGAGATGAAGCCGGGCCGTGGCCGAGGTAAGAGGATGAGGCCCAACAGCAACACTCCCGTCAACGAGAACAGCAACTCCTCCGACAACAAGGGCAGCAACAGCAGTAAGACCCGAGCCAGCTCCAACAGCAAGGGTCGGCGTGGGAGTCAGAACTCCTCTGAGCGGAGAACCCCGCCCAATAGCAACGCGGAGGACGTGAAGGCCAGTCCTTCCTCTGCCAGCAAGCGAAAGAACAAACCGGCTTCCGACATGGAGCCCAATTCCAGCTCCGAAGACACTAAAGGGAACAAGCGGATGCGAACCAATTCGAACAGCGTGGTCACCACCTCCGGACTCCCTCTCCCCATCATTAAGACGGAGTGTCCGCCACCGCCCCTGGATCGCAACTGCTCCTCGCCAGTACTTATCGACTGCCCATACCCCAACTGCAACAAGAAGTACAAGCACATAAATGGCCTGAAGTATCATCAGGCCCGGGCACATAACGACGACGATATCAAGCTGGACATGGATGGGGACAGCGAGTACGGGGAGGAGTCCTCTCTGCACCCAGAGCCAGGGAGCTGCAACGGTGCCTCGGTCTCTCAGAAAGGCTCGCTTTCCCCCGCACGCTCCATCACGCCGAAAGGACGAGGGTTCGATGCGCAGAGCTCATCTCCGTCGCCTGGAAAATTTAGCGGCAAGTCCAAAAAGAAGAATGGCGAAGCGGACGCAGAGGTCTGCATTCCCATGGACGCCTGTGAAGATGGGCCTTCCCTTACTGACGACGCCAGTAACGATGGCATCGAGGACAAGAAGTCGAAAAAGTCCAACAGCAGCAAATCTGACAAGATGCAGCAGAAGAACATAAAGTCCTCCAGACCGATGGCTCCAGCCATGCCCTCGCAACAGATCTACTCTCTGCAGCCGGCGCCGTTCAACTCCGGGAGTCCGAACCATCCGGCTGCGATGATGCAGGGCATTCCCAAGAGCCCCCAGGTTAAAGGGGTTCAGCCGAAACCTGGCGTGCCAGGGGACACCTCTCCCATGAGCCAGGTTCTGGGGAGCGCCAAGGACAAGAAGAAGAAGGACAAGAAAAAGAAGGAGTTTGGTAAAGACGGAGACAGTCCCAAGCCATCGGGCAAAGGGGGTAAATCGGACGGCGGTAAGAGTCCCTACTCCGAGTCCTCAGATCCAGGCAACAGAAGCGAAGGCCATCTAAACGGTTCTTCAGACATCCACCAGAGTCGTCTCGCCAGCATCAAAGCCGAGGCCGACAAGATCTACAGCTTCACTGACAACGCCCCCAGTCCGTCCATCGGCGTGGCGAGTCGTATGGACAGCAGCGGGCAGCCCGTCACCCCTCTTCACATCGTCACTCAGAACGGAGCTGATAACTCTTCAGTGAAGACAAACAGCCCCGCGTACTCGGACATCTCCGACGCCGGGGAGGACGGCGAAGGGAAAGTCGAGGGCATCAAATCCAAGGTGGAGGATCCGTCAGTGCGGGAAGGGGCTAAGAAGGCCCTCTTTCCTACGCAGACGTCTAATAAAGAGTCTCCTTATTACGCTAACTATGATAACTATTACTCTCCGAACTACACACACCCTAGTCCGAGCGGTGCAGGTGCGGGGGGGCCACTGGCGGATGGCGTGGCGGTCAAGGTTAAGAAAGAGGAGGAGCAGGAGTTGATTGAGGAGAAGGTAAAACCCGAAGTACAGGAGGAACGCAAGATCGACGCCGCCACCAGCCAGCCTCATCATCAACATCAACATCAACATCAACAACAACATCAACATCAACATCAACATCAACAACAACATCAACAACAAGTCCAACATCAGCAGCAGCAGCAGCAACCGTCAGTCATCCAGCAGCGCTCCAACATGTACATGCAGCCCCTGTACTACAGCCAGTATTATGTCCCCCCCTTCAGCTACCACGACCAGGTCTATCATAACCACCTCTTGAACACTAATCCAGCTTACAGGCAGCAGTATGAGGAGCGGCAGAGGCTTCTTGCCGAGCAGCACCGGTCCGGCAAAGCCGAGGCTGGCATGAAGGAGCGAGAAGCTTCCATGAAGGACGACTGGAAACAGAAGGGTTCTGTTCCCCCCGGACTCACAAAAGCCCCCAGTCTGTCGGACTTGGGAAAGCCACAGGCGCCGGGTAAACAGAGAGACCCCTCTTCTGAGCCAACCAAGTCGGTTATCATACCCAAAGGGGAGGAGGCCAAGCTCCAGCCCCAGCAGGCTGAAGGCTTAAAAGTAAAGCTCAGCGAAGGTGGCCATCACGGCAAAGAGGACTCCAAAACGGGGGTGGAGTCTGCCAGGCCAGGGATGGAGCAGTCCATGTGGTACAGACAGGTAAACACCCTCGTGTGTTTTTGCTTGTAAATGAACTTGAAAGATGACTGAAGGGATTGAGCGTTAACTCATAATGATGGATGAGACACGTCATTAAGAAACCATCACCTTCATTATGATTATTATGAAATAATTCACATTTTGTTATCAGACAAAAATGCAGGGCTCTTGCTCAATATTAACACAAAACATTACCTCGTGAATATAACACAAAATCAAAGTAAACAAAAAAAAAAATCTGTGTCTCTTAGAGTACATATTTATATCCATCCATCCAGCCATCAATTATCTTCCACTTTATCCTCTATTAGGGTTCGCGGGGGCTGGGGCAGGGGTTTCCCCCATGACCATCCAGGGGAGAATGCCTCGGGCACTGGGCAAACACACCCGGGACAGGGGGCAATCGATCACTGGGCACACACACACACTCACACAGACACACTTTATATGGGGCAATTTGGACTGTGGGAGGAAACCGGAGAACCCGGAAGAAACCCAGGCGGATACGGGGAGAACATGGAAACTCCACCCAGATTTGGATTCGAACCGGGAATCCCTAGTGCTGAGAGGAGAACATGCCAAGCACTAAGCCACCGTGCCGCCCATTTTTATATCCATTATAATAATAATTTAAAAAATCATTTTGTTTCTGTAAGGACAAAGTAAAGACAGATCTGCTTTTTATTATAAATGTTATGATGAGTAACTCTTACGATTTATTAATTCTAATCTTTTTAATCTTGATTAATTGCAAAAACGATGACTTGTCTCTTGGCTGCTCATTGTGGAGACGCGTTTGCTTTTGTATCTGTGACTCATAATAAACTCATCAGAATTGTATTAATCTGTCGTTCAGTATCCCGAGAGGCAGGCGGACGAAGAGCGAGAGCGCGAGCGCGAGAGGAAGAGCAGAGACGAAAGGTCACGGACTAAGGAGTCGGCCTCCAAAGATCACAGCAAGGAGGTTCCGGACCGTTCCTCAGACCCTCACCCGGAGGAATACCGAGGCGCTGCGAAAGACCCGCGTGGGAATGCACACATGCCCTTCTCCTCCCCTCTCGCCCAGCAGCAGCCCTATATGCACTACATGCATGGCTACCCCTACGGGCAAGGCTACGACCCCAGCCACCCTGGATATAGAGGGATGCCTTCGGTTATGATGCAGAACTACGCAGGTATCACCTTTCGCTTCTCTGATTTTGTTCTCTTTCGGAATTAGTCACCAAAAAGTCACTGGTTACCCGAGTAATTCATCAGAGACGGGTCTGTTCTGTCTTAATGGCTGGATGACAAGCCCTGCCAACTCCCTCGCTCTCATAACAGCAACCTCTAATCTCTGTGTGACAGCTATTTCTCACGCTGTAACAACCTTAAACTTTTTTCTTTTTTTTTTTTCCTCCCTCCCTCGCTGTATTACTGCTCTAAAAAGCCTTTGGCAGCAGAGCAGCGTGTGCATGCTAGCCAGCGAAAATAGCTTTATAGCAAGACATTTATCAGCTGTTAAAATAAAGTCCCATGCTTTGGCAGTGTGGCACGCACGCTTTCATCTGGCCGTGCTGCTTATTCACGGTTTGGTCTTCAAAGGCCAAAAACTTAGCTCTCACCTCTTTTACGGAGCATTTTAGATCCCGGGAAGTGTAAACGAAGCTTTTGTGATGTAATCAGTCCGTCCTCGCATCAGAGGTGCCCATGGGATGTGTTTCCGAACTGCACTGTGGTGTGTGTGTGTGTGTGTGTGTGTGTGTATAAATGCATTATTAGGATGCAACATGATCTAATGAATGAATATTGTGTTATTTAAGCATATTGAGCATTAAATCTCAGACCACATCCATCAATGGTATGGTTTTCCATTCAGGTTCCTACCTGCCCGCCAGTTACCCCTTCTCGCCCTATGGCGGTAAGATGGGCGGAGGCGAGGAGGGTGAGAAATCTCGCTCCAGCCCCACGGTCGGTAGCAAGTCCTCTTCAGAGGCCAAAGCCCTGGACATCCTGCACCAACATGCCAACCAGTACAAGAGCAAATCCCCCACGGTCAGCGAGAAACCCCCGCACGAACGGGACAGAGGAGCAGGAGATCGAGAAAGGGAGAGGGACCGAGAGAGGGAAAGAGAAATGGACCGACCGCGTTCGTCTCCTTCCCAACGAATCATGCCATCCCATCACCACCTGGGCTATCCTCTCGTAACTGGCCAGTATGACCTGTCTTATGCCACAGGTTAGCCCCCACTGTCTTACTGTCTCTTAATCCTGGTGCTGAAGGCTTGATGGGTTTCACTGTATTTAGGATTCATTGGCTTTAATTCAGTTCTGGGCTGTTTATGAGCAAATCAGTTGGGTTTTGGGTGGCGGGTGCAGACAAAACACTAAAAAGTGCAGCGCATCACGTTTAATGGTCCGATACTAAAAAGCACTGGCCTTTTATAATGTGCTTGAATATTAAGAGTAATATTGAGCCATATGGTCCGATAGCGGTGGTGCTAGATGTGTTAAAGAACAGTGGAACCTGTTTTTGTTTCAATTCCGTCCGCAAACTTTCGCTGAAATCAGATGAAAAAACTGAGACGCCGATTTCTGTTTCAATAAATGTCCATCCAGGGCAACATGGAAGCTTAGTCATTAGCACAAGGGATTCCCGGTTCGAATCCCAATCTGGGTGGAGTTTGCATGTTCTCCCCGTGCCCACGTGGGTTTCCTCCGGGTTCTCCGGTTTCCTCCCACAGTCCAAAAACATGGATCAAGTCAATTGAGTTCTCCAAATTGCCCCATATAGAGTGTGTCTGTGTGAGTGAGTGTGTGCCCAGTGATAGATTGGTGTCCTGTCCTGGGTGTATCTGCCCAGCGCCCAAAACGTTCTCCCCTGGATGGCCATGGGAACCCCCCCGCAACCCTAATAGAGGATAAAGTGGAAGATAATGCATGGATGGATAAATGTCAATCCGATTTCTCCGTTCTACAGACCTTAAAATACGTAAAACACACTGTATAGAGAATAAATGTGAAGTTTAATACATTTATTTCAGAAAAATGAATTTTAAGTCTAATATAAATAGTAAATGAACATTTAACAGAACGGCGTTCACATTTCTTGCCATCTAACTGCATTTGATCCAAATGGATAACGTTTTACGTCTTCCGTCTGTTCTGTAAGCGCAGCGACGCCTTTCACTTTATTCTTCTTCATTCTCACGCGCTCTGTTTGTATGCAGTGAGTTACACATTTAAATAGAGAAAGGTGAGAACTTACAAGAGGCACCACATACCACCGGATTTACATCTCAGTAATCGGCTGGAAGCGCTGGACTTCTGTGTGCGTGATGCTCATGTCATGTATCATTGCGAGGGTATGGAAATTCACCAGTTTGAATACCGCTGTCCTACAGCATTTGTATTAAAATGAATTACCTTTGTTTGTCCTTCAGGGGAAATTCATAAATAGGCTCATAAACATGACGCACGACATCTACAGGCGACTGAAGATCAACATCTTTATAAATAAGATTCATAGTACGCACATGAGGCGCCCCCCTGACCTCAGGCTCAAATGATTTCCTTTGACAGACGGTTTTAGCTTCATGACTTGAACATTAAAGAACCCAGTTATGCACCATTAATGTTTCTGTCTGTATCTCTCTCTCTTTCTCTCTCTCTCTCTCTCTCTCTCTCTCTGTTTTTTACAGGCTTGTCCCCCTCAGCTATTGTTGCCAGTCAGCAAGCTGCAGCCCCCTCCCTTTACCCACCACCGAGGAGGTGAGAATGGTAAGACAAACAGCTAACAGATAACAGTGCAGAGAGCAGGAAAGACAAGGTTGTGTGAAATCTAGGGGGGTTGGGGGGGGTGGGGATGGGGGCTGTAGGATGAGAATGCTGCTTTGATTTCAGTCTCAGTGAATGCGGTGTGTATTTGGTGAAGGTAACCGCTTTGTGCAACACAATCCTTAAAGCCTATAATCGGTTTGTTTGAATAATTTCTGCGTCGTTGGTGAGAGACGTCGCCGCCGGGTCAGCGGTTCAAACTCGTAGAGTGCTTTCTGACGGAGTGAGATATCTCACATCCCCGAAGCATGATAATTATTGATACGTGACCAGACTGAGGCGGATTTGTGCACAGGCTCAGCCTCACTGCTGTCGTCCTGGCTCCTGCACTCGCCAATCAAGCTTGCACTGACCCCTGGTGGATTATTATGGAATTACCAATATCCAAGCTTTAATTCTTCACTGTTATGTGGTGTAAAATAATGGTAATTAGTAATGAAGCAAGTTATCAGGCGTTGGAAGTCAGACTTGACATTACAGACTCTATGTTTTTAAAAACACATCAATCTTTTAATCTATTTCTTTCAATATTGTGACGGTTATTCAAAAGCCTCAACACAAAAAGCCTCCGAAAGTCCTTATATGGCGACCCGTCGGCTGTTGAGTCGTGTACCCGTTTTGTTTTTTAATTTTTTATGCATATTTTTCTTCTTTTTGCGCTTATTGCCCAATTCTTTCTTTCCTAGGCTACCCTGACTGATTAAACCTCATCCTTACAAATGCACATGTGACTGGATCACATGGGGAAGTATATGGAGTTCATTTAGACATCAGTTGAATGGTGTTGCTATATTTTTAGTTCCTTTTCCTGCCGGAATGCGTGACGGGCCGATGTTTTCCCAGCATCAGTACCTCGTTCACCGCCGAGGACTGTGAGACCGGGTTCCAAGCCATCCTGCGCCCTCCTTCCCCGGCTCGGCTCGGCTGGGCTCGGCCCGCCCCGCCCCGCCCCGGCTCGGCCTGGATGTCGAACCGTGTCTGCGAACTTGTGCGGAGTATGGACTCGTGAAGCCGAACACTCCCGCACGCGGACACGGTCGTTGGGTTGGGAGTGGCGTGGAGAGAACAGGACTGAACATAGTTTATTACAGTGAAATGGTTGTTGTTTTATTTTCGCCTTCTTCTTGCGTCCACCTCCCAGCCGAACCCTCGGGTGACGCCTGGCTTTCAAAACACTCGCTTCTGGATCAGAAGGATCTGGAGTGCTGGTTCTCGGCGTAGCTTGCTCTTTGGTGGCGGTTCCTCCTGTAGTTCTCATCACCATACCCCTCTCCCCTGACACACACACACACACACACTCACACACACACACACACACACACACACACACCCCAACTTGAGACTGCTTTTCTTTTCTTTTCTTTTCTTTTTTTTCAGGAGGGTCAGTTTCCCAGCACCACCCACATCGCTTCGTTTAATTCAACTCCATTAGAAAGGCCGGTTTCATTAAAGTTCTCGGTTGATTTATTTCATCTTTAGTTTTGGAAATAAGCTGTTGGTTCCTTGGTTGAGTATTTATTAAAGTATTTGGCAGACTGTTGAAACATTTTATGGTTTGCTAGACTAGTGTGCTCGCTCTGCTGTGCATGCTCAGTGTAGAGTGACGTGCATGTCATGCAAAATTGGACCTGATGAAACCTCACATTCTGCTCAGTTAACTCAGATCTGTTCTCCGTCAGCCGTCTCGTACCGGGACGGTAGGTTTCGGTTCTGTGCTGCGGCCGGGTGGCAGGGTCTGTGTGATCTGTACGATCTGCACACGTGGGTCTGGATGACACTCTGAGAATTCGGGTTTGCTCTGCAGCAGTGCATGGGGCTTCCAGGATCCATGTAGTTGAAGTGACGTGCTGCTCCACTGTGTGGCAAATAGCTTTCTGTTTTGCCCTGCCCCCCCGCCCCCCCCTCATGTTTTCAACAGCAGGTGTGCGTCCCGTCAGTCAGCATGGTGTACTATAGCACTAGAAATGTAATGGTGTCTCCTCAGGCAGAGCGAGCTCCGTCCCTCCTCCTCCTCTATTTGCTCTATTGTATGGCTGTCTTGCTCTGCAAACACAATACGGTGTCTGTATATGATGTACAGCGGAATTATTTTAAAAATGCGACTCGGGAAGCGTTCAGTGGAGAAAAAAAATCGTTGTCAAGGTTTTCAAGGTCCCCCCCCCCCCACGCACCTTACCCCACCCACCTTACATCCTCCTTATAACTTTCTACTGTATACGATTGTATTTCATGTAAAACTCAAATCACAAATCGGTTTGTCAGTTACTTTCTTCAGTTGTAACATTAATGATCTCTGAAATCTGATTGATTTAGGGTAACCTGTCTGGATGTATGAATACCACTCACCCTGCTGATAAACGAAAGGTTAGCTGGATTATAAACCATTAACTTAAGCTTTCGTCTCCTGCGATGAAAAGCCCTCAGCGGTAAATACATGGAGGTACAAGGATTGCATTAGCAAACGGGTTTCAAATTGCCCCCCCCCTAAAGCTGTTACAATAGATTTTCAGTCGATGTTATAGGGCTCTCAGGTCACTTCATTCATTCATGTTCCGGGAACGAGGTTCCGGTCAGACTTTGTTTTTTTTTTTCCTTTTTTTTTTTGTTTTGTTTTTCTTTCCCTTTTCCATGTCTCTACTACCTTCAGTTAAACCTCACAAATGGTGCTCAGTATCTCCTGGTTATCTCTGAAGTGGAAGGCACAGTTTGCATCGTCATGCTCCACACTGGACCCCCAGCTGAACTTCATCCCGGCTCCGTCCCAGCAAGACCTCATCGTCCTCTCTCCTCTTCACCCGCATTCTGTCGGTCACTGGTACCAAGGATGTTTACATGTCTGTTTTGTTTTGTTCTTACGGTTGTGCTTTTGGAAGTTCCTCAGCCGTATTGTTCAGATCCTCCTGCCTCCCTCCTGAACTGTCCTCTTCTATGTAAAGTGTACATTACCATGTTTTCTTTTTTTATACTATACTGCAACTTGCCTTTGTACATTTAGGCAAAAAAAAATAAATCTTTTTATGAGACAATCAGACCTGTCCTCGTGTGCCTCTATTCCTTTACATGTGTGAGCCTGAAGCTCGGCCTCGGGATTCATTTGGAAGCATGAACTACACGTGTCGTGATTTACAGGAAACGCGATGGTGACATGTTGGAACAGTAGCCTTTGAAAATGTACCCACACAGACATCAGGGCTCTAACCTCCGTGATGGCTGCCTCACAGCAAGAAGGGCCGAGGTCCGATCCCCCATACGGCGAACTGAGGTCCTGTCTGTGAGGTGTCCATCTGGTGTCTGTCTGGGTTTGCTTTAGGGACTCAAGCCTTTGGTCTTTTTTGTGCAAGTCATGCTCAGATCAGAGCTCTGCGGGGGGTCCTTACCATCCGTTTTGTTTTAAAATGCATTAAAACCATATCTGATTTTAGTTTGTCATTTGTTTTACATGTAATCGGACATTTCAGTGGTTTGTGTAATGTTAGGAATGATCGCATGACACAATTATCCAATCAGACGTGAAGTATGAGCATCATTACTGTGGTGGTGGGACCCCCCCCCACCCCCACCCCAGTAAAGATCGATTATTGAAAGTAATTGTATAAGTATGTTTTGTCGTCTAGCATCATGAGAGTGGAACAGCGTTACAGGAGAAGCTCAGTGTTCTAGTCGTGGTGTCTGCACTCAGGTATGTTAAATCCTCCCATCTGTGAGGCACCGTGTTCTAATGCCCAGCAATCCATTTGCGTTGTGCAATGTGTGTTTTATCCATGTGAATAGGAGCTGTTTATGTGCAGCACTGCAGATTATCTGCCGAGGATTTGTTGGTGAGTAAATATCAAATCTGATTATGTTTCTGGAGGGCGGGCGGGGGGGGGGGGTGGAGGCTGACTGGGAGATGTGCTGAGGTAACAGCTTTTCCTCTCATGATCCAGCCAGGCCTCTTCACTGGAATGGAAGGACGCTCTCCGTCGCTCTTCTCCACGAGATCTACGCTCCCACTAGCCGTTCGAGGGTTTCATGGGATGCACGATTTACGCTGCCAGCCCTGAGGGGCCCGATCTCCCAAGATCCTCCCTGCGCAGACACGAGCGGTGAGATCTGTGTTTTACTATCTGCAATGTTGTAAACCTTTTTCGGACTTTGGCGTTTGTTTCTCTTTTGAAAGGATCGTCATCCTCCAGATCATAATGTTATACAGTTTTAATTTCATGGTACACATACAGGACCAGGCCAAAGTATGGACACGCCCACTTCTTGCTTCTTTGTCCATTTCCTCCACTTACCATACAGACGTACTTTATATAATTACAGACTGTGTCCATCTGTGTTTGTTGTTGTTAGTCCCCTGTTGGTTCTCTGTTCTCTATTGGTCAGCACCATCACAGAACAGGTATCATTTGAGTGGTGGATTGTTTATTGCTGCGGTAAAAGGGGCTCCAACCAAATAACCCCTGCTATGTGGTGGTACTCAGAGTCCTGACCATTAGAACAGAGTAAAGGGGATGTACACAGTTTGTACTCTAGTACACAAACAGATGGACTACAGTCTGGAATTGGAGAACTGCAAAGTCCAGCTTTACAGATGGTTTGATGTGGATGACGTCCACATTTGCAAATAAAAACTGAAAATATAAGGATTCGAGGAGACTGTCATTTACATAACATGGTATATGAAATGTAAAAAAAAAAAAATACCGTTAACATGACATCTTCATGTGAATGTTATTAAAAGCCTGTTTTTCAGTTTTTTTTTTAACCCTTTAACGTCCTGCTCAACCGTTTGGTAGAGGTGTGTATTTTGAAAACTGGAGGGTCTATTTAAAAAAAAAAAAAACACCAATTGTTTTTATTAATGCCCCAAACATATAAAAATAAAGAAATAATTTTTCCTTTGCTTTTTTCTCGGTGAGGACATTAAAGGGTTTAATTTAGCATGATGCAAAGACATTTATTCACATGCATAATCTCGATGCATTCATCATCATCATCATCAGCAGCAGCAGCAGCAGCAGCTGGAGGCAGCTGTGTGATCTGAAGTCTCCAGCGGGAACGCGCTCAGGCGGATTTGGGAGGCTTTTGGCACCGTAGGCTTTCCATATTCGGCTCGGCTTTGCAGGCAGTGCTCGGTTCACTTCGCTTCTCTTTATTCTAAAGTCTCTCTCTCTGAGTGAGAGTGCCGGCGATTAAAAAGCAAAGTATCGACCGATAATCTGCAGCCTGATTAGAAAATGCGGCGCTGCGCTGACGATGATGAAGATGAAGCCACTTTATCGGAGTAGAACGCCGGCTTTGACGGAGGCAGCGGTATGAACACAAGATGCTCTGCTTTCTCGCGAGATTTGTTCGGTTCAGTTAGATGTGGCTCGTCTCGTTTTAATCTTTCAAATGAAATGACTTAAAAGCGTTAAAATGACGGTTTTGCAACTATTATTTAAATGTTATTCAATTATTAGACAGATTAATATATTCAATCTGCAAACCCTTCGATTTTTAACGTTCAGATATGTAAATATAAGTAAATTAACCAGTGATCTGTATGCAATTTGACAAAAAATATGTTAAATGGACGCCAAAAATATTGGATACTGTATTAATTCCCATGGTCACGTGGTTATGAATGATGGGTATTGTGAGAACAGTTTGGGGAGGGTACATGACGTGCCCCTGTGTACTAAGCTCCATGAAGACCTGGATGTGGAGGAGCTTGAATGTCCCTCACACAACCCTGTGCTCAACACATTTGGGATGACGGAACGATTGGGATGTCCCAGTCCTCTAATTCCTATAGGACATCTTAATTTGCCTTTTACACACAGCGAACACATTGTGTTAATTACATTACAGTCATTCATTCCAGATCTCAGGGCTGACGGATGAGTGTGTGTTGTGTTTATTTTTTATTTTTTTTAAGTCATTACTAAAACGTATTAGATTTGACCTAAATAGTTGGATCTTAACTGTGTTTGCTTTTTGGCGTTTTAATAAATCTATCATCTGGTCACCACCTTCACAAAACTCTTGTCCATAATCCCTAATTTGCCTCCGATGGCCAGTAAAAGGAGCTTTTTGAAGTCCTTCCAGCATTTTCTGAATTAAACAAAGGGCTGTTGATATCTCAGAACAAAGTGCTTTGTATGTGAGTGGACGTGCCTCTTTCCCACCACCTGCCCTAACAAAGCACTAACCAGCCCACGATGATGTGGGCAAATACGTTCACCTGCTTGTGCTCGGTTCACCCCTGTGCTCTGCTAGAAAATGGCCCATCGGACGATGAAGTGGAAGCCCTTATTGGACGAGCTTCATTACAGGACACTGGCCAAAATTAACTCACATTTGTGAGATTTGTAACTTTTCTTGACTAATCTGTCCTGTGTTGTGAAGGTTAATCTGCAGGTTTACCAGGCAACCGCCTACAGGACAGCTAATCCATTTACCTTAATCAGTCTGTCGCTCTCACCGATGCACTGCCCCCTCTCGATGCACTTGCTGCAGGTTTGCAGCCGATCTGGGAGGCCAGACATAAAAAGCCATCAGTGGGACGCTTTCCTCTTTTCTTGTTCATTGTGTCTGATACGAACGCAGACTCAACAAAGTCTGTTCAAACAATCCGTTTGACTCAGTGACACAGCCATTGTTTTCAGTATTCTCTTGGCCGATGATGTGTAAAAGATTCCTAATCCAAGATGAGTATCTGCTTCACAATGTGTATATAATACTCTTATGATTTATACAACAAAACCGAAAGAACAAAACATAGATTTTCTGAACTGACTGCTGCTTAACTTTCACTAAAATAAATAATAAAAATGAATGAATCAAAAGGAATAAATTATCACTTAGTAAGATTAGAATTCGGTCTAAAGCAAACGTAATGACATTAATCACACGAGTCACTTCAATCCATCTGTGTATTATTAAAACCAACTCCCAGAATTAAGTTCTGCTCCACACCGAGTTAAAACATGTTTAAAACTTTGTTTTCATTAAAGCAAAAGGTGAACTTTTCTCAGCAGTAGGCTTACAACCCGACTAGGTCACCACACTCTATATCTGAGGGCAGGTTATTTACTACAATTCACCTGTGTTTGCATATTTCTGAACTGTGGCAGGAAACCAGAGCTCACATCAGAAACCTATGCACACAAAGGGAAGAACATGCAAACTTGTGTTTATAAAGTTAAGCTTTAGATTTAATGCATAATCAGGTTACAAATCCAAGCTGAGTTCTGTTTTTGTCCTTGATAAATACAATTATAGTGAATCACAAGCTTTCATTACCCCCCCCCCCCCCCATCATCTTTTAACACTCCAGCCATCAGCCCGCTGCTGCAGAACTACCCACAGAGGTGCATTTACTGTTTTAAAGTTTAGTTTCTGTTTAATATTCGACACGTTAACTTTTTAATGAGTCTTTTTTACTGTTACAGCCCTTCAGTGTTTAACTAGGTTTTTATTTTTATTTTTTCTCTCCATATGTTTATTGGTTTCTGTAACATTTCTGTTGCAAACATGGCAATGTGATTTGCAAACCAAATTGTATTGTACCTTAAAAGTATTTTTTTTTTAATCGTATGACCTCATTTGTTTAAACCACACTGTATCGGGTTTCAGGCTCTACAAATGCTCTTTGTTCGTCCATGTTGTTTTTTGCTCTTTTTTATTTATTTAATGCATTTAAGTCATATGGATAAACATATTGAGAGCCTTCACGTCTTATTTTGTTATTATAATTATTTTGTATTGTCCATGTATTTATTTAACATTTTCGACCTGTGGAATAAGCGTATATGATTAGGAGTCACCTTGTATTGAGCATTTTCAGTGTGAGATGCCCCTCCCCTTTTGTTTACCCATGCAGCACTCTGTCAGGTCTTCGGGGAGACTGAAGCAATCACAAACAGGAAGAATCCGATTACTGCATGCTGAGATGACTCCATGTCACTTTAATCAAGGTTCTCAGTGGAGCCAAGAGTTTAAAGACGGGTCATCAATGTGCTGCTCATAGCATACGTGTACTACACCATTTATAACACCTACCAAACATGTGTTAATCATGGTTCGAAAATAAACCTGCCGATAAAAAGATGATCTAGTGGGACATGAATCAAGGCGTGTCTTTGATTCATGTGGTAATGTGTGTTGAGAACATACATACAACTGATGTCTAGCTCCCCCTGCTTTTTTTTGTTTTTTGCACAGACCCAGGACCATGAGTGACCAGGCTGAGGATGTGGGCTTATTAACACCTCAGGATCTGACCGAGGCCCAGAAGGAGGAAGATGCAAACAGCCCTTCACACTTTAGGCAAGTCATGGCAGATCCATTTTTATGTAAATGATCCATCTGCAAAGTGAATGTAAAAATAGTACAAGCTGCAGCATGGACGTTATTCACCTCTCGCAGATTCATCACTGAACTGAATCAGAGTTCTGATTGTGATCAGGACTCCCTGAAATAAGATCAGATAAGATATGCTTTAATTTGTCCTACAATGGAGAAATTCTCAGCAGCAAGTTACAGAGATTTTTTCCTCAGAGATTTATTCCTGTGTAAGTACAGTAAGCAAAATAGATCAGCTAATTAACGTAATCATATGGGATATTCAATCAGAAGATTAATTGTCCCATCAGACACTGAGGCTGGACATCGGCCTGGCTCAAAGTCATGGCACAGTCAAGTTGTTCCACGTTAAACCCAATCAGTCAGGTCTTTATGCATCAAAAAGGCCAGGTGCATTTTCTAAAGTTAAAAGCACACAATTAACAGTTTATTCATTAATGACAATGAGACTTAATGAAACACTTCATTAAACTGATTTAAAAGGTGCATCCATCAGAATTCATCTGTATAGTTTAGAATTCTAATCATTCAAATGAATATATTTTTTTTCTACACAAAGCCAGGTAGAGCTTAATCCGCAGGAACACGTTTCCGTTTCGGATTTGGCTGAAGAGCACGCCGTGGGCTGATGACCTGAACCACGATGGTCACCTCAGTCGAAGGCATGCTGCAGTCTCCGAGTTCTCTTTTGTTCATGAATCTGTATCTACTTCGGCCGGCCCTCGTGAATTATTGACGAGAGGCCCTTCTCATTACTTCTCGAATGGATTCGCTTTCTGGATTGAGATGTTTGAGCTGGTAATTAGCTCATCCACCTCCTCGGCTGTCGGCGTTCAGGCCATAATGTAAACAGATCCTAATGGAACCAACAAACAGAGTCATGTTGCTGAAAGAACCTGTCTGGACGCTGGATGTTGGTTGGACCTTGGATGTTGATGGTATAAAGCTCTGTGTAATGAGCCTTTCTCACAGAAAGTTGTTTGTCATCTGGGTTAATGTTATATGACGTAGATCACTCGTTAAATCACGTCACTGTAACAAACTTAGTTTCTCTCATGGTCCGTTTCTCATTACAGAGCGTTTGGGAGGGGATGACGTAAAGTCACATCGTCATATCAGAATGAATTTCAATACAACATTCATCATTAAAATTCATACATTCATTATCTCCCGCTTTATCCTCTATTAGGGTCGCGGTGGGGTTCCCCATGCCCATCCAGGGGAGAACGTCTCGGGCGCTGGGCAGATAGACCCAGGACAGGGCGCCACTCCATTGCTGGGCACACACTCACTCACACAGACACACTCTATATGGGGCAATTTTTGAGAATTCAATTGACTTGATCCATGTTTTTGGACTGTGGGGGGAAACCGGAGAACCCGGAGGAAACCCACGCAGACACGGGGAGAACATGGAAACTCCACCCAGATGGGGATTCGAACCGGGAATCCCTAGCGCTGAGAGGCGAACGTGCTAACCACTAAGCCACCATGCCGCCCATCATTAAAATATTTTTTAGATTTGGTCTTAAGATGAGTCAGGAGTTTGACCTTATAGCTCATGTCTGCTTTCGTCACACTGAACATCGTGGTTAACCATTAAAATAAGGAAATGAGAGAAATGTGATATCCGCAGTGGAAACGACCTTTTCTCTTTATATGGTTAAACCTTCACCCCCATTTTACACGCACAACCCGATGAATTCTTACTAACACTGCCCAGTGATGGGTTGGCACCCTGCCCTGGGTTTATCATCCAGCACACAAACTGTTTCTTGTAGAGGACTCGACTCTGGTAGAGGATTAAGTGGACGGTAATAAGAAATAATGTTGTCGAACCTTCTTTAGGCTTTAAGGTGGGAATTGAACACTTATAGGAGTCATCCTGTATAAAGTGCTGGCCATGTAAGAAAGGTGTCAGCAGCATCTGTACATTAAGATTGCTTATGCCAGTCTTCAGAATTAGTTTCCACCTCTCAGACACCTTCTATAAACTCAGCTTCATTCATGTTCAGCCTATAAGATCCTGTCTTGAGGACTGATTGATCATTTAACCACCAGACGGTTGACTGCTTCAGTTTGTTTTGTTGTTATTTTTTTTATCTGCGAGATCCATTTCTGCCCTCATCCGCAACCTGCCCACCCACTTAACTTTTAAATATATCATCATCTCTTTCAAGCCGTCATGTTGGTGTTGAGGAACAAAAAAAAAAGAAAGACACCTCTGGGTGTCGGTGTAAAGCTGTATTAGATTGCTGAAAGAGAATGACTAATGGAGCAGGACCCTGCCAGCTGCACTTGCTTCCTGTCAGCTAAAGGAAGGTCATATAGAGAGGAGATGGAGGTGACGGACAGTGATGCACTCTTTCAGGCGGTAGACAAGCTGCTGTACTGCTGGCCCACTGCCAGGAGGCCTGTCCTCCGAAATAGATGTGTGTGGGTGCAAGGACAGTATGACTGATGTGTAGAGGAAATTCAATACGCTTAAAGATCTAAGCAAGAACATCTCTAACCCCTTTTTGCACGCTCAACAAAACTGACAACCAGAGCGCTGCCTTTTCATGCATAATGATGCAGTATTATTTTAGTGAGTTGTGTTGGTCAGCTTTTATTTATATATATATATATATATATATATATATATATATATATATATATATATATATATATATATATATATATGTTGTGTGTGTGTGTATGTGTGTGTGTGTGTATATATATATATATATATATATATCTCTTTAGCAGAGTTGGGATAATTTTTAGATATTCTGTCCATACTAGTTGACCTGTGGAAGGCGCTACAGAGCCCCGAAATGCTGTAGCACCAGGCTCAAGAACAGCTTCTACCCCTCAGCCTTCCAGGAGTTGGATTCGAACCCTATAATCCCCCTCATATGGTACTCATATGGCTGTTGTGGATTTGATGTTGAAAACCCGGCACCT
Source organism: Corydoras sp. C115 (assembly GCA_019802505.1). Classification (NCBI taxonomy): domain Eukaryota; kingdom Metazoa; phylum Chordata; class Actinopteri; order Siluriformes; family Callichthyidae; genus Corydoras; species Corydoras sp. C115. The sequence continues at coordinate 227,151 of JAFMOC010000191.1, read as the reverse complement.
GTTCTATTTCAGTACTTCATTGTTGTCTGTGTGGCGCATATGATTTAATATTCACAGGATGCTCTCAGTCCAGCAGTCACGCCACGGCGTTTAAAACCCCAGCAGCACCACTCATGTCTCATTAATGGAAAGACAAGTGTAGAGATGAGAATGTGTACTTACTGAAGTGTCCAGTGCAGTGAGTGTAAGTTCTGTGTGTATATCAGGCTTTGTAAAGATGTGTTTGTAATTCCTGTGACTGTGTTTATCCCTTTAGCTCATCATTCTTTTAATAGATACAAGCCATCGAGCCAACGCGAGCAGAGCTTATGTCAAATACTGAACCTGCCATCACATGCTTGAGCTGTCTATTGGAGTAGCTATTTAAAGCCCGCCCACGTTGATTATATTTATACTTAAATTCCGAGCCTTGTCTTTTTCTTTTTAAAGGTTTCTTTGGCGGTTTAGAACTGTGCTTGTCATTTTAATGAGAAGTTAGTTGTGTAAGTGTATTACATCACAGGGATGCATTGCTGTCGCAGTTTGGATTGGTCACTGGGTGCAAACGTAACCTTATTTAAACTGCATATACTTTACTGGTTTTGATGTTTATATGAGAGTTATTCAAAATGTATGTTTTTCAAAAATAGGTTTGGGAACTTAATGGTTAAGGACTCTAAAGATTGGGGGTTCATCTAAGCGTTTATATAGCGTTTTTTGCAACAGTACATCATCACAAAGCAGCTTTACTTGGTTTTAATCCTGAACCCCCAAAGAGCAAGCTCTCTTAAGTTGTTTTTTAGGGAAGAAACCTCGGGAGGATCAAGGCTCAGTGCGGGAATCTGTGAGGGAAGCATTTATTTTATTTTTTTTTTCATATTCCGTCCATTTTAAATAAATGTATTCTGAGAATAAAAGTGGGGCATTACATCTTAAAACGTCCCTCGTACACGTCCAGCTGTGTTTCCTTAATAGCACCCTGAGATCGCTTCGTACAATACAATCCCTGTGGTTCCGGAGGGCTTTTTAAAGAACCTACAGCAGGTGCTGTCAGAAGGCGTCTGCATTTAGAAACTGCTCTACCTAAAACAATTAACCATCCCAAAAAGACTATTTAAAAATGTGGAACCTGACCTAAATTAGCTTAAAAAAAAAAAAAGTTTGAAATCTCGGTCATGCCAAATTGGTGTCATTTCTTTCCTGTTCTCTTCCTCAGGCCTCACTCACTTGACGACGTCTACTGCGAAGCCGGCAAGAAGATCAGCCGAGGCTCGGTACGTTTGCAGCGTGTGCACCGTCATCAGAAGTGAATGGTGACATGGCTCTGATGCAGAGTTTTACCTCGATGGCTTGAAGCCAGCCGATTTGTTTCCTGTACTTTAAATAGAAAGCAATTAGTAATCTGGTCACGGCCTTTGAGACAATTTGCATGACTGAGTGGAAAGTTTTATTGTCCGTGTTCTGTGATTACGTCTCATAAACTGACTGTGTGATATCTATTTTAAGGACATGGTTAGATATTGACCCGAGTCTGCGTGAAGTGAGCGTTGTTGAAACCGTGTCATGTGTTGTTGGTGTGAAGCGGCAGGAAGCTCTGATGTAGCACGAGTTTAAGTGTTGGTGCAAGCCTGCAAGCTTTTTCTTCCGTTAAGGTGCAGTGGGAGTATCTGCCGCAGGTCTAGACCAGGCCAAGTGAGAGAGTGCGAGAGAGAGAGAGAGAGAGAGAGAGAGGAGCGAGGCAGCGAGGAACCCTAATTGTTTGAGAGTTAGAGGAAGAAGGATCGTTTCACAGGAACAAAACGAACTCAGGAGGCTGTACACAGAAGAGTAGATAATTAGTACCTGTGACACACTGACACACACACACACACACTCACATCTAACCCATTGGTAGTGAGGCAGAGACCGTGTGTGTGTGTGTGTGTGTGTGTGTGTGTGTGTGAAGAGCGTTCTTGGTGACAGCATGCTGAATTTGGTGCAGAGCTCACGGCCAGCGAGGGAGAAAAGTCGGCTGCGAGGGAGCTGTGTGCAGGAGATCATCGCTCTCCCTCCGGCTGCGTCCTCCTCGCAGACGGGCAGCAAGTACAACTCGCAGTACCACAAGCTCTTCCAAAACGTGCCCAAAGAGGAAGTTCTGATGAAGGGTAAGTACAGAACCTCATCCTCATCACTCATCTCATCTATTTAGCTTTTATTTTTCTAAACCTGTTTCATTTGTTTCTTCATCTCACACTGTTTCTGTTTGTGTCTCAAACATAGCTGAAGCATATTTTATTAGTTCTATTCTAATGATCAATATATTAAAACATTATTTTGATATTATATTGTTTAACTGAGATCTCTGGGTTCAGTGGTTTAAATCTGTTATATTTAATAAAGCAGAAAGAGAGTTGGTATGTTTTTAAAGCGCCACAGTGTTCATTTCATTAAAAATCCAGTATCACAGTTCTTAAAGAACCTGCACTGTCACTGTGACTTCATTTAAAAATGCCCAGAACTTAAGAATCATCTTAAGCGTTCTGTAGATGTTATTATGTCTGATATTAAATAAGCGGTTTGTGCTGTTTATATGTGTCCCTGAACCTGTCCATACTTTGTACTACCAAATATCTTATGGGGGTGTGGTAGCTCAGTGGTTTGGGCGTTGGGCTATCAATCTGAAGGTTGGTGGTTCAAATCCCAGGACCCTTAACGTTACCAATGTGGGTCCTTGAGCAAGACCCTTAACCCTCATTGCTCCAGGGATGTTGTGTTCTCACCTTGTAAGTCGCTTTGGATAAAAGCGTCCAATAAATGACCAAATGTAAATGTAAATGCTTAAACATGTTAAATTCATCGTCTCTGAACTCTAAAGGTTCCTTCATCCAGACTGCCGTTCCCCTGCTGGAGGTAACTGGGTGGATCTGTTTAGGTGATACGCAGGAAACCAGACACAATGCTGGATGGTGGAGTTGCTCAACGTTTCCCCACTGGGCTCATTCTCCATCTTTTCCCTATTTGTTTCTGGCCGAGACTTAAAACAGCTCCGATTAACAAAGAGGCTCTGTAACATTTAACCTTTAATGAACGCGCTGGAACCCAACGCTTCGCTCTCCTTATATTAAAACTGGATCCCTCAGCCTCAAAGTCTTTACTGAACGATTAGTCCTCTCGTTCCAGGGTTTAGAGCTCTGTTACTTTAATTCTGATGGCAGCTCTTTACTTCTTTACTGTAAACCCGTCGTCCTGCTCTGTTGCGTCTTTAGAAGCCGTTACGTAACGCCGTCTCTGCGTCCTGCTTTTTATTAGAGAGGAATTTTTAATGCAGCACTTTTGAAAATTTGACTCAGTGTTTTTGTTTTTTTTTTCTCACTCCGTTGCTTTCTCACATTCGTGCTCTTCTATCTTCATCATCTTCGTCTGGCTCTCTCTCTCCTTCTTCCTCACCTTTTTCCTTATTTGTCACTTTGGTATCACCCTCCATCGCTCTCAATTTTTCTCTTTTTTTTTGTCCCCCTCGTTTTCTTTTTGCCCTTTTATCTTTCGTTTTGTCACTTTCTGTCTTGTCTATTTCACCCCCTTAATTTATTTTCTTTGTTTCTCTCTCATTACGTTTCTCACTTTATTCACTGTCTCTGTTCATATCAATATTTCTCTCTCTCTCTCTCTCTCTCTCTCTCACTCTCTCACTGAATATCTTATATACTGTCCCTGTCTCTCACTCACTTTCTCTCTGCTTCTATTTCTGTCTCTTTTTCTTTACTCACCCATTGTTTGTCTATCTCTCTCTCTATCTCTCTCCCACCCTCTCTCCCTATTCCTCTCTCTTTCTTTCCCTCTCTTTCTCTCTCTCTCTCTCTCTCACCCAATTTTTTGTCTGTCTCTCCCTCTATCACTCTCCCACATTCTCTCTCTCTCTTTCCCCCTCGTTTTCTTTTTCTCTCTCTTTCCTCTCTCTCTATCTCTCTCTCTCTTTCTTTCCCTCTTTCCCTTTCATTCTCTCTCTCGCTCCCTCTCCCCCCCCTCTCTCTCACCCATTGTTTGTCTGTCTCTCCCTCTATCTCTTCCTCTTTCCCTCTCTCTCTTTCCCTCTCTCTCTTTCCCTCTCTCTCTTTCCCCCTCGTTCTCTCTTTCCCTCTCTCTCTTTCCCCCTCGTTCTCTCTTTCCCTCTCTCTCTCTCTCTCTCTCTCAGTGTACTCCTGCGCTCTGCTGCGGGACATCCTGCTGCAAGGCCGACTCTACATCTCCAGAAACTGGCTGTGTTTTTACGCCAACCTCTTTGGCAAGGACATCAAGGTGAGGCGGAAACCCGTCCTGTGCCAATATCCCCCAGGCACCGCACACCGCCGACCCCGCTACAGCCTGTACCTCCTGCCCAGCGGGGTGGACTTTTAAGACTTTGTGTAGCTTTAACAAACGCCGTTCGCTTGCTCGTTTTGCTGTTAGATAAGCCGTAAAAAGAGCCGCGTGGAATGTTTGTGTCCTGGCCGCGGGCCACGCCTGACGCTCACAGTCCGTAACACAATCCGGGTCGTCATGCGATGGTGAGAGGCCGAGCCGGGCTGACGTTACGGCGGAGCGGCACGCTGCCGCGGCGCTCACTGATCGCATGGCTGAAGAGAATGCAGCAGATCGATTAGCAAAGGCAATGAGTGTAACCTCATCCATCCACCCCGCTGTCTGCCGCTTCCTCCCCATTCCCCGTTATTCCACTCGTGTCATCGTTCCTCACTCATCCACGTCTGTGTTCGTACATCTGTCTTCTTGTTCCTCCTCTCTGCTGTTAGTCCGGTCTTGATAAATTCGGTCTGAATAAATAACAATTGCTCTCCATCTTTCTCATGCTCAGGTGGCTATCCCCATAGTGTCTGTGCGCCTGGTTAAGAAGCACAAGACGGCCGGTCTGGTTCCAAACGGCCTGGCCATCACCACCGACAGCAGTCAGAAGGTGCGTCCTGGTGTACGCCAACATAAACAGCGATCTCTCCTTTGTAGGACACCAAACCGCCCCCATCTCATATATACATATATTTATATATTATATTTATAGTTAAATATTCTATATTTGTAGTGGTATATTATTCATTTATTCATTCATTATCTCCCGCTTTATCCTCTATTAGGGTCGCGGTGGGGTTCCCCATGCCCATCCAGGGGAGAACATCTCGGGCGCTGGGCAGATACACACAGGACAGGGCGCCAATCCATCGCTAGGCACACACTCACTCACACAGACACACTCTATATGGGGCAATTTTAAGAATTCAATTGACTTGATCCATGTTTTTGGACTTTGGGAGGAAACCGGAGAACCCGGAGGAAACCCACGCTGACACGGGGAGAACATGGAAACCCAGATGGGGATTTGAACCGGGAATCCCTAGTGCTGAGAGGCAAACGTGCTAACCACTAAGCCACCGTGCCGCCTGTGGTATATTATATATATATTAAATTCATAGTGGTATACTGTATTATATTTCACATAGTGATATGTGTAATTCTCATTTCTTCTTCAAAATTTAAATTTAAATAACAGGGTAATCGGGGTAATCGTTCCTGTCTCATGTAACAATGTGATATTTTCTTGAATCTTGAATCTTGAATCTCACCTCCCTAAATTTGTCTCCAAAGTAAAAAATAAAAATCACAACCTTCCTTCACATTGATATGGGTTCTCTCGTCCTCAGTTCGTCTTCGTGTCTCTGCTGTCCAGAGACAGTGTGTATGACATCCTGAGACAGATCTGCACGCACCTTCAGGTAAGAGAGACGCACTCCTGAGAGTTTTGCAGAGTACATCCTGAGGGTCTTGAACGTCTCTGGTGTCTTGTGTTCTGCAGGTCAACGGCAAGAAGAGTCTCAGCTTTAAGGAGTTCCTGGAGGAGCCCAGCACTTTGTCTCTGGTGTGTTTCCGTTCCATTTTCTCTCAGCAAGGTTCTGGGTTTGAGTCCCAGACAATACGGACAGTGACTGTGGCATGTTCTCTCTGTGACGCGCGTGTGTGTGTTTTTAAAAGTTAAAACACCATCAAAAATAAACATTAATAATAAATCAATAGAATTTGAACTGTTCTGTTTTTTTTTTTTCTGACGTGCGCAGGATGAGTTCCCGGTTCCGGATGGCTACCCGGTCACTGTGGAGGAGTTCACACCGGTGTTGAAGTGGAGGAGGAAACCCTCGGTGGCGTCGGTCTCCTCCTCTCTGCCTGATCTACTTGGAACCTCCACCAGCAGCCTGAGTGCTCTGGACTCAACCTTCCAGCCCAGTGAGCCTCTCCAGGGTGAGACCGGCTAGAACCCTACATCACATGGACTAATCCCGAGGCTGAAGCACGATTAGGGTTCAGTACTTTTTTTTTTATTTGAGGTTCAGTTTGTGCTGCGTTTTGTAAAATGAAACGCACTGGCAGACAGGAAAACAAATCCAGTGTTCAGCGAGCATTTAGTTTATCTTCGTTTATTCATCAGAGGTCAGTTCAAAAACAACCACAACCAATCCGTTCTAATCTGTCGGTCATGTAACGCCGTTTATGTCCACTAGAGGGCACCCGTAGACGGTAATAATGATCATGATCATAATAAATGCACGGCTTTCTGAGCATCTATTACACATTATTAATCTAACAAATTGTGCAAACAACAGGGATTTAAAGTCTTAATTTTGACTTTGAATTTTTTAAAGATTGTTTTGTTCATGCTTTTCAGAGGTGTGCAGTATGTTAGCCTTTAAACTTAAGATGAAGCTGCAACAGTCTTTTTTTGTAAAGTATGTTCAATTTAATCACTGACAGTGTTTTCATGTTTCTAGAATCATCCCTAGAACCTGAGAAGATCCTTCTTACAGAACCTGGACCAGAACTGGGCCAGATGGAGTACCAGCTACTTAAATTCTTTATCCTGCTGTAAGTGTCATTTTTTAATATTTCCTCCAGTGCACATCATCATCATCTAGTTTAAAACACAAATATCTTCATAAGGCTTCACGTCACATCATATAGGAGTTCATAGTTTATTGATTTGTATTAATCAGCCGTGAGAATTTGAAATTAGGAGATTTATTTGTCGAAATGTACTCACTGGAAAAGAGAGTGAGGGGATGAGAGAGAGATGGGATACGGCAGATGAGGGAGCGATAGCTCAGTGGTCAGGGCATTGGGCTATCAATCTGAAGGTTGGGGGTTCAAATCCCAGGTCCACTGAAGGTTACCAGTGTGGGTCCTTGAGCGAGACCCTTAACCCTCATTGCTCCAGGGATGTTGTGATGAACCCTGTGCTCACCTTGTAAGTCGCTTTGGATAAAAGCGTCCAATAAATGACCAAAATGTAAATGTAAAAATGGTGAGGGAGCATGAGCGAGGGGATAAGATGCTGCCCGGCATGAGTGAAATAGACACACTATCTTTTTGCCAAGTGGCATCTTATCAATCTGTCGCTTCCACCATACCCCATTTCTGTTCCCTGTGAATGAAACATTCTGTCTGATGGTCTGTCTCACAGAATCATCCTCCTCATTGTGTCCTCGTGTTATCTGGCGTTTCGGGTGTGCAGTTTGGAACAGCAGCTCTCGTTCCTCAGCAGCAAAGCAGCACTTCACCTACAAGCAAGGTGAGGCATTTCCTCTGCGCTCTCTCTCTCTCTCTCTCTCTCTCTCTCTCTCACTCTCTCTCTCTCTGCTTCTGGACAAATGCAGCATCATGAAGCTGCCAAATCCAGGTCACAGTTTGATTGACAGGTTTAGAGTGTTAAAGCTACAATCACATCATTTCAGTCTGTAGCTCCCTCGGATTTAAAGTCGCCAGCACAAATATTCTTGCCAATACTGATTAATTTATTCTGGAGTTTGTAACCAATTTTACACAGTTTTACACAATTCCACGAACTTTAAACCAATTATGATCTAAACTGCTCATATACGCAGTTACACAGTCACTGATCAAAAGCCTAGAAATGAACATCATGAAGTTCCAGAGTGAAGAAGAATCCATCATTAAGTGAGACGTAGTGCACGGTGCATGGAGGGGCCACTCAGTGGGGGGGCTCTGTGAAGGAGTGTGTGCTAGTTGTAGCTCATTCATACTTATAGATCAATATATATGAAATGTAATGAATGGGTCACCTCTCTTTGTTCACGCAGGTAACTGAGGCTGAAGTGAATCTTCTGCGAGCTCAGTCTCTTTATTCCAGTCATGAAGCAGAGATTTAGGATTATGGGATTTGGATTTATAAAACGACCGGAAGAGGACGTGTGAAGCCATGTTCCGATTCTGAATGGAAAATAAATGATGAGCATCAGGTCTCATACCCCCCCCCCAACCTACAGGAGCTGCTGCCACCCAAGAGGGATTGGATTTACGAGATCTGGATTCAACTCCTAATTGGGATTAATTGGTCTTTCTGTACGAGCAACCCTCACTATGGCTGAGCTATTAATGCAAATGAGGTTTGGATTAATTAGTTCAGTCCGCAGTGTGTGCTCTGTTAAAGTCAATACAGGCTCATCGTGGAGGAGTACGGGACCTGAATGGGAAAAGACTCAGAGTTTAAAGGCTATGGATTTTATGCCATATGAGGGAACTTGGTCGTAATGCGTTGCGGTCCTAGTGCCCCATGGACGCCGGGGTTGTGAAAAAGAATTGATGTGAAAGCTTACAATAGCACTATATCAACAAAAGTATTGGGACACCTACAGCTAGCTTTTCTGTCCATGTCATGTGAGTGTGAGGGACTCTTTAGTTGTTTAATCATACAGAAGCACATTTCAGAGGTGTGGCACTGATGCTGGATCAGCTTAAAGTCGGGGCTCTGTGTGAATTAGAAAAATTTGGTGTGCTCTCCCACACCAAACTCACCCAAACATGTCATCATTAAACAAAAAGCACTTTCCCCAAACTGTTTCCCAAAAGAAAATGGCTATGTCTTAAATGTGATAACGGGATTAGAATTAGCAGTTTAATTAAGTGAGATGTGTCCCAATACATTTAGATATATAGTGGTATGTGTGTGTGTGTGTGTGTGTGTGTATGTGTATATATATATATATATATATATATATATATATATATATATATATATATATATATATATATATATACAAATACATATATACAAATACACTAAATGTCATATCTTTCTATAGTTCAGGATAGGATTAAGCAGAAGATTACAAAATGTGATGAGAACCTGAACAATCGTATCCCATCACAGCTCAGGAAGAAGAGTGACCGACACAGTGTGCAGGTAAACAGATGGACTGCAATTGTAGAACTGATTAAATACACACGGAGGCCTGTAATAAATCGACTAGTGAGTGTAACCCAACTCCAAATGGTAGAATCATTAAATAAATCTAACCAAATGTTAGAACACACACTCAGAAGTTCAGCACAACCGATTAGAACATGACCTTTAGATGGATCGTTATTAATTCACAGGTTCTTTAGGTTGGTGTTCTCCTGAAACTTAGCATCATGCATCTGTGACACGTCTGTGATGCACTACACGAGCCAAAATCACATCTGTAAACAAGCTCTATATTTAAAAGTGAATCATAGTCAAGTGCATATATTTTTATACTTATTTAAGGCTGTGGAAGTGAGTTCTCTCAGGATATATAGAACAGAACGAAAGCAATAATGTAAATGTATTTAAACAGCCGTCCGTTCTGAGAGGAGAACAGGGTTTTTGTAGCATTATAAAGGTTCAGGTTCAGATCAGCGGCATGCTGTATGTCACCAGGGGAGGTCGAATCAGGAGTGTGTTTGACGAACTGATGCACTATTTATGTGGATTTTCTGTTTTTAATGTAGAAACTGTCTCTACGTGTTTAACCTGCACTTTACGTCCCTGCGTTTCAGTGGAATGGAAGCTTATCACCCATTACTCACTTAAGCACAAGCATGGAAACAGGGTAAATATACTAATATAAAGTTATTCAGGGCTGAGCGTTTTTTAAAACGTCGGGTGAAACATCTGAAAACTGTTGCTGATGTAAAAGTGCTTCATTCTCATGGTGCAAAAAAAAAAGAGGCTCGTATTAAAAGCACTATTTATTTAAAGTGGGTCTTTCTTCCTCTCCTTCTGCTTTTGGTTCGGTTCTTATTCGAGGTCAGCACTGTGGGAAGAGCCGCCTGTTCGACTCGCCTATGAAAAATGTTCCGTTTTTCTGTCAGGTGTCGGAACCCAGCCTGGAGAACATGTACGGGAGGCGGCTGAGTGCAGCGGGTTTCAGATGCACAACCCCTGAACGTGCCCTCAGCTCGGGATGAATCAGGGGTCTGTGGAATTTGCTGGGGGGCTGTAGTTGGATAGCTCAGTGGGAGAGACAGTAATGCTGTAAATATGTTTGCACTTTGGGGGGTGGGGGGGTGGATCTGCATTATATTAGGATTGTGGGGGGGGGGTACTTTGACAGTTTGAAAAAAGGGTTAATGCTCCTTCAAAAGAGATAATGGGAACCACCTGAGGAGCCCCGGGGTACTTCATTTTCCGAGTCACTTTCACGGCTCAGATTTATAGCTGCAGTGTAAATGTAGGGAACGTGTGGAAATGCAGCCATTGTGTTCCCGTCCACACGTTCCCAAATCTCATCTCTCAGGTGCTGCTTGAGTTTTAAACACTGTGTCCACTCACTGTGTACTTCATTAGATCGACCACCTTAATGCTGCACCGTGTGGATGTGACCTCAGCGCCGGTAGCTCATCTGTTGTACAGTGTGTGATGGTCATCCTCTGAATCTTCATCGCTGCTTACAGGATGCCGGCGGCCGGACCTATTCGGCTGGCGGATTATTCTCCAACGGCGACGCCATGTGAGGGTCACTACGATGCCGAGAATCATCCATCACCCAAATAACACCTGCTCTGTGCTCGGGCTCGTTTTAAAAGAGAAACAGATGAAGTGCAGTCTGCGTTTGTAGAACTACAAAGTGGAACTTATAAAGTGATCCGTTTTGACGACTGTAACTAGTCCTCCACGTTTAACCCATCTGGCACACTCAGTAAAGTGAGCACATGTGCCCAGAGTGTTGGGCAGCCCTGGATACAGCACACGGGGGCAATTTGGATTAGGTGGCTTGCCCAAGGGCACTTTAGCCATAGTACTTAATGGGGATGGGAATCAAACCGGGGACCTTAAGGCTGGTTCCTTAACCACAAACCCACGATTGCCCTGAAAATAAACACAAAGGGTGCAGGCCTCGTCGTTCTTACATGCACAAGCTGCTTTATTGAAATATGTTCCACACACGCAGTCCGGTTTATTTCAGGAGGCAGATTGAGGTTTAATCTGGTTCTCTGCCGTCCCTCTGAGCTGTCCTGAGACGGCCGCGTCCTCACAGCGCTCCTCCACTCCCGTTGGTTTTCTGAGTAAAAAGGACCCTGAGCTGAAGAGTTAGAACCAGTCTCACATTCATCTCAATGTTCTACATTCGCCGTCCAGGTTCTTGTGCTGCTTTGATATGTTATGATTTCATTACATTTGCGGTCCGACGCACGACGACCGCTCACGGATCGGCCACCTTTAACGTTACGGTCCATTTGATCAGATTCCCTTACTGAACATCAGCACACTGTACTCCATCTGTTTCTTTACCTTCTCAGGACCCACAACAGACCCCAGGTACTATTTGGGTGGTGGGTCATTCTAAGCGTGGGGGTGACCCTGCCCTAGTGGTAGCTGTGTCTAACACAGGGATGCACAGGGAGTGAATAGTGTTTAATAACTCCAGCAAAACTTCAGCGTATTACACATTAACACACCACCACCACCACATCGGTGTCACTGCCGTGCTCAGGTTGATCTACAACCCGAATAATATTTGTTCTGATGTTTAGAGAGCAGCGTGGGGAGTAACGTTATGTACAGATGGACTACAGTGTGCCTCTCTATGGTAAGTGGAGCTGATCTGATGAACCGTGAGTGTTTGCCCCAATCCTGCCGGCGTTCTCGCTCATAATCAAACATGCGGCCGCTGACTAAGCAGTAAAGGGATTCATTGATTAACGAGTGACTTTTTCCTGCTTTGTAATAATCCAGCTGCAGTTGCTGATGTGATTCAGTCTTTGGCGAGTCGAGTGATCAACGAGCGCCACTGTGTCCGCTTCCTCGTGATGTATGTAGGAGTCAGGGTGTTGCTGGGTAAGCGGGCGCAGCCTTCCACTTGCACGCTTTCGCACAGAGCTTCTGCGTTACAGATGACGTACATGCCACAGTCGTAGCTGTTTTGCTGCGAGGGACACGTCTCCTCCACCACGGCCACCCCTGTCCCAGCACCGAGGAAAGCCTGGAGCTTGGCCGAGATGCGGCGTGCGTGCACCGCGTTGCCGCCGACCTGAGAGTCGTAGTGGGAGAAACGGCCGGCGTCGCGCTGGAAGACCAGAAGGCTCCAGTGGGAGCCGCCGGCCGCCTGGTTCGAGTTGTCGTTGACGGCTAGGAAGACCCACCGGCGCGACGCCAGTCTCAGCGGCTCCAGGAAGACGGACAGTTCCTCCTGAGACGACGCACACTTGATGAACTGGGTGACTTCGGGGCTGATGAAGCACACCGCATCACTGAGGCTCTCGAAGCGCTCCGCGCCGAAGTACTCAAAGGCGAAGCCGATCACTTGGTCGTTCAGCCAGTACGGACCGTCCAGCAGGGACACGTCGGAACGCCTCAGGAGGCTGTCCTGATAACTGAGGACCACCGGATCCATTTTAGGAGATGATGCTGATGAGGACTTCACTGAGACACACAAGACATGATGCTGATTAATAAGAGTAGATTAATAATAAAGAGCCTTTTAGACACTTTAATTAATTCATTATCCACTTAATCCTCTACGGTGGCTTAGTGGTTGGCATGTTCTCGCTAGGGATTCCTGGTTCGAATCCCCATCTGGGTGGAGTTTCCATGTTCTCCCCGTGTCTTTGTGGGTTTCTTCCGGGTTCTCCGGTTTCCTCCCACAGTCCAAAAACATGGATCAAGTCAATTGAATTCTCAAAAAAATTGCCCCATATAGAGTGTGTCTGTGTGAGTAAGTATGTGCCCAGCGATGGATAGGCACCCTGTCCTGGGTGTATCTGCCCAGCGCCCGAGACGTTCTCCCCTGGATGGGCATGGGGAACCCCACCGCGACCCTAATAGAGGATAAAGCGAAAGATAATGAATGGATTAATCCTCTACTGGGGCAGGGGCGTTTCAGGCACTGGGCAGATACAACCCGGACAGGGTAACAATCTATCACTGAGCACACTCACGCACACAGACTGTGGACTGGGAGGAAACCAGAGAACCCAGAAATAACCCACAAGAACAGGAAAACCATGGAGACTCCATTCAGATTGGGATTCAAACCTGGATCCATAGAGTAACCACTGCACCTCCACCTGTTTGAGCTCATTTTTAGTCACTAAGATTATTATGGCCATCATTCAAACCTTTGCCTTTGACAAAGCAGGAGCTGCACTGGATTCCAGAACCTTGGTGCCACCATCATCAACATCCACCTTTTAAAAGCAGCGGCTGGGTCTGTGGAGCGACCACCTGGATGAAGACCCCGGCTGAGACTCAGGTCTCATTCACGTTTTAATGAGTTGTTGGTTTATCACGTTCTTTCAGGGTTTATGTACTAACACTGTTTCAACCTCCAGCAGCAACAACAGACCTGCTTCAGGTGTGCTTCCTCTAGTGGTCGCCATCACCAAGGAGAGAAACAGACGGACTCCAAACGACGTCATCACGGTCAGTGTAAACACGGGTCTGAATTTAAAGTTAGGTCAGTCATCAAAATCATCAGAGCCCCGCTGAGTCACCAGTATCGCTCAGAAATCACCTTTAATCATCCAACCATCCATTACCTGCCACTTTATCCTCTACTAGAGTCGTGGGAGGGGGGGGGGGTTCCATATGCCCATCCAGGGGAGAACGTCTCGGGCGCTGGGCAGATACACCCAGGACAGGGCGCCAATCCATCGCTGAACACACACACACACACAGACACACTCTATATGGGGCAATTTGGAGACTTCAACTGACCTTGATCCATGTTTTTGGATGTGGGAGGAAACCGGAGAACCCGGAGGAAACCCACAAGACACGGAGAGACCATGGAAACTCCACCCAGATTGGGATTTGAACCCCTAATGCTGAGAGGAGAACATGCCACCGTGCCGCCCCCTTTAAAAACACCCCCGATTAGTGAAGTCCAGAGTTTTTACCTCCGACAGTCTCGAGCCTTCATCCTGAAACCTGCCCCCGCTGCCGTGCGCGCTATAGCGCGTGCGTTTACGGCGATTTCACGACAGCCCCTAAACGCGGCTGTAGTCCAAACGCCTGCCTACTCCCCCTGCATGAAGTGTACTAGATACGTCATGATTATAGGCGTTTTATTGAAATAACATGCGGCTGGTAACCCGCAGAGATCAACACGAGTGTTTTTTATATTAATAATATTATTTTAATTGTTTCCTATGAATTTAATTGGATTGTATATGGTCGTTATCTAGTTCACTGGTTAGGAGCCTAAATGTGATTTGGGACGCGACTCGTTCGCGGAGTCGAGCTTCCTGGTGCCTTCACATGCACCCCCGATTTTACCTTCATGTGTTTACCAGTTATGATGCAGTTATATATGACAAGCGTGCGACATAAAACAATTAACAGCTCGTTCTGTACACAGATTATCAAATAAAAAAATATATTTAATATATTCAGGTGTGAAAACCTGAGTGTCCGGCATCGAAACCGTTTGACAATCTGTACAAACACCAATATATATATATATATATATATATATATATATATATATATATATATATATATATATATATATATATATATATATATATATATATAATATAATATAATATATATATATATATATATATATATATATATATATATATATATATATATATATATATATATATATATAATAATAATAATAACATAGTATTTAAACTGGTATTGTTTGATACTAAATCATACATCATTAATTAACTGGAACTCACTGTTTATATATATATATATAAATTCATTCATTCATTATCTCCCGCTTTATCCTCTATCAGGGTCGCGGTGGGGTTCCCCATGCACATACAGGGGAGAACGTCTCGGGCGCTGGGCAGATCCAATCCATCGCTGGGCACACACTCACTCACACAGACACACTCTATATGGGGCAATTTGGAGAACTCAATTGACTTGATCCATGTTTTTGGACTGTGGGAGGACACCGGAGAACCCGGAGGAAACCCACACGGACACGGGGAGAACATGGAAACTCCACCCAGATGGGGATTCGAACCGGGAATCTCTAGTGCTGAGAGGAGAACATGCCAACCACTCGGTGGCATACGAGTGATAAAACTAAAAAGTCATAACTTCTACGTCATAAAGTCATAACATTTGTATTTCATGTAAATATAAATATTAAATTTATTAGATTAAATATTAAAGTATTCAGAACGGTCTGATGTGTCAGAATCAGAATGCTGTATGAATATAAACCGTGTTCACTGTCGTTACTCGATATCCGCGAGCCTTTGAACAGAGCATTTCCGAAACGCACGCGGCTCGTTTTCCCGCCCTAGTCAGATCGTATTGGCGCGCGCCGTCGTGCCGTGCGCACCAATCGCCGAGCGAGTCGCGGCCGTGGGCCAATCGTGGCGCGAGGGGCGGGTCCTCGCGGGGGCACGCGAGCGATAAAACTAAAAAGTCGCGCTCGCGCGGGGCGCGGGAGTGCGAGCTGATGAGCGACCGTGATTAGAGTGGAGCGAGCGAGCGAGCGCGCGAGCGCACGCGAGACAGGCGGACGGACAGACAGACAGTCGGTTCGGTTCGGTGAGACGGAGGCGGAGGAGCGACTTCTGAGAGAAAATAAAGCCGCCGCGACGTCGACTTAATAAGTGAGAGAGACGGAGCGTTTGGGACGCGGAATGCTCGGTGTCAGCGGGACGGTCGGCGTGAGGACGCGGTTACGGGACGCGGAGACTTCGTCCGGACAGCTTTCGCCTCAGGAGCCGCTTTAAAACCCGAGCGAGGAGCCGAGGACGCGGGGGGACATTTCGAAGTTCCAGCGACGGGGAGGAGGTGAGTGGAACTTGTCGGGGCTCCGCTGCCGTCGCTGCGGACGGGACGCCGCGTCCATTCATCCAGCGGGAGGCTCCTGCGCGTCCTCTCGGTTGTTCGGCGGATTATTCGGCCGTTGTGTAACCTCGCCGTGGACAGCGGCTCCACTCGCGGTCTCGGTGTGGATTAGCGCGGACTGCGGGCGGGTTCGGGTTCGGTTTCGGGTTGGGCAGCGGGGACGTTGTTGAGGTCCGCGGTGGGTTCGAGCAGCCGGGCGGGTTCGTCTCTCATCCGATTGAAATAAGGAGACAGCTCGCTGACATCAGGGCTTCACCCCTCAGCTTTTCAGAATGTCACCAGGGTCGGTTTCAGGATCAGAACGAGTCTGTTTGCCCTTTTGTAAATACAAACACGTCTAATGGAGCATCTGTAAAATACAGCAGGTTTCTGGATAAAGTAAAGTCATAACTACTGATTTGTGATGTTATGCTTTGGATAAACGCGTCTGCTAAATGACTTCATGTAAATACAAAGTATTCTGATTCTCAGAACTTTCTCATGTATCAGAATACTGTATTAATATAAACAGTTTTTACAGATGCTCCATTAGACGTGTTTATATTTACAAAGGGGCAAATAAAAACATAATAAGCGCAGTAAAAATGTACCTGCTTATTATCCTATTCGTACACTAGACCTAAAATTCAGGCGATTAAGAACCATCATCCAACCACCACACAGAGCTGGGTTTCTTTAAACATCAGGTTATTTAATAAATCAGCCTATTTTAATTATTGTATCATCTATTGCTTACCTTTTAAAATATTGCACGGACTTGCCCCATCCTATCTCAGGGAACTTATTCATTTCTATGTCCCCTCTCGCTCTGGTCTACTGCTCTGGACTTCTGACAGCCCCTCTGTTTAAATGAAGGTCGATGGCTGGCAGATCGTTCAGCGTCGATGCTCCAACCCTGTGGAATTCTTTACTCTTCGTGACTGTTCTGATTTGTTTTCATTTAAGTCCCAACTAAAAACATTTTATTTTCCTCACAGTATTGATATTGTATAATTATTTGTGAAGCGTCCTTGGGTTCTTGAAAGGCACTATATAAATTGAAATTATTATTATTATTATTATTGTCCATTAACAGACGTGCTCCTGTAGCCGTCTCTCTTTAGCTACAAAAGGCTGAGAGTCAGCAGGCACGTAGCTGTGCATGACACACATCATTTATTCAATGCAAAGTGCCCCTGTTTTCTAGTGTTCTCAGGTTTGGACCTGACCGAACGCTGTGTTTTTGATTGCATCCTTTAAAGCGAGCTCTCTGTGATGGTCGTGACCGTACGTGTTCAGTCTAGTCGGCTCTTATCAGCTTTTACAAATAATGTGAAAATGTGATTGGCAGCTCAAATTCACACGTAAGAGCAAAACCGGCAGGACGATGATGATTCTCCGTCCTGATCAGTGTGGTGGGGGGTGGGGAGCCGGAGCTTTTCCCAGGACTTGGGGTGAAAGGTGGAGGAAGCGCCCCGGAGAGGTCGCCAGTCCATCACCGGGGAGATGAACACATTCATGCACACATTCACACCTACTGGATCTCCACTTCACCTACTAGCAAGTTCTTTTTGGGGTGTGGATGGGAACCCACGCAGACACAGGGAGAACATACAAATTCCACATAGAAAGACCTTGTTTGCGCTGTCTGGATGACTAATCACTCACTGCATGAAATGAACAAATGTATTATAATTCATTAACTCAAGCACAGAGCCCTGTACTTTGGAAAATGTTATGCTTTCAAGTTTGATGGGACAGTTTGGGGAAGGCCCTGTTGTGCTCCGGCATTGACAGTGTTCCCAGAACCGAGATCGCGAGCCCCTCGTCCCACGTCAGGCTCTGACCTCACAAAGACTCCTCTGGATAAAAAGGCGATAAATGTCCACAGACACACGTTAAATAAATAAAAATCCACACGGTCATGAAGTCCAGATGCCGCTGTGCTTGTATTTTCTGCACAGTGTGAGTTTTTCTCAAAATGTGGGCATATTTTAAATTCCTCCTTAATTCTCTTTAAAGCCTAAAAGTTAATTGCCTTATTTAAAGCATGGCCCTGTATTCCAGAGACACATGCACATTACACCTACAGGAGCTTTAACGACATTCTCACTGTGAGTTTGTGGGTATTTGTGTTTGTGGGTATGTCTTTTTGCTTACTAACCCTTGAGAACGTTTTAGAGTTCGGATCTAAAGAGGAATTGGCTCACGTTCTCCAGGACAGATCAGGACTGAGATCCTTTCCACAGCAAACTCACCCCACCATGCCCAGTTAAAGTAGCGAGTCATGCCGAGCCTTCCCCAAACTGTTTCCACATAGTTTAAAGAATACCGATGTCTAAAATGTATCTCTAGGTATTTGTTTTTCTACCGCTGTGACAAAGGCCTGGAGTGGATGCTTAACAGTTACACATACAGTATAAATATACAGCAGAGTAGTTGGTCCTCATTAGTCAGTATTCCACGCTGAAGCTCTTGTGTACACAGTTGTGATTTTGTTTGTGCAGTATTTGGACGCCATTCCTGCAGAGCAGGTCTAGATTAGTTACATGCTCATGAATGACATTCGAAAAGCCTGACAATGCAACTTGTAACTAATTCCAAGTAAGTACCCAGAGTCATACAGGCATGCAAAGAAATATCTGATTACAGCTGGGTTTGATGCTGTAAATGATGAGGTCAATGCCCACATTATTCATATACTGTATTAACAGCTTATTTATAAAAGTCAGGGTATTTTTAAAGGATACACTATTATTTGGAATTTTTTAGTTTTTCTGATTAACAAGGTGTTCTGAGTGATTTTTGTCCAAAAGGGGACTGTGTATAAACCCTATTGTGTCTAAGCTGGCGGTGTAGGGTGATGCATCTCTTGATAAAATGTACAGCAACTATTTTTTATGCTACATGTACTTTAGTAT
Source organism: Corydoras sp. C115 (assembly GCA_019802505.1). NCBI lineage: Eukaryota > Metazoa > Chordata > Actinopteri > Siluriformes > Callichthyidae > Corydoras > Corydoras sp. C115. The sequence goes on along the minus strand of JAFMOC010000191.1, from coordinate 208,170 downwards.
TTTGTTTATTGGGTCACCTAAGAAACTGAGACCGAATATAGTGTGAATTAAAAGCCATGCTCATCCTTAATGCACATCTTTTGGTGCCTGTCCTGTAGTGCACATCCTATGGCACTTATTATGCATCATATGTTGCACATAATGTATGCTATAATGCTTATATTTGTTGTTAATTTAATGTTAAGCGCTTCTGGTGGCTCAGATTGGGTTTGTGTAAAGTATTTCAACCGTGCATTAAATTTCAATTCAATTTATATTTTTATATATTAATCTATACTAAATTAAATACTGTATAAATACTATATTATACCAATACTGAACCCTTACAGACATCAGAGTTGTGTTTTTATTATATGATCTAAATGTATGAATATAGAAACACGTTCTGTAAGCGTGGACTTCGCTTTATTTCTCTCAGTGTTGTTTGGACAAACATGGCATAAATGGTCCAACTAAGGAATGTTAGGATCCTGCCTCAGCTGTTTGGATGGCAGTGGGAGTGGAGTGGAGTGCAGTGGAGTTGAGGACAGCTGCCTCTCCTGATATTCGACACTCGAATGACAAAATGCCCCCTTGCGCGTCCTGATACTTACTTGTCAATAATTATGTGTCTGCACTGGCGTGTGGAAGGCTTTGTCTGGAGAATCTTTAAAAACGGGTCCAGGGGTTCATTACTCATATAGACTCGTCCTTTGGCTACATCCACCCCTTTGATTTCATTATAAAACCTCGTGTTACATGTTTATACCCAGTGTCTACAGTGCGTGGCTGATCGTCTGCGCCACGTTTGATTAGTGCGACTTAATCCTGCTTCATTCCTTCAGCTCATTAGCTGCACACCTATTGATTTAGTATTAATCAAAGCAGTGTTGGTTAGTCATTTAAAACACTATTCACACTAATCCGTGTCTTTAATCGTATGATCGCCCCCGTGAGCTGTATTTCAGTGCCGCACTTCGCCCCAATGAATCATTTCATTGAACTTCAAAGATTCCTTTTATTGACTCGTTCTTTTTTTTTTTTTTTTTTTTTTTTCCCCTCTCCCGAGTTGAGCTGACTTATTCATATGCCAATAAGCCTTATTAACATATAAAATACAAATATTTATTCAGAGGGTCGAGGGTCCACTGAATATTAAGCCGTCACCGAGCAGCTGTATGCTAATCTGGATCCAGAATGCCTCCGACTGAGAGGCAAGCGGCGCTTCATGGCCGATGGCGGGTTTGTGTAATTGCAGATGGCTGGGGGGGGGGGTCATGGATGATCATTACCACTTGTTGGTTTCACTCAGTGGTCACCAAACCTCACCTTCAGACTGAATATTATATTTGAGGCATCGAGATGGACCTGACTGAAAGCATCCCATTGCCACATGTGTATAAGATCAAGCCTTTAGCTCTCCACATCAGACAATTGTATGCTTTCAACTTTGTGGAAACAGTTTGGGGAAGGTCTAAAGAAATGTTTTGGTTGAGTCTACATCCCTTTTTTTAATTGTGCTTCAGCTAAACCCCTTTTGCACTGACAGACATGACAATCATGACTCCTGCTTTGATTATTAAAGTAAAGTGATCTGTTTTGCCTCCTGTGATTACACACAGAGGAATTATTCCTCCACGTTTAACCCGTCACACTGAGTGATGTGAGCACGTGTCCGGAGCTGTGGGGAGCAATTGGGGTGGGTTAGTCCCCATGGGCACTTCAGCCTTTGCTGTTACTTGGTTCAACATTTTTGAATCTTGGCGCAGCTGTCCTTCATGTGCATTTGTGTTTATAGTTGTGAGTTTGCGTTCGAGTTTTTAAATGTCATTCGGTGTAAATCTTGTCCTGTCGTGTCGGAGACGGGTGCCGGCCGTCGCTGGAGTGAGACTTTCACACATCCTGTCTTCTCGAAGGTGGGCCATTCCGTGCAAATGGGTCTCTGTTTTCAATTGTTTGGCTGCGTTCTGCTCTTACAGTACTGTATTTAATAATCCCTGAGCAAGCAAGACATTTTCTGGTCACATGTTTACCCAGTCATTACCGCTCACACAGCTAGTTGGACATTGACCAGGTTGGAATGGTCGCCGCTGTGCTGCAGCGTGGCGCTGCTTTGATGTCGAGGATATTTTTGCACTGTACATGTGGCGAGGAGTTTTAAATGCAATAAATATTGCCGCAGCAAAAATGACCTCATACTTATTGCATCTGGCATTATTTCACTGATAATGAATAAAGCCGCTTTGTTCTGCGCACGCTGGTGTTCCTCGTCTTCGCAGCCGAGACCTCGACCGGGGCATAAATATGCACACTTTTAAGCTCACTTCGCTTTGATGTTCGCTTATGCCCCAGCATTACATCTGTTTTGATCTATATAAAGTTGGATTTATTGGTTCTAGGTTTCTTTTGGATCTAAACCACTTTGTGGGCAGAACTAAGAAAACCATGGGGTTCTGGGGATTGACATGCCCCCCTGGGCCAAGGAAGAATAAACTACAGATTTCTCTGCGGGTTATTCATGAGCGTGGTTGTCCATAGTTCCAAATTCACATCATGGATTAGATGTATTATTACACGTACAGATGTGTCTGACATCCCATTTATAATGGGTTCCCCCTCTGCAGCTGTAACAGCTTCCAGTCTAATGGGACGGGGCCCGGTTCGATATGTGAACGTGAGCGTTCCTGGGGATTTCGGGTCATTGGGGCGTTTGTGGGGTTACACACTGATGTTGGATGAGGCTTGCAGTTCTAGTTTGTGTGTAATACAGAACAGTGCCTCGGTCAGGTTTCCTGTTTGGCTGATGTTGGGGTCATTGTCCATGTCCAGACAGTGGGTGGAGGAACACACGAGGGCCAAAAATGTAGCTGAAAAGCAAAAGCTGGACCTGCCCCATCTCCATCATTCTGTCTGGACAGGCCATGCTATTAATATCTGCTCCACACAGGAACCAGTTTGAGGCCAGGACCATAAGGTTTTGTTGACTTCTCATCGTTTGACGGCCGTTACATCAGCGTTGCTCTGTCCAGGTCCTTGTGTTAAATTCTTCAGCTTTTTGTTTCATCATCTTTTAAAAGAGTCTGGACGTCTCTGCAGTACATAAACCAGTAAAGTTTAGGAACTTGCTTTCTGGAACTTTGTCCTCATTTTTTTATGATTCTAAACAAAAATTGATGCAAAAACACTTCATTAAATGTAAAAAAAACAAAGTCCTTAATACATCTGCTTTAGTCTTTAATGTTGGTGCAGACATGCTGATCAGTTAGAAACCAGTTTTAGCCTAAAATATCAGCAGTTTCCACAAATTTTCATTAATAATTATTGGAAAAATACAGTGAAACATGTCTTTTAAACTCAACACCACTCCCAGATCAAAAGTTTCAAGGTACCACTATATATAACATCTTCCCCACTGTCCCTGCTGTGTTTAAGTTTTGTAGATTTATAACTCGTTATATTACTTTTAACCAACTTTAAGTTATTATACGAGACTCTACTTGCACACATTTTACCTGTTTTGGAAGGTGTGTGCTCTGCAGTGGGATGTTATTCGTGACTCGGGGTTGTTGTTGTTATTTGCAGTCGTTATAAGCCACCTGTCTGTTGCCTGTTGGTTTTCTTTAAATACAATTAAAAAAACAGTGCCACACTGAAATGGAGCAGAGGCTGGACTGCTGCCAGATTAAACAACTAAAGTGTTGTAAGCAGAAGCCGTTTACATGCAGTGCATCATGCTTTATCGTGCACTTCAGATCACCTGTCAGCCCCAATGCAGTCCAACCTGATTCGAATCGTAACATAGTGTTGTACAATGTTTAAAAAAGACAGATTATTAATTCCAGTTTACTTCCTGCACCTACCACCTACCACTAGAGTCCCATCCTCTCTGAGATGAATCAGAATGGAGATTGCGGTCAGGTGCTTTAGCCTAACATCGGTGCCTGACCTCTCCAATGCAATTCTGGCTAAATGGGCAAAGATTCCCACATGCACTCCAAACTTTTGTAGAAAGCCTTTCCAGATGAGCGCTGGCTGGACGTTTGTCTTTATAGTGTACGGGGGTTGTCATGGTGTTAGATCTTATGAGCCCGTTATAAGCACCGAGCTTAAAATTCTCTTCTAACTGCCGGACCCACGTCAGAGTGGAGCCGTGCAGAGAAAGTAAAGCCTTGGTAGTGCCGAATAGCCGCTGATGCGAGTCCTATCCCGGCCCTGTGGTGATTGAAACCTAATTAGAGAGAAATACAAGAAAGAGAGGCTTAAATGCAGCGAATGAAGGTCAACTTTTGGAACGGCTGGGGACGTAGAATAAACGCAGTCCGAGGTACAGGATGGCTGTTAGAGAGCTTGTTGCAGGATGACTCATCCATTCCCTTCTGGACTCCTCGTCCTCCGTGTGGAGTCTGGTATCACGTAATAAAAGCTTTCTGGAGCCTTTATGAGAGATACTGCTGCATGGAGCCAAACTGATTGATGGCCAAGTCTCCTTCTTTTGAGTGCCGTTTCACAGATAGAGCCGTTTTCAGCACAGATGGCTTTTATTTTGGTAATGGGTGTGTATCTAATTAATTAGAAAGCAACATGTTTCATCATAATGAGGCAGGCAGTGAAAGAGCTACTTGGCTCTAGACGTTGTGCGAAGCTCCGCCCATGGCTTCTGTACGGTGGGTCACACGATGTGTTTTAGACGTCAATCAGTAAGTTATCCTGTGTTTGCTGTCTTTCATATACCCAGGAGTATTTTTAGTCTAATGATGAATGGAGGAGTCCAGAGAGGCTTCCGTCCAGTCTGCGGTTGGTGCCGTTCTCTTGGTAGGAATATTTTTTTTTTCCTGGTCACTAGGTTTGCAGTTTTGGAATTTTAATTGGTGCATCGTCCGTGTTTCATGCCTGTGGAGCAAATTCAGCATTAAGATCACAGACACACATCATGTTCTTTCTTTCAGTCAAATCAGAGGGAGTCACCGGCCATTTTTAGCCCCTTAACACTGTTCTCTTATGGTCAGGACACCACAGAGAGGCAGGTACTCATTGGGTGGTGGATGACTCTCAGTACTGCGGTGACATTGTGACATGGTGGTGATGTTGACTAAAAATGTCCAGCTGCAGCGTCCCGTGAGCGTTGACGGATTAGATGATAACTTATTTAACACAAAATAAATAAGTTGCTCTCTGTGATTTCACATCTGTAAGGTGGTGATAATGCAGATGTGTGTAATATGAGGTGAACTGAGAACAGAGACAAACAAAGCATGTAGAGAAACCGTGTGTAATTGTAGAACTGCAAAGTGAAGCTGATCAAATAGATTATAAGTGCAGAAACACTGAGGTCAGTGAGTGTAGAACTGAGTAATAGAACACTGTAGATTTCCATTAAATCATCCGTGACTGTAATATCTGATCATTAGATGAATATTACTGGAGCAATGTCATTAAATAGTATAATGATAATAATTATAGTGTAGTTTTCAGGCTTGTGCTATTTTATTTTATTTATTTATTTATATATATATAGGGGATTAATCGTTTTATGATCTGGAGTGCCAGGTTTATTGGGAGCGCTGGGTAAATTCAGAGACGCAGGACATAATGCACAAAGAGCTTTTTCATAACCGCCTGCTAACGGTCCGCCTGAATCTGAGGGCTGATCGAAGCATTTGCTTTGCAAATCACAGTACAGAGCAGACAGTGGTTGTGAGGGGAGTAGTGGCGAGGAGTGATGTCATTGGAGTGGGAGTGTGTGTGTGTGTGTGTGTGTGTGTTCGTTTATTCCTGGACAGGCTGCTGACTGACTCGAGACAGACCCTGAATTCCACCCCACCTACTCCTCTCCCTCTATCTCCACCTACCTGTCTCTCTCTCTCTCTCGTTTTCTTGCCATGACCCTCTTTCCTTCCCTTCGATGGGCTTTCAGTGCATCAGTGCCCTCCTTTTGAATTTCCTCTGTCCTTTGGTGCCAAGCTCCGCCCACACAGCCACTTCCAAATCAAGTGTCCGGTCTGAAAAAGCTGAGGGTGTGTTGTGGAGAAGACGTCCTGGGGGATTTCACATTCAGACAGCTGGTGTTGTAAGACGAACTTGAATCTAACTGTTACATCAGGGTGTGTCCTGATACATTTGTCCCAACACAGTGAATTTCTTTGAGGATATTAATGCTGGCTCAGCTTCCCTACTGATGCCTGAACCACTTAAATATATCATTTTATTTAATTGAGCCCTAACTTATAGTTGTCTTAAAGAGCTAGAACTTCAATCAAAAGCCCTCATCGGGTTAACTTGTTTACTATAAATTTAATTTACATTATATTCAAGTTGTGATTTATGGGAATTTGCAATATATAATGCATCTCAGTTCAGCTTTGCTTTTTATTTATTAATTAATTTTTTTAATTCGTACGACTGTCCCCCATTCAAAGTCCCATTGTCGTCCCATTGTATCTTGACCTTATGACCTGCTCCTTTGGATTCATTAAAAGTCTCTGTATTCCAAATCCTCATGATTAAAAGAAAATCCGCTGCTCTTCCTGTCTGCAGCAGCGATAGGCCTGTAATTAAATAATAGAATGTAATAAATGAGTTTTTATTACTCGGTTATCATTAATCTAATCTCATAGATAAAAAAATGTATAACCTCATAAACCATGATAAAAATGTGTCATCATATGTTTATTATACTCATTAACTCTCCGTTTCATCCTCACCAGCTTATTAAAGTCAAAGCTCTGAAGTCGCTGAATCATTTCCACTTTCTGATTCAGTGGTTTGGCCTTAAACTCTGATCGGTCCGGCACCGAGGACGCGAGCCTCACGGAAATTGGTTTTCCCGTTCAGTACAGGAAGTTTCTAGTGCTTCTTAATGAGTTAATGCCCCTCTAGGCCTGTAATGCTGCCTCATCTGTGACGTCCAACGCAGCAAACCTAACAATTCCCGACTGAACAGATTAGAAACGTATTGTGGGTTTTAAAAACTTGAGCTTGGTTTTAAAAGATCAAACAAATCTGATAAACCACGACTGAGATATTGCGATACAGCTCGAGAGAAAATGTGCTCTGTCGCTTTAAGGTGCTCGTGATTTGTCCTTGGTTTTGTCGGCCGCTGCAGGGTTCGCACATTCAAGTGGCAAAATAAAAACAATCCAACATTCGCCGTGTACTCGAGCTTGATATGCCACATGACCCAAATACAGATTCATCAAATCCAACAGCAACTCAACACAACAAGGGACTATTGTAATTCCACATGTGAACTGTTATAATTAGCTTTGTCTGTACAGACACAATCGCTGTGACGGGCCAGACCGCATTCTTTAAACGTGTGGCAGAGCTGCCAGCTGATACACTTATAAAAAGATAATTTGCTGCTCCAACAATTAGGGAGCTTCCTGTTATCGTGATACACCTCACACCTTTATGAGGCTGAAGGTGTTGTACAGGGCGAGGAGCAGAATGTTTAATTAATGGGCAGAGTAATCCGTCCTGTTGTCCTTCAGTGTCCCACGGGAATGTTGTGCAGCGTTCCAGTTCCAGCATCAACTAAACCAATTTTAAATGTCAGTTTCACTTTCCCGGAGTTTTTCTATCCTGTAATAGACCACAGAAAAAGCCGTGTCAGCATTTTGTAGCTGACTCCATGTTGGTCACGTCCATATCTGGATCTCTGAGTCTCAGCATGATTTCCAGTGACTCCACTTATTATTGTCCATGTTCTCAGTTCCATGTACTATAAAGATGGACTTTGTAGTTCTATAATTTCAGTCTGTAGTCCATCTGTTTTGTTCTACAGTACATACTCTGTTTGATGTCCAGGACCCCAATAGTACCACTACAGAGCAGGGATTATTTGGTCAGTGCATTATTCCTATCCCAGCAGTGTCACTGAGATGTTTAAATGAAACTCCAGCAGCACTGCTTCACTAACGCCCCCTCACCACATCAATGTCACTGCAGAACTGACAATAAACAATCCACCACCCAAATGATACCTGTTCTCTGATGCTCCTGACCTGTTTCAACATTTGATGGTAAATGTCATTGTGTATTGTCTGCAAACCTGTACATTGCTTGCATATACAAGAAAGATACCATCAGCCAGAACCAGATTCCTTGTGTGTATCCACATACTTGGCAAAAGAATCTGATTCTGATATGTTCCTTTCCTCCTGTACATCCCTGCATCCTCTGAGTCACGAGGGTTGAGAGAAAATGGTTTAGAATCAGAACATATTTCTTTAACACAGAATGCGATGGAGGATATTTTTTGGCGAACCCTGTTCAATTTTGCCTTCAAAAATCAGCCTAGACCCCGAGTGCTGAACATGGACATGAAAAGGACCTCAGAATAAGACACGATTTCAGGGGTCTCAATTAAACCCGGGGATTTGACATGTTCTCTTTGTGGTATTGAAAGTTGAGCTGGTGAAAGCAGAATGATAACATACCTGCTGTGTATGTCGTATAGATGCAGATGGTCATTGTCTCATTCCATTGAAATGTCGCCTATCCAGCCGGGCTGGCTCTTTTTGCCTGCATAATTGTGTACGTGAATCTGGTTGACCTAGTTTCTCGTATTTTCTCTTAAAAATTCCAGGCTCCGTAGTGATTTGTGTGATGTGGAGTATTTTTCACGTTTTCAGAGGAACTGACTGATTAAGCTGCTGGTGACTTCAGTGACTCTCTCACTGACGTAATTAACTGCGGAAAAGTGTTAATACAACCACTGCTTTAATACTAATTATATAATGTTCATCTGTTTTGGATATAGTATCATATATTGAGATGTTCGTACTTAATTTTATTATGCATTTCATTGTTTCCATCATCTTTGTCTTTTCCAATAACCATTTAGATGCATGTTATAATTCTATAGTAACAGCCTGCTGTCTCTTTCTTTCTGACATGGTGATGGTGGTGTGATGATGGTGGTGTGATGTTATAATTCTATAGTAACAGCCTGCAATCTCTTTGTTTCTGACATGGTGATGGTGTCTTAGTGTGTTACTTTGATATAAGTTGAACAGAGGCAGCAGCCACTGCAGTTTTTAAACACCTAAGTGACACGGCTGGAATGAGAGTAATTTACCAACCAACAATGTCTAGTCTGGTGTAGGCAGCGTTCTCTGAGCGCTGATTTAAGTATGTGAGGATGAGCTGCTGTCTCTGATTTTACATGCACAAGGATCAGATGAAATAAACAACTGTGTAGAAACCAGGAGGCGAACCTAATAAAGTGGCCGGTGACTGTTTGGTTGTTTATTGACAGCATATAAAACCAAGTTAAAGTCTTTATATGTGACCGAGTTGAAGGAAAAACGGCGAGGCCACACATCATTTCTTTACCCTGATGGCACAGAAATGGTTTTCACAGCAGATTCTAATTGAATTGTTTCGACGTGTCGGCTGGTAAATTTCCTCCAATTTTCTTTGTTCGAATCTTCAGTCCCGGCTTCTGTAATTGTCCAGGCGTCTTGATGTTTTTGGCCGGGTGTCCCGGGTAAGCCTGACTAGGGCTGTAATTGGACGACCTCTCATGGGGGCATGTCGGAGCCTGAACTGGTATGGCCTCCCAGCACACTTCTGCCCCTCTAACTCCGAAATCAATCAAAGGCCCAGCTGTCACACAGCTTATTATCAGTGTAATTATCTCATCCCACAGGCCTGCTTTATCTCAGCACCAGCCTGGGCTCCAGTGCTGCTCTTCTCTCAGAGCCTGGGCCTCCCTGCCGTCTCCCAGAGGCTTTAGATTTTTTTAAAGTTGATTTGGGTTCAGTTGTGTTTATTTGGGGGGAATTGCTGTGTTATGAATGAATGCAGGTTCTTTTGTATAACAACGTTCAGTAATAATTACATCCTCACAGTTTTAACTGCCTCTACTTAAACTATATGAACATAAATATTGGGACACAAGCATATTGTACCTCCAGGAGCCTTTAAGACGTCCATTTATTAATTGGTTTCTCTTTTGCAGCAAATTACCAGAGAGATTTTCATGAGATTGTGAAGAGTGAGTTTGTGGGACTCTTTGCTCATTCATTCATTCATTCATTCTAATGACCAAACCATGACTTCACAGACTTTACTTTGTGATCAGTATATATGCTTAAAATAAAAAGGGCCTTCCCCAAACTGTTCCAGCATAATATGGACTAAATAATACACATGCATCCAATAATTGATGTGTGTCTTAATAATTTTGACCATGTGTCTTAACTACAAGCTTTTCATTCATTCCGCATGCTGTTTCCAACCCGAATAAAGTGTGTGTGTGTGTCTCATAATTGGAGACAGCAGCACTCGTTTGCTTCGAGGATGAAAACACTATCAGATCTCGAGCGCCGCATGTTGAAAACAAAGGCCGTGGTTCAGTAATTGACTCATTTTGTCCGTGTCCCTGGTTCCAAAGATGTGACTTGTGCTGTGTGAATGGACCTCTGTCTCATGGTGGTTTAAATGAGTCAGTATCAGCAGGCAGAGTGGAGGGTGCTGGGAGTTCAGCCCTGGCTTTATCAGTCCATCGAGAGCTTCCCTCCAGCCTTCTCAGGCGCCTCTGGCACCATGACATCATCGGTGCGTTGCTCCTCTCTCCGCAAGGATGCGCTGCTAATGGAGTTTTTGTCTTGGTGCCAGATAAGAGTAATTGGGAAACCTGGGCGTGTCTGAATGCACACTGCTGTCAGTCGCTCATGTTCCTCGTGCTTTAAAAAGATGGGATTAAGACATTATATCGACGTGTCCGGATGAGTGGACCGAGTGTTTACGTGATGTCAACACATTATGTAAAACAAATGTTCTCATATGAGCTCTTTTAAAACCATTAAAGTCACCTGGATGATAAGTTTCCCTGTCACTCAGGACATCAGTGGGTTGCGGTGGCAGACAGTGTACTGGATGTACTCAGCCATTCACCAGCTGTATTCGCACATGGGCTTTATATCTCGTCTTATCTCATTATCTTCTGCTTAATCCTTTACTCGGGTCACCGTGGGGTTCTCCATGCCCATTCAGGGGAGAACATTTCGGGTACAGAGCGCCAGTCCATCGCCGGGCACAGACTCACTCACTCACACAGACACACCAACTATATAGGGGCAATTTAGAGCAGCCAATTCACCTTGAGTCCATGTTTTTAGACTGTGAGAGGACGCCGGTGAACCCATGCGGACATAACCCTGTTCTACATCAATAATAACTTGGCTGTTGTGTCTGCTGTGAAGACAGCATGTTGAGTCTAAAGTGCACATGCTGCATCTAAGTCTTCTCGTATCCTTTAAGCAGAACGTTGACCATCTGCTCGACCACAAGGCGCCCAAATCCGCTGAGAACCAGCTCAGAGGTTCCGCAGTAATACTCTGTAGTGTGTGCACTCTGCACGCACGCTTAGCAACAATGAAAGACGTCTGCATACGGACGTGCGTTCGAATGTTTTTATCAGGGTGCATTTTGGCAGTCTGAAATAATCTACCAGGATAAAATCCAGCTGGTCACTGATCAGCCAGACCTATCCCGTCCCCCCCGGTGTCATTTGCCATCATTGATTTTCAGCTCACTTTCAGCCCTTTCTCATTAATGAGTCTGCAGCAGGATAAGTGTGTGGTGTTTTTTTTTTTGTTTTTTTTTCCCTTCAGTCAGATACTCATAAGTGCTGTTGTGTGTTTATTTCATGTTTGTTGGTCTGGACATTAATATTAATGAGGTTTGGGATATTTATTGCCGTAAGCTTCCTTCATAATGGTAAGTAACCATGTAGCAGGTGATCAGTCATTCCCTTTGGGAGAGGGTTTAAGCTGCGATGTCTGAAATGCAATAAAAGCATTAACAGGGGCAGCAGCCGGGTTCAGGACGGTGCAGCACAACAAGGCCGTGGGTTCCATTTTACAGTTCTCGCTACGTTCCAGGAGACATGATGAGTAAATTGGGGATATTTCATTGTTATTTTATTGATTTATTGCTTATAACTGAATAATAACCGCTGGTGTCCAGATGCTCGACGCTGGTTTTCAGTGCAGCCATTTAATAACAGATTTAAATTTTTATAATTTAGAAATATTGATGAAATATGTTGATTGGCTGGTGGCATGCTGGCATAGTGGTTAGCACATTCACCTCTCAGTGTTGGGGTTTGAATCCCGATTTGGGTGAAGTGTCCTACAGGTTCATGGCATGGCTTCAAGGTGAATTGGCTGCTCTTAATTGCTGTTATATTATGTTTTTCTGAGTGAGTGAGTGTTTCGAGATGATTTTGCAGCCTGTGTTGGGTGTATTTGCCCACAGCCTGAAGCATTCTCCCCTGAATGGACCCCCGTGAACCTAGTAGAGGATTAAGCCCTCGTCATGATGAGGGAAGATGCTGATTGGCTGTTTTTCTTGACATTTCATCCTAATAGTTTTTGTTCAGTGAGACTCACTCACAGTGCTTATAGTCAGGATCATAAATAACCAAAAACCACATGCAGCATTTTAAAGCAGTCCTTTTTTGGACTGTGATGATGTCATACTGTTTTTTTTCACATTTCTATATAGATAAAAAAAAACCCTGTACTTAACTAATGACTTGGCTCTGTGTTCTAGTTCCGTTGTGAATGAATCCAGTCTGAGCACCTGAATCTGCAGCTTCGGCTCCAGACTCAGCTGCAGCAGCATCGTTTTTGTGATGAGAGACAGGCAGCGTCAGACGGAGGACAGGGCCACGCTGACCTCACCAGAGTAAATAAATGAGTCCCGCGCCTCAGCGTCCTGAGTGATCCTGTCTATTAGAGCACCGTTCCTGTTTCACAGCCAATTTATTTCCCCACGTGAGCAGATGTTTGACAAGAAGCTTATCCACCCATTCCGCAGACGCAGCGTCTAAATGACGGGAGTGTCGAAAAGGCAAATCAGTTTATACCGCTCCTGCCTTCTGTTTATTGTTTTAATGAACCAGCGAAGCCTCTCGCTTTATACGCGATCATTTATTCGTGGGGTTTGATTCACTCGGATGGTTTCTGCTGTCGCTTGGTGAACGGTTGAATTCCGCTGTGAGTCGGTTCGGCTCTTTATTAAAACAAGGCGGTGAATTAGGTTATTGTGCGTGTTGAAGAAGAAGGCAGCTGCTTATCTTGGCAGCCCGTTGGTTTACTGTGTTCTGTTGGGAGAAGATAGGCAGCCAGTGTGTGCTTCAAGCCTGAATCTGCGCTTTTGTATGTTCTGATAGAGGCTGCTTCACGAGTTCATCTCGATCTGTCACAAAGCGAAGCACTTTATCTTTATTAGCTTCTGTTATGAAGTCAAAAAGTGAGGAATGATTTACATGTGAAAGGACGGGGTGGTGCTTTATCACCAGGGACCCCCTCATTACAGAGCCATGAACCCGAGCACCCCTTCTGCTCCTCACTTTCACAAGATTATCTCTCAAATCTCGCACTCTTATAAAAATACACTCTATAATGTACACTAATGAGTAGGTGTGTTAGGACTACCCCCCCCCCCATAGAGCTCTCATATATAGATATGGAGTGTATCTGTGGAAATTCCGTTCCTTTAATCCAGAAGGTACAAGTTCAGACACAATACGTCTAAAATTCTAAGGAACACGTCTGCGCTCTGTGTTTTTGGGCAGCTGGGTGACGCCGTGTTTGGCACTTTTGCCTCATAGCAGTAGGTCCAGGGTTCGATTCCAATCATTCGTTCTATGCTATGTGGAGTCTGCATGTCCTCCCTTTAGATACACGATATGAGCGGAAGTGTTTGGACACCTACAGGAGCTTGTGTGAAATCCCGTTATAGGTTGATCCTCCACTTTGCAGCAGTAGCAGCTCACAATCTGCATTCCAGTTCATCCCAATGGTGTGTTATAAAGTTGAGGTCAGGATGAGTTTATGGACAGCCAGGCCTTTATGGACTTTTTTGGGGGCTGGTCTTGCTAGTAATAAAATAAAGGCCTTCCCCAAACTGCTTAAAAGTTTGTCCATGTAGTGTTTCCACAGAGGGCTTCAACTTCTACAGTTTATTAAAAGTGACATCACATGACACTTGAGTGACATCACACGCTGTCCACTGAAAATCCTTCTTGTCATTTTTTTTTTTTAGGAGTGATGTCCTGAAGCAGCCTATGTGCCTCTTCCGACACGCGAGCGGTTAGTGCTGATGGGCCACGCGGCTCCATCATGAGCATTCGAGATGTCGGCGGGCGGCGCCGTTTCGAGGATGCGGAGCTCACGCTGCGCGTCTACCCCGGGGCGATCGCCGAGGGCACCATCTACTGCCCCATCCTGGCCCGCAAGGCGACGACGGCCGCCGAGGTGATCGAGCAGGTGATCGGCAGGCTGCGGCTGGACCGCACCAAATGCTACGTACTGGCCGAGGTGAAGGACGTGGGTGGCGAGGAATGGATCCTCAACCCGAGCGACTGCCCCGCTCAGCGGATGATGCTTTGGCCGCGGGCCGCACTGGAGAACCGCTCGAGCAGCGAGGACTACCGCTTCCTCCTGCGGGAGAAGAACTTGGACGGCTCCATTCAGTACAGCAACGTCGCCAAGTGGCTCCGCGTGACCGAGGAGCGCCGCCGCATGGTCGAGCGTGGCCTGCTCCCGCCTCCCCAGCTGCAGCACCACGACGACCTGTGCAAACTTCCCGACCTGAGTGAGAAGACCCTCCTGGAGAACTTGCGCTCCCGTTTCAGGCAGGAGAAGATCTACACGTACGTGAGCAGCATCCTCGTCGCCATCAACCCCTTCCAGTTTTTGCCCGTCTACAATCCCAAATACGTCAAGATGTACGACAACCACCAGCTCGGGAAGCTGGAGCCGCACATCTACGCCGTGGCCGACGTGGCCTACCACGCCATGCTGCGGCGGAGGCGCAACCAGTGTATCGTCATCTCCGGAGAGAGCGGCTCGGGGAAGACGCAGAGCACCAACTTTCTCATCCATCATCTGACGGCGCTCAGCCAGAAGGGCTTTGCCAGTGGAGTGGAGCAGATCATTCTGGGAGCTGGACCAGTACTGGAGGTAAGAACCTGACTTTTTCACCATGTCACAGGTTTAGGAAACCAGTCCCCCGGCCGTGCGACACATATATCCCGTCAACGACGTGTGGGGAAGGCGCAAAACAAGACCTATAAATGACATAAAGGCACTAAATGGACCTCTTAGAATAGTAGGAGCGGTTAGGCTCCCGTAGGTGTACCGTGTGGGCCTGTGTCCAAAATGGCTGAGGCCCTGATGTGTTTCAGCTTCCTTGTAACAGCGACTGTAGGCGTAATGACTGTTTTCACGCTCAAGTCAACTGAATAATTCATACTAGCAAAGCAAATTAGGCTTTATGTAATGTACCCACTCCATTTCACAGCCCTTCCATTAATCGCTGCCTCAACCCACCACTCCCCGAGGTTAATAAACAAAAGGTCGGCTCACGAGAGTCTCAGCAACCCCACGGCTGTTTCAGCGCCTTGATTCGAGCCGCTGTGACTAATTCAGATGCTCGAGGATTAAATGCGCTGTTACTTCCCACAATCTGAGCCGCTCGCCCTGAAGTTTCAGATGAAACTCTGCACGCTCAGGCCGGGCCCTGTGGAATATTTGTATATGAAGTTCAAGCATGCGGCTTATTGTTACGCCGAGGCTCCTGAAGTGTTTGATTTCCTCAGTGTGTCATACGGGTGATTGCGCAGTCGAAGTTGCACAAGATTATCTTCCCTGCAGATCTGGGTGTATAGATAGTTTCACTTATTCTTGTTATATGCAGTGAGTTTTTCTCTGTTTATATAAATAATGTTTTTTTTTTTTTTTTTTTTAATATTGAGGTTTTGTTGACGTGCAGATCTCAGAAGTGGTGATATTATAACTACAGGAGCTTATGACATCACATGTTGCTCCTCCCCTTTGCAGTTATAACTGCTTCCATTCTTCGAATCATTAAGAGAGGTATTTGTGAGGTCAGAAACTGATATTGGGTGAAAGAGTTCACAGTCTGTGTTTCAGTTCATTCCAAAGAGGTTGAGCTCTCAGCTCTGTGCCAGTCAGTCGGGTTGCTTCACACCAACGCTCTGTGCAATAGAGCATCATCAAGCTGGAGCAGAAATGGGCCTTCCCAAAACTGTTCTCACACTCAATATGACATCTTAATTTAATAATGGATTAAATTTAATGCATTGAATTATAAATATGAAGTGAGGCGTCTCCTGCTCACTGTAATGAAAGAACACCGTGCAGCTGCTATTTAAACTTAAGAAAGGAAATGCAGGTTGAAACCATAAACTCCTCAGCCCTCATGTTTCAGACGAAATGCATTAGTTAAAGAACGGCTGGTTAAATTCCTCAGAAGCTCTCTAGAATCATTGCATAGCAGCCAGCCAATCAGAATCCAGCGTTCGTAACGACTGCGGGTTAAAGTAATGCATGGCATTTTATTAGTGCGGTCCTGTTCTTAAAATAAATCCTATCCCTGCACCGTACCGGAGGCCCTTAACTCCTTTTTAATACTCGGATTTATTTGATTTGATTTTTTTTATGGTTCAGATGTCGCACGTTTCTCAGGTTCAACGGCAAATCTGTAAACGTGCTCGACGATGGGGAGAGTCTGAGCTCCGAGGCGACTCCCTGGCACCACTGAGTGCTTCTCAAGTGGAGAGCGCTGGCTGTAATTATTTGCACAGTGAGACGGCATATCTGTCATTCCCTGATTAATAGGTTCTGTAGAGGGAACGACTGGAATATGGAGTTTCACAGGTAGCTTAGACTCGGCTCTCCTCCCACTCGCTGCCCTGCCAAGTCTGCACTGTATGGCAGAAGGCATGAGAGCTCTACAGTTTCTGATGGTACGATTAATGTCTAAAAAAAATCATGTTTATTACGTTTCTTACGCAACAATTAAATTTATTTTAAAATGCCAGAAATCACAGAAACAGTGCGCATTGTTTATGTTCGTTTCAATCACTTTATTATTTAGTACAGAATTTTCTTATGATGTTGAGGCGCTCTTATGATTAATTAATTATGTTTCTAATCGCGATTAATTGCAAAAATGATTCATCGTCTTGTCCCTTTCTGGCAGATTAATGTATAACTTTATAACTACACAGACTGCGTATTGAAACTCCTGGTTCACTGAATCAAATCAAGCCCATAATCATGAATTCCACGCAACTATATTACTAAAATCTGTGAGAACAGTTTCGGGAAGGCCCGTCAATGTGTTCTAGTCCTGATCTCAACCCCATCGAACACCTGTGGCATGAATTAGAATGCAGATTGTGTTTTGTACTAATGCTGCAGTGCTTCAAACCGTTTTCGTCCTGCTTGATTTGCTTTGATTTGCGAGTGGCTCTCGAGCGCTGCTGTGCATTGTTGTAATTTCACGACTGGTAAAGCCTTTAATCCAAGTCCTTTGCAGCCACCATACAATCTACGCATTAAAGGAACTTGGCAGAAAGAGGTTTGAGGAGACACCTGGCCCTCGCACCACGAGCTTCAGTATTATTTAACGCCGTCTCTGCGTCTCTGCCAGTTCCAGTAGCTGCAGTATCGCCGTTTAATCACCCTGCTGAGTAATGAGGTATTCTTTAACCAGGAGTATGTTTTTTTTTGGATGTTAAATGTGAAGGGTCCTTGGCTCGTTGCGTTGGTGTGGTGGAGGCTGTCTTTGTAATAACGCTGCACATTGTTACTGATAAGACGTGGAAGTAGAGATAAAGGGAGAGGTGATTCTTCTTCAGAGTCAGTGAAGTCTACAGATGCTCTGGTTAAGCTCGACTATCACTTAATGGCACAGCGGCGTTAGCACGTCTGCCGCTGACTGCTGGGGGTCTAGGTTTGAATCTGGTCTGGGTGGAGTTTTCAGGTTCTCCCCGTGTCCGAAAAACATTTAATGATTGGTTCTCCTGCCTCCATCATATTTCATTTGTAATGCAGGGTTCAGTCCAGTGTGTGCTTTTGTTTATCATTCATTCATTCATTAACTCCCGCTTTATCCTCTATTAGGGTCGCGGGGGGGTTCCCCATGCCCATCCAGGGGAGAACGTTTTGGGCACTGGGCAGATACACCCAGGACAGGACGCCAATCTATCGCTGGGCACACACTCACGCACGCATACACACTCTACATGGGGCAATTTGGAGAACTCAATTGACTTGATCCATGTTTTTGGACTGTGGGAGGAAACCGGAGAACCCGGAGGAAACCCACGTGGACACGGGTAGAACATGGAAACTCCACCCAGATGGGGATTCGAACCGGGAATCCCTAGCGCCGAGAGGCGACCGTGCTTAAACCACTGAGCCACCGTGCCGCCCTGCTTTTGTTTAACACATGGAAAATCTTCTGACTAACAGGAAGTACATGGAAAGGCCACACCTTTACAGGGGGTCTGCGTGTGACGTTACTATGGTTACACCCAAAGACTTGACAAATAGCAACATTAATATTTAGTTTAGTTCAACAAATGAGCATCAAGAGTGATGTTTATTGATGAAATCGAAGTCTATTAAATGGAGTTAATGGTTTTAACTGACAGTCACAGGGAGGATCAGACTATTTAGTTTTTCTCGTTCACCTCGGGTGACCCTAAAGAGTCCATAGAAAGGCTCTCTGTTCACTCCATCCAGGAATCGAACCCGGGATAGGTTCCATGTCTAGCTGTGACATCGAACGTAATGCAGTGTAACCACTGAGCATGTGCGGCTCTACTGAGGCGACCTGATCTGAACAGCTCATCTGATTTAGTTCTTTGTAGTGATCAGGCTAACGAACCCAACAAAACGATTTTCAAATGCAGGTTCCATGCAGCAATAATTACCGTCTGCTTTCTGTTTGGAATCCGGTTATAGTTTTGCTAATGAGACGTTTGACGAGCTTATCAGCTCCAGCTTGGCCTGATCCCCGACTCCCGAAGGACCTTCATACAAGCGTTTTTACATTTTTGTTTTTAATTGAGCGACCACCCAACCGTCAGCTCTGCAGCGTGCTCTATTAAAGCCTCCTCTTTAATAATAAATGAAGAATTCACTGGAAAACGATGAGCTCCTTTGTGACGGTCACATGCTCTGCTGAGTGGCTGGTGTCACGAGCCTCTTTGTCAATCGGGCTTTTTAATTACGCTCAAATAATACAGCCGTTAAGTTTCTCACGGCGAAGCCGGAGTTCTTCTGTAGTGCGGCTCGCAGCCGTGTGACACCCGTCTCTCTGCACATCCCATTCTCTTTACTCTTTACTTTTTTTTGCATGCAGTCTGAGACAGTAGGGACAGTCATGAAGCCGGTACAGTGCAAACTGAGTTCTGTCTTTAGAACATTCTGTGCTTCCAGAAGTCAGAGTGTACACCACATTAGGGTTTACTTACAGACAGGGAGTTAATGAGTAGTTCACCTGCATCGGAGTGAGGAAACGCTTTCTTTCTGGTCCTTCCCTCTGCAGACAGACTTTATTACAACCCTCGGTTAGGTTACTACCTACTCGCTCATCTACTATTCTATTCTTAGCACTATTTATTTAGCTCATTCTACAATTATGACATGTCCCATTAAAGCCTCCACTGCCCCTCTGTGGTTTTCGGTTCATCCCGGTCAACTGAAATGATGGTATATGATGAAGTGGCCTATTATCCCGGAGGTCGTTTAAGGTCAGACACAGTGCAACACTGGAGAAGGGCTGCGTCCAAAATCATCTACTAAATTGTAGGTACTCATTTTAATCACGCAAGTTCTTCTTAACCCGTAAATTGGTAGGCTTTTTGAGTTAAAAAGGCGAATGTGTTGTATCCAGGCAACCGGGCATGTAAGCCATTTAAGCCACTCCCCCCCCCCCCCCCCCAAATAAAAGTTCCGCCAGTCAATCAAAACAATAATGCTTTTAGATTTGCATTATGCAATTTTTTTTTGTAGTTGTTTATTACTTTTTCGAATCCCCATCTGGGTGGAGTTTCCATGTTCTCCCCGTGTCTGCGTGGGTTTCCTCCGGGTTCTCCGGTTTCCTCCCACAGTCCAAAAACATGGATCAAGTCAATTGAATTCTCAAAAATTGCCCCATATAGAGTGTGTCTGTGTGAGTGAGTGTGTGCTCAGTGATGGATTGGCGCCCTGTCCTGGGTGTGTCTGCTCAGCGCCCGAGATGTTCTCCCCTGGATGGGCATGGGGAACCCCACCGCGACCCTAATAGAGGATAAAGCGGGAGATAATGAATGAATGAATGAATGAATGTTTATTACTTTCATTCTCAGCTTGATGCAGTTAAATTATGGGATGGCGCACAGTGTGCTTCCAGGGTTCACTTCAAAATGGCGTCCGGTTTAGTAGGTCATCCGGGGAATTTCCACCTACTGATTCACGTCTGCTGCCGAGTCTGACCTAATCTCGCCTACGGTTTTTGGCTAGTATGTAGTAGGCGATGTGTGAATTTGGACGCAGCCACTGAGTGTGCACTCACATCTGAGCTCCCTCCTAACTGTCCCTGCTGGAAAAATACTCCATGAACTGAACAAAGCTTTGAGGGTGACTGCTATAAACATTATAAGAAATATAATAACACAAAAAGTCTTCAAATTCAAAAAGGTTTAGTCTTTTATTTTTCTCTTCAAATGCTCGAGTTCCACTAATGCTCGGCCCCCGGGCCTTCTTCCACCCCTCCTCGTTTGTTCTTGCCTCACTTCAGCATGTGACCGTTTGAACTGCATTCTTAGACTTGGCCTGAAAGAGTATCAGTGTTGCAGAAGTGCTAAGAATACGGCTCTTGTCTTTCTGGAATGTTGCATATGGCACTGTGAGTGACTTATGAACTGTACACAACAAAAACCTGAAAGGGAGGCGGCCGCAGCTATGCGTGTTCTTAGCCTCGCTCCTCCCTCGGCGGGAACCTTTTCGGAAGCCGTGCCAGCTTTTCTGGAAGGGCTTCCTGCTCGCGAAGCCCTCGGATCAGTGGCGGTAGCACGATGGACGCGAGCGAGAAACCCTCGCCGTGTAAAGGCACCGAGTGACTCCACAAACTCATTTATTTGAACAGGTCAGCTGTCATTCCACCGCCGGGCGGGGCCCGGGTCAAGTGCTGCGCCTTTATATGACGGCAGAATATTTGCATCCTGTTATGTTTAGCTTGGCTCGGCACTCTCATCCCCCCCCCACCCCCAACTCCAGCGTGTGTGGGTCAAGAGTGCAGTGGGCGAGTATCTTTAGCCCTCAGCAGGGGAGGGGAGGGGAGGGAATCCCTGCGTTTGTCTCGCTGTCACTGAGCTAATCAGATTGGCCTCCTTTCTCAGAGCTCCAGGTGGGGTGGTGCGCAGCAGAGCCGACCTCCCCCACTTCATTTAGACAGCTCATGTCTGGCATGCGATTACCACCAAATAGGGGCTCGCAGGCCTCCGACCACCTGTTATCTTGCTTTCTTTTACAACTGGGAAGGCTGCTACCCCACTCGCATTCCTTCAGTGCCAGTGGAAGTTGGATGAGCATTTCAAAAGCCCATTCCGGTGGCTAAGGAGGGTGTGGGCCGGGTTTAAGAGCGATCTAAATAGTATTGTGAAATGTTTTCGGGTTGCCCACAGCTTCTGTTCATCTCCGAGGATGTGGGATGTGCTCTGAAGTTAACCGCGCCGGTTGTGTGATGGACTACGACGGGGATTTATGTTTATGCTGATGGCAGGAGTCCAGCCCGCTCCAGTGGTGTGAGGTATTAGGTGGCGTTTCCTAAACCAGATCCAGCGTTCCATCTTGATACCGGGGCCTTATCGCCCTCAGCTTTAATGCCCTATTAAGGATTAATAGAGAAGTTGTAGCTGATAACGTCAAACAGCATCACCCTGCTCTTTAATTCAACCGACTCGGGCAGACCAGTCCAAAGAGAATTATGTGAGCTGATAAAGAAATTTAAAAAATTAAAAAAAAAAGAAGGCAGCGAGAGGTTTCGCCCAAATAGCAAAGCCCTGTTTAAATAGTCATGCTGCAGTAAGATGGGAACTGGTTTGTAAGCGAAAGCTCACAGATATAATATAAGCTCTTTGTTTTTCCTGCCCCTGCAGAGCAAAATAGAAAATAGAAGTCCTATCAGAGTGGTGTCCGGTGCACATCAGGGGCCGAGCCACCCACCATCCCGAGCGCGCTCTTTCACGGCATGGGTGTAACTTCATCCCCTCGCCCACGGCTGACAGCGGGGCGCCCAGTGTGCGCTTTTCCAATCCGGCAGCTTCCACCACTCTGGGAAAGGACGGCCCCGCTCTGCTTTGTTCCGCGCTGACTTATCTACAAAAATAATGATCAATATTTCGGCACTGTTTCCTCAAGACGACTCTTGGCCTCACAAACAGCCTCAGAGAGCGAGGTTTATGTTCCAGGAGGTCACCGCCTTCTTTCTGCAATGTTTTCTCACCTCCGTCCTGATTTATCCTCCAGTGTTCAGACTAAAATAAATGCTCTTCCTGACCAAATGACTTTGAGGACGACGGCACAAAAAACAACACCAGAACCCATTTTCAGAACTTTATTATTATTATTTTATAGAATATACTATATAGAATGCACAGGAGTGTTCATTAGAGAAAAGCTTCCTAACGTTGTATTCTATAATTTATCAGATTTAATTTCTGTGGAATTAGTGTTTTAATTTTTTTGCTCTAATTAAATCAAACAGTTGGCATCGCACTCGGGGGGTTTAACGCAGATCTGCTCATTAGAACACTCCGGTGTTAATTAGCAGCACAGCTGTAATGTTTCAGCTGTGTGTGTGTGTGTGTGTGTGTGTGTGTGTATATCTATTCGGTCATGTGACCCGTGAAAACTCTACAGTCCAGTTTACAGTGATTCTGAGCCGTATGGTTTCATGCTGAAGGTTTTTATGAGGTTGGTCACCAAGTCTTTCCTCAACCATCGTTTACAAATGATCCAATCAGAGAGACAGTTATCTCCAATGCACCCGTCTTTAGAATGTGGGAGGTAACCAGAGTATCAGAATTAAACCCCCACAGACACGGGGAGGACATGCAGACTCCACACAGACAGCCCTGTGTTCTGGGATTTGACCCTGAGCCAAAACATATAATATATTTGTATTATCCTTTTTTTTTTTTTTTAATAGTTTGCCTTTTGATTAATTCATCATTTCATCCGTTCATTTTTCTCAGCAGACCGGTGCTTCCTGTGATGGATAAGTGACCTGGCCAGGTTGCCAGAGCAAACATAAACACATCACCACACCCATTCACACTGTGGAGCAATCTGAGGATCGGCATTTCCCCTCCCAGATCCCTGCACAGCTCTAATTAGGATTGGTTTCACTTTACTTTATATCAAATATATAAAGTCCTCCGCCGCTGTCTGATACACAACCAAAACAGCGGCTCGGACCGGGTGCATAACAAAGGTTCCATTGAGTCCCTTTAATACGTTCTGCCGTAACACTGTGTCACTTTAAAGCTCGTCGTTCGCAGGCAGAGCTCCGACTTGTTGTGTAGCATTCTTCATCGTCTTAAAAGATTACGCTGTTAAAATTTGGCCTGAAGAAAAACTAAATAAAGCATCAACAAATGTATTTTTTCTTCTTCCAGGAACGCACAGTGTATTATGTTTACCTTTTCGAATAGAAGAGGATCTGTTTGCTACGGTCAGCATCTGCCGAGTGGAATACATGCTGTGTTCGGTTTGGGGAGAAAAGAAAACACAAACGGCTGAATAGTTCGTCCTCCGTTTGATTTGACTGAAGCCAAGAGCCGAGAGAGATGCTGCCACTTAGCTTCAGCATTATTAATCTGCTCTCCGTTCAAAAGGGGGGGTTCATTTTCATTCATTCATTCATTATCTTCCGCTTTATCCTCTATTAGGGTCGCGGTGGGGTTCCCCATGCCCATCCAGGGGAGAACGTTTCGGGCGCTGGGCAGATACACCCAGGACAGGGCGCCAATCCATCGCTGGGCACACACTCACTCACACAGACACACTCTATATGGGGCAATTTGGAGAATTCAATTAACTTGATCCATGTTTTTGGACTGTGGGAGGGAACCGGAGAACCCGGAGGAAACCTACGCAGACACGGGGAGAACATGGAAACTCCACCCAGATGGGGATTCGAACCGGGAATCCCTAGCGCTGAGAGGCGAACGTTCTAACCACTAAGCCACCGTGCCGCCCGGGGGTTCATTTTAGTTCGGGAAATATTGTTGTAGATGGGGACGGTTTATTAAGACGTCTCTAGCCGTTTCTGTGTCGTGTCGACGGCGTGTTGCTGTTTTTCGTTATTCTGTGGCCGTGCCTTGTGCTCGGGTTCGAGACCGCTGTGCTTCCTCTGACATCCTGTGTGCAGCCCTGATGCTTTTCCTCTGAATCCTCCAGAGCACCTCCTGAGGCCATGGCCACATATTTATGCTAACGAGCAAAAACAAAAATATTCACTTCTGAAACGGCGACAGTGAAGCGATCTATTTTTCCTACAGTTCTTACACACAGAGAGTTTAGTCCTCCACATTTAACCCACATGTGCCCGGAGCCGGGGGCAACCCTGTACATGGTGCCCGGGGCAATTAGGGTTAGGTGCCTTGCCCAAGGACACTTCCACCATAATACTTGGTGGGATCTGGTTCCTTAACCACAAGCCTGCTACTGCTCTGAAGCGCTCAGGACTTTACATAAGTGGGGCATTGGGGCTGTTTTTGAAATTCAGAGGCACCACGGGCTGAAATGGTAACAACAGAGCAGCGTGCAGAACGCACGCCTTCACGCCCACGCCCGCGATACACACGCTCGGTGCAGTACAAACACAGGGCGGGAATGGTATGCGCCTTCTTCCTTTAGCAGAACTCCTCAATGAGTTCACGCCATTGTTACCTCATTCCTCCTCAAGTCGGACTCGTTTGAGTCATGTTCTGCTGCGTGTACTGTTCACGCCGTCATGTCAACTATGAAATATGACTTGCCTTTTACGGTCTGCGCTTGTAAATTATGATGTCACAAAAATGTGCCGACTGTACGCTCATCCCCCCAGGTGATCAGTTACACCTTGTTGTTTTCAGCCTCGGTGTCCCATTGTATCAGTTCCACATAGAGATGCACTTACAGAAGGTAGTTTGTGGTTCTCTACACGTTTTGGTGGTTCCCTTCACTCGGCTCTCAGGATCAGGATGATCAGGATCAGGGGGTGCATTCAAGGGCAATTAAATTCTCCAAATTGCCCCCCATATGAATGTGCTTTGTGTGAGTGAGTGTGTGGCCAGTGATAGATTGGTGCCCTGTCCTTGGTGTATCTGCCCAGCGCCCGAAACGTTGAAGATAATGGATGGATGTTAGACAACCTCCCTCCCCGTGCTCAAACATAAAGCGTATGAATTGATGTTTGATAGGGTCATATTTCCTGAACTTGTGACCGAAGGATGTGTCAGTTCAGCCTGGTGGTCAGGGTATGACACGCAGTGAGCGCTTCACTGTAAAGGCCATGGTGGGGGGCGGTGGGGGGGCAGTTGTAATGGGACAGTGTGCCTTTGTTTTGGGCGTGTTGGTCAGGCTCGGTGAGTGTACACTGGACCTGCGGTTGTGAGGAAAGGCCGTGATTCACGAGTCATTTAAATGGCGTTCATACTCCACTGTCTTTAATGACTTTCTCTGCAGTGCAGGGGGAGCGAGTGGATCACGACTCAGCTATGTCCTCCCCTCCCACTTCCTGCTGTAGTTCAGCATGTGTTGTCCTGAAGGAATCTCCTCCTCACATCTGCGATGAAGTACATCGGGATGCATCTCACATATCATCCTGATGATGGCGTAACAGCTGCCCTACAGCTGCGGCTTCGCCCGGCGAACCGCCTGCACGTTAATGGTTTTTTTTTTCCTTCCTTTTATTAGTTGAAACCCTACGTGCTTCGAGACAGAATTCCGTGGCTCCTCTGTGATATAAGGCTCTTATTTTTCTTTGCGTTTGCCAGGAAAGCTTTAAAAGACCACATGTAAGTGCTAATGCTGATAAGTTGTTCCATATAATGAATTGTGTGTTATTATCACCAAGAATCTTTTAAATGTCCAACGATTTATCAAGTCTCCCTGTTGGTTCGATGCCGAAATATGTTCAAGCTGTTAAGCTATAGTTCCTATCCCTGTTCGTGCCGCATGACCCCGGGATGCTTTGCCAATGAAAGGGCATCAGGGGGCATCCCTGAAGTGCAGCGTTTGACCGACTGAAGATGCCCTTAATTTCTCAGCACAGACATTTGGAGCGATGCTGGCAGAACGTCACCGCTCGAAATTCCTCGCCATGTTCCACCCTTCTGTTGACACCCTGTTGCATTCATCACGTTAAATAAACCTTCCTTTAACATAAAGCAGATCTCGAACTTGAATTCATTACGATACGACTTAACACGCGCCAAGAATTCGGTTCTGCTTCCTTTCTTAAGAATGAGGCTGTTACTTATCCCCGTGACATCTGTTAGCTAATCCTCTGACGTTGGGTTTAGTTCGGTCTTTAGCACCTCGACGTTCTCCTGCTTCAGATCTTGCGCTCGGTTGTGGTTTTGTGTCACCTCCTTAGAACCAGAGCTGATTTCAGAACTCTTTAAACCTGCATGAGGATTAAAAGTGCGAGCGAATCGGCTCAGGGGTCTTGTGTGATGTGCACGGCAGGTTCTACTGGTGGAGAACCTCAGATGTCTGTGTGCATTGCTCTGGAGTCGTACACATTTCATCAGGACCGCAGTCTTAGGAAATAATGGGTTGAATCCACATTATATAACATCATTTTGTTTTTGAAGGAACTTGAGGAATTTGTGTAGTAGTCAGCGCTGTTTCTGCTTAATTACAGTTTCCTCTGTACGTCTGAACATTCTTTAAACTTGAGTAACCGACGTTTGGTGAAGGTTAAAGTGACTAATGCAGATTATTGGCTTTGGTATAAATCTGCTCCAAAAAAGATCTATAAAAAAATACAGATTTATAACTACAACTTAAAGTGCACATGCTTGTCTGTCTGTATATACTATACATACACATGTACCTCTCTCTCCATCTCTCGTCTGTGTCTGTCTGTCTGTATATACTGTACTTACATATGTATCTCTCGTCTATGTCTGTCTGTCTGTATATACTGTACTTACATATGTAACTCTCTCTGTCTCTCTCTCTCTCTCCTGTGTCTGTCTGTCTGTGTGTCTGTCTGTCTGTATATACTGTACATACACATGTAACTCTCTCTGTCTCTCTCTCTCTCTCTGTGTCTGTCTGTCTGTGTGTCTGTCTGTCTGTATTTACTGTACATACACATGTAACTCTCTCTGTCTCTCTCTCTCTCTCTCCTGTGTCTGTCTGTCTGTGTGTCTGTCTGTCTGTATTTACTGTACATACACATGTAACTCTCTCTGTCTCTCTCTCTCTCCTGTGTCTGTCTGCGTGTCTGTCTGTATATACTGTACTTACTCATGTACCTCTCTCTGTCTCTCTCTCTCTCTCTCTCTCTCTCTCTCTCTCTCTCTCTCTCTCTCTCTCTCTCTCTCTCTCTCTCTCTCTCTCTCTCTGTGTGTGTGTCTGTCTGTCTGTATATACTGTACTTACACATGTACCTCTCTCTGTCTCTCTCTCTCTCTCTCTCTCTCTCTCTCTGTGTGTGTGTGTCTGTCTGTCTGTATATACTGTACTTACTCATGTACCTCTCTCTGTCTCTCTCTCTCTCTCTCTCTCTGTGTGTCTGTCTGTCTGTATATACTGTCTCCCTCTCTTTCTTTCTGTGTGTGTGTGTGTGTGTGTGTGTGTGTGTGCTTTTGCACACACACTCGTACACAAACACCTACATATCCATTTAGTTCTATTGCCCCAGGTGCATGGGTAACTGTATGTATTTAACGTTGCAATAACAGTTTAGGGAAGACCTCTACTTTGCTTTATTTCACAAATTAAGGTTCATTAAGGCGTGATTGTGAGCCAGCCCCTCTTCTCACAGCATACATTTCTGAACTGTGTTTTTCTGGATTAATAGAACATCATTCCCGCGGTTGCTCTACAAAATATTGAAGAAAGCTGTTTTTGCGGTTAGAGCTTGAGGGAGTCACTGTGAGTGCTGCCGGTGTGAAGACGGTGGACGTTCTGCTGCAGCTCCCGTTCTTTTAAAAGGACACGGTACAAGTGTGAAATATTATCTGCTTACTGGCTGTAAAATGTTTCCTTCTTTGAACAGCTAATCGGGTCACATGGCTCGCGACAAGGTTGTGTCTGTACATGAGCTCAGATAAACGGCTCTTCCTCCTCGGCTCTGTCATGGTTCTCCGGTTACAGCTCCTTGGGGAAACACTGCAGCATTGTGCTGTGGAATGTACCGGCAGCTTCAGGTACAAAGATATTGGGGTTCTCTGATCGACTACCTCGTCGTGTTTTAGTCGCCCTCACGATTAAAATGTTTTTTTTTTTTTACCGCTTCGTTCTCTGTGCAGACACTTTAAAGCATCAGCGGCGGTAAACAAACGCCGACACGCCTGTTTACTAAACACCTGATTTAACCTCACGTTCGACGAGTCAAAAGTTCAGTTCTGAATGCAGAGGGGTTTGTTCAGGACTGGTTTGCGCGTCACATGATTCGGCAGATGCTCGGGATTCAAACCGCTCTTCCTGAGACTCTGCAGGGCTTTCAGAATAGTCGCGCTCTGTTGATTAGATCTGCGTCTCTGCACATTCTGTTAGCCGGGACACAAACCTCGGGGCAGAGCGCCGAGAGAAGCCCAAGGGATCATCTTCCCTGAAAGCTCTTAGGGTTAAGTATCGGCCGGCTGTGTGGTCTTATCATCGGAAGTTTCAGTAATTCGGCACTAAAGACAGATGCATGGGGTTTACTATGGACATCTTGAATAATACAGAGAAATCAGAGATGCCATGATGCAGAGGACACTAATAAATGATGACTATAAGACAAACAGTCCTTGTGTAACAGTGGTTCTCTTAATTATAAATGTCTATGAAAAGTTCAACCCTAACTCCCAAAAACCCGCCGACTGCACGCACGCAAACCACAAGGATTAAGTGGACCGTTGCCAAAACGACCGTAAATTTATAAATATTTTCATTTTCCTTTCAAGGCTGCAACATTTAGCTAAAAAAAAAACAATCACAACGTCAGGCTTTTTTTTTTTTTTTTCAATGACCCAACCCTCCCTCCATACCTCAAGGCTGACAAGGCCTCACATGCCCTTTGATGTTTGTTCCACCCCGAGGAAGTGGGTTGTCTTGTGGGGGGGGGGGGGGTGTTGGAGCACAGATGGAGGCCCAAGGCTTTACATTACAGACATCATTTACATTACATCAGTTTTTTTTTTTTGTAAAACCTTAAAGGATATGGTGTTGGACCATCAATCC
This sequence comes from Corydoras sp. C115, assembly GCA_019802505.1. Taxonomy (NCBI): domain Eukaryota; kingdom Metazoa; phylum Chordata; class Actinopteri; order Siluriformes; family Callichthyidae; genus Corydoras; species Corydoras sp. C115. The sequence goes on along the minus strand of JAFMOC010000191.1, from coordinate 178,924 downwards.
TGAGGTTGGGGGTTCAAACCTAAAGTACCTAAAACCTAAAGTGTAAGCCCCTGAGCAAGGCCCTCAACCCGCGGGTGCTGACCCTGTACCCTGACCCCATCGAGTCGGGATATTTGTGAGTCACTTTGGACAAAAGTGCAGCTGGATGACGTAACGGAGGCGTTAAATCACCCCGGTGCTCTTTCTGATGTTGTGTGATGGATCCTCTACCTCCAGTCCTCTAACTTGGTGTCATTTATTTTCTGAAACCGCTATAAAGTTACAGCGTCTCATCAGCACCCTCGAGTTTGACCGCTGAACCATGGCACTGTTAATCCCACAGATCCACCGCGGACTGGACTTGTTTTGTTTTTGAACTCCACAGACTCTCATGCATGACGATCTCCACTCAGCAGTTTCAGGACTAATTAAATCCAATATGCCTGCCATTCAGTGTGAAGCTCATGCTTTGTTTACTTCTGTTGTCTAAAGGTTGATGTGTAAAACATTAGCTTAATCTATTAACTTTTGCTTATTTGATTCCTGTCCGTTTATTCCGGTCACATGTTTAACAGGATGGTTTGTGTGTAGTATGTTATCTCCACTTGCTTTATAGATGCTCTTTGTAGTTCTACATGTATAGACTGTAGTCCATCCGTTCTACGTGCCATGTTCCTCCCTCTTTCATCTTCACTGTACCAACACAGAGCAGGCGTTATGGGATTAATGAATGACACTAATGTTGTGATGCTGTTACTCCACCCTGTAGACACAGAATCATCCTCCACCCAAAGTACAGACACTTACAAAGTAGAAGAAGCGATGCACTACGGTCTGTCATGATGTAACTAAAGTGAATCTGATAGAACCGTCTAGAACCTATGAGGTGTAACTAATAAAGTTGCCACTGAGGATCTTTCTCTGTTGTACAGAGTTGATGGAATGTTCTGCAGCCCAGCTAATGGCTTCATGTTATGATTTATGATCCTCAACATGTTTTCCTCTGCTCGAGAACTTCGAATGCGAGGAACTGACACGTTTGTTGGAAAGCAGATGTCGAGGGTGTTTTATTTTTGCAGGTCTCTCGGTTACATCATGACTTCACTGACTATTTTTACACTTTGCGTGAAGACGAACATGACGCTCTCCGTTAATTTCATCTTTAAAAAAAGTGGCAAACAATACGTATCTGGTGGAATTATGTTCTAGACCGCAGAACCATGACACTGTTGTAAAAGCATGAAGTTTTCAGAAAAACAGCAGGAGCTCGAGGGTGTGGTTCCGACCGTTCTTGGTCTGCTGTGGATGTCTGGTGGGGTTTGCATGTAGCAATGTCAGAAATGTCAGTAATGTTGCAGCAAAACGAGTCCGATGGAGAAAAGGGTTAAAATGATGATAATGAAGGGTCACGGGGTCATTGTTCCCCAGTTGTTCCCCGGGTGCCGTGTACAGGGCCGCCCGACGCTCCGGGCAGTGTGCTTACTTCATCAGTGTGTATGTGTGATGTCATGGATGAGTTCAATGTGGAGGACCAATTTCTCTGTGGGTTACATTTTGGATTTATAGTTTTTTTTTTTTTTTTTTTAAAGATGATGGACGCCATTCATTTTTGCTTTTGAAAACCTTACTTAGACCCAGAGTGCCAAACATGGGCATTACTGATATGGCATTATTTTGTATTATTTTGATAATACGAAATGACCACCTGACCTCAGGGCTCTGCTGAGAGATATTTTCCTCTGGTTTGATGTAATGGAATATTTCTCAGTTATAGTAACCAGCAGAATCTCTTTTTGATTTTAAGCCAGAACTCAAGCAGCTCTTTAACTTTCCCTGAAGGTATGTTGAGGCAGATCCAAGAAAAGCACTTCCATCACGTCCGAGGCCCTTTATAGGTGCAGGTGATTGTTTTCCTCCTTACGACGAGCCCACCGTCGTTAATAGATTTAAGGGACTTTGATTAATGTTGTGTCGCGATTCTAAAAGTGAATAAAATGCAGCAGTACGTGCATTCTGAATTTGAACAGATGACGTTTTAAGCCTCGTGACTTCAGCCTGTGCGAGAAATACAGTATGTTTTGATAATATACCCACGACGGCGTGAACCGCTGGACGTTCTGGCCGAGTTCTCTGTTCGCCTTCCTCACCATGGGACGTATCGCTGGGTCTGATCCAAGAATATCTTCTAAACATTCCCTCATGTTCACTTCTGGAAAAAGTTTGAACGTGGTATTCCTGCATTTCATCATTTCGGTGGGTTCAGATGAGCGCCAGCACCCCATTATTACTGCACCTTCTCTGTGGGGGTGTGGGGGGAAGTGAAGAGCCACAGCTGTTTTGATCATTTTAATAATCTGATATCATGCACTAGCGTTATTGTCCCTGTGGGTGTCCTCCGGGTTCTCCTGTTTTCTCCCATAGTCAAAAAAACATGGATTCAAGGTAAACTGGCTGCTCTAAATTGCCCCTATATAGTGTCTATGCTTATGTGTGTGAGTGTGCGCAGCCATAGATTGGCATCCTGTCCTGGGTGTATCTGCCCAGCGCCCAAAACGTTCCCCCCTGGAAGGGCATGGGGAGCAAATCACTTGATTTATTGCCCCTCTCTTTAAAATTTTGGCTCAAATCCCAAACCTGTCCTGTGCTCCTATGGATTGGCATGACTTCCTCTGGAAGGCGTCCCGATCGAGATTACACGGCGTCAGTGTCGGATGTGTCACAAGCGTGAGCGAGCCGGCGTACCGCAACAGCCCATTCTGGAGCTGTGAGTCAGAGCGGGGTGGCATATTTTGCATGGTGGAAATATTTTGTGTGTGTGAGGGCCTCAGTCAAGGTTGTGCGTCAGGGCATGTGTGTCTCCCCGGTTGTTGGGAGGAAAGGGAGTGGACAGGGCCGTTCTCCAGCCAAGCAGAGACGGGCCAAAGCGATTCACTGTGGAATTTGTTTACTTGTGGTGCGGCTACAAATAACTTCGGTGTTTATACACATCGGCGAACAGCTTTCCATTTCAGACGGCACTACAACACTCAGACCCGAAGTGGAGCAGATGGACTGTGAAACCGGCTGCAGTCGCGTGTCATTAACCCGTTTGTACAGCGAGGATGTCATTTAATAGAGTTAAAAAAAAAAAAGCTGAGGTCTGATTTATAACAAATACAGAAGGCTAGATAGAAATAAACCCAGATTTATTTATTGTGTAGAAGTGCAGGCAGTATTTAAACATTTTAATCAACTCCTATTGGCCAATGAATAATCATCAAACTATTTAAGAGCCCACTGTATCACATGGTCATTTTGTAGCTGGCGCCAGGTTACCCGTGTCCATATTTGTCAGTCTGGGTCCAAGCGGGATTTTCAGTGGCAAAAATGAAAGGGGTTTTAAATAATCACCTCCATCATGCATCAGCTCTCACTAATGACGAAGCAAAGTGCCCTTGGTCACCTCCCTCACCTTCATCACAACACCCAACTCTAAAGATGTCAGTGGTACACACATCACATGTCATAGTGTTACCTTAGGAACAGGGTTGATTATGTTTTTAATCAAATTCAATGATGTTGTGGACACAAACACGTATACACACACTTGAGGTTAAGATTAGGTCCCTTGTCCAGGGCACTTCAGCCATATTGCTTGGTGGGAGCAAGAATCAAACCAGGTTCCTTAACCCCAAGCCTACGACTGCCTCCAAAAGCTGTTGTTAATAATGCTGTGATAATAAAATGACAATACTAAATAATACCCAGCGATGGATTGGCGCCCTGTCCTGGGTCTATCTGCCCAGCGCCCGAGACGTTCTCCCCTGGATGGGCATGGGGAACCCCACCACGACCCTAATAGAGGAAAAGCGGGTGATAATGAATGAATGAATGAATACTAAATAAATACATCTCTGAATAAATAAATAAATCACTATTATTATAATGCCCAGCGATAGATTGACGCCCTGTCCTGGGTGTTTCTGCCCAGCGCCCGAAACGTTCTCCCCTGGATGGGCATGGGGAACCCCACCACGACCCTAATAGAGGATAAAGCGGAAGATAATGAATGAATGAAACGACTATTTTTATAAAATATTATGGAAAACTTTGGATAGCTCAGTTTAAATGAGCTGTTGTAACAAAGCTCAAACTCTGGAACATGCCGTTAGATCTGTAACGAACACCGTATCGTATTTAAGTCACGTTCGTTTCATAAATGGTAACCATGCCAAGGTTTAACTTGTGTGGAAGACGACGACCAGGTGCTTAGATTAATGCAAAAACCCCGAAACTGCACCCGAGGTTCCACTCCGGACGACTCGCCGAGGATTTGCGCTGCTGAACTGAATTACATGACTTATTCATTTGGCTGACAGCTCGGTCCAAAGCCGCTTACAAGTTCCGCCGAGCAGCTGCTAGCGAAGCTGACAGTGATGAGGCTAAGCTTGCTTCAATTGACCAGAAAAAGAAGCAGTCGGTTAAAATAATCATCTGAGCCCCAGAGCAAGACGTTTCCACATGTTCCGGCGCGGCGGGGGGAGGACGCGGCTGGTTGTCTTCAGTGAGGATTCATGTTTGTTGTACATCGGTGATGTTTGCCCGAGTTCTTTTACACCAATGTTTACAAATTCAGCTCTCTGCACACGTTCCTCAAATGCCCCTCTGTTCTGCTCCGCAGGCCTTCGGAAACGCCAAGACGGCTCACAACAACAACTCCAGCCGCTTCGGCAAGTTCATTCAGGTGAACTACCAGGAGAGCGGAACCGTCCGAGGGTGAGTCTGACCGCCACGTTCTCACAGTTTGCACCCGATAGTGTTCCGTCTCCCGGGTTCTCCTCCATCTGCACAGTGGAAAGACAAAAAAAAAAAATCCCAGATTTGATTCCTAGGTTTAGGTATTTAGGAGAGTGTAGAGTTTGCATGTTCTCCACATGGCTGCATTAATGTCTTCCATAAGCTGTGTTTTTATTATAGTCGAAAATACAGTTTAAATTGGTGGGGCAGTGAAAGGAACATCCCAAATTGATTCTTAGGTTTGAGCAACTAGGATTATTTTAATGTGGAGTTTGCATGTTCTCCCCATAGATGCTTGGGTGTCCTCTATCCATCTCCGTATCATTTAATTGCAGAAGAAAATGAACTCCAAATTGGTGATACAGAGGAAACAAGAACAACTCTGATTTGATTCTTAGGTTTGATCCGCCAGGGTGATTTCAGTGTAGAGTTTGCATGTTCTCCCCATGGATTTCCTCTATTAGCCTTGGTTCATTTTTCTCCTCATAGTCCATGGGCAGATGATTTAAATATTTAGAATTTCCCCTCGTAAAAAGTAAATAGATGTGAATGAAAGCCTTTGCCCCTGAGTTTGCCCCTGCGATGGACCGAGGGCCTGTCCAGAAGCCCCTCCTCTCAGCACCGGACGTGTTAAATGAGCCGGTGTTTGCACAAACTTTTGATTTTTCATCTTGCTCACGTCTGTTCCAGCGCCTACGTTGAGAAGTACTTGCTGGAGAAGTCCCGGCTTGTGTATCAGGAGCACAATGAAAGGTAAGAGTGTGTGTTGTGTGTGTGTGTGTGTGTGTGTGTGTGGATAAGCTTTGCTGAATGGATCTGTGTTGTTGAATCCCAGCTATTTGTCAGCTCGCGTTACACAAAGTAGATTTTAATTTGGGCTGGATAAATCCACGTCTGTATTTAAAAAGGTCACACGTAGGCATTCCTGCACCCCACTGACTGCATTGTTCAGCATTTGGGCGAGTTTCACTGACGCCTCACAGACAGATGGGAGCCGATAGCAAAGGAACGATATGAAAAGTTTGCGGGGAATAAAGCAGCCGAGGATTCAGGTTGTCGGTAGCTTTGAGTTGAGGTCAACTGTGATCTGCTTAGGGCATGCTTTCTCTAAAACACACACACACACACACACACACACACACACACACACACGGCTCTGAGCGTTTGTTTTCATGACTAGTAACGAAGTTCCACAGGAAGTATCGAGTGTCTGGATGTGACGCTCCGCTGTCTGCAGTGCCCCGGTGAGCCGGGCTGCACCGGCATCCACCTCACTGCGGCGTTCTGTTCACCGGGATGAGTCTGTCTGCGTTCCCACCTACACGAGACAAAAGTATTGGGACACCAACTCTATATAGGACAGACATCTGAATCCTCGCAGGCATCTGAACTTACTGTCAGGTGTTTGTAAGACGCTCCAGATAGAACATTAAGGTCCTGTAACAAGATTACAAGTAAATACAGGACCGAAGCATCAGTGGGTCCCATCTGCCGGCAGGAACGTGGAATTTCGGTGTGGTGCAGGCTGTGCTGATCAGAACAGATAAAGGCCCTTGAAGGTACTTTGTTCTCGGAGAACCTTCCGGGTGGGTAGTTACTCAGACTGCTGGATCTGAGAACGTCATTTATACAGACGTTTAGTTTATTTCTTAGTTTTTAGTGCGTGATCATGCAGTGTGTCTGTGTTTGTCTGTGCCTCTGTGTGTGTGTCTGTTAGTGTGTGGGTCTCTGTGTGTCTTTCTGTGTGTGTCTGTGTCTCTGTGTGTGTGTCTGTTAGTGTGTGGGTCTCTGTGTGTGTGTGTGTCAGTGTGTGGGTCTCTGTGTCTGTCTGTCTGTGTGTGTGTGTTTCTGTCTGTCTATCTGTGTGTGTCTGTGTCTCTGTGTGTGACTGTTAGTGTGTGGGTCTCTGTGTCTGTCTGTGTGTCTCTGTGTGTTGGTCTCTGTCTGTCTGTCTGTGTGTTTGTGTGTCTGCCTGTCTGTCTGTCTGTATGTCTGTCTGTGTCAGTGTGTGGGTCTCTGTGTCTGTCTGCCGGTCTGTGTGTGTGTGTGTGTGTGTGTCTTTCTGTCCGTCTGTGTCTGTGTGTGTCTGTCAGTGTGTGGGTGTCTGTGTATGTGTGTGTGGTGTCTCTGTGTGTGTGTGTGGGAGAGCACTGCTGTTGGGCCTCTTATTGAAACATACTGCTGACTGCAGACACTCGTCGTTTTGCGTGAGTTCATTCTCACTGCAGCTGCTGTGCGACCTCTGACCCTTCGCAGCCCGCACGCTGACCTCCAGAGGGGGGCGTTATTCACTCCGGCAGCTGTTTATCTGCACCGCTGGAAAAATCTGCCTGTTTTTTGCTCCTGATTCCAGCTGAGTTTTTTTTTTTTTTTTTTTTTTTTCTTCCCCATTCAGGAACTACCATGTGTTTTACTACCTGCTGGCGGGTGCGAGTGACGAGGAGAGGACGACCTTCCACCTCCGAAAGCCTGAAGAGTACCATTACCTCAGTCAGGTAGGGTTCCCTCGTTCCCTCGTAACGCATCAGAACATCCAAACCCCGGTGCATGCCAGATAGGACCGTGGACGGGACGGGCTCAGCGCTCCAGGGCCGACACACACTGCCTCCCATTGGCAAACAGGACGAGGTGGGGAGGCGGGGGGGGGGCAGTGTGTAGGAAATGAATTCCATTGTTCGTGCCTTTCAGTCAGCACTGTGGTCTAATCTCCCTCAGAAAAGCTCTGCTCCCTCATTTCCATAACAGAGACCTGCTTGTGTTTCATCACCTTCTGTGTCACCACGTCCAACGCATGTGTGTGTTGTTGTGTTAACATGTGAATGAGGCTCTTCTGTCTGGTTTATTCATGCTAATGACTGTGGATTTAGAACCGTTTGTATCCTTTACATACGTTTGTGTTTGGTTTAATAAGTATTAACATATAATTCCATATGCTTAAACCCAACAGGTTAAACCATTAACCGCTCTTAACTAACCTCTGTCTGTTTATAACACTTAAAAAGTTGCCTTTAGTCCTGTTGACATAAGCTCAGCCTCCGACAAAAGTGGCCCCTGAAGAGAATCCGCCGCCCGGCCCCGGTCCCTCAGTCCGACCCCTCCAGTCTCTACACACTAGTCTGCCTCCTCTTTGTGTCTTCCTGCATTCTGACGCGGTACTCAATCACACACACACGCCCCGGACCTCCATTCAGCCGAAGCTGACGTTCAGGCCGTTGAATGTCTCCAAAACGCTGGTTTTCTCAGCGAGGAGCAGCACGGACGAGACAGAAATGAAAGCATGAGGACACATTCCGGTCGTTTTTCTCAGGTGACGGCATCTGATTAAAGTCCCTCTGCCTAAACGAGGAGAAAGTGTGCAATATTCACTCATTCTTAACCTAAACACCTAAAGAACAAGTCGAAGCGACAACAAGCTAAAGTCCCGTCATCCAGGAATTTGTTGCTTTTAAAGTAAGAAACCTTGTGAGGACCAAGGCGCAGTGGAGTACTCATCCTCATTAAGTGGCAGCGTTTGGGAAGCCATGGTACAGATTGTGTACTTAATCAAGTGTCCAGTCGTTAACTGTGTGAAGTTAACACTCCAGCAGGACTGCAACCAACCAACTAACCAACCATCTGTTATCCTCCACTTAATCCTCTACTAGGGGGCAATGGAAGGTTCCACATACCCATCCAGTGGAGAACATTTTAGGTGGAAAGGGCACCGATCGATTGCTGCACACACATACATACTATATAGGGGTAATTTAGAGCCTTCAATTCACCTTGAATTCATGTTTTCGGACTGTGGCAGAACATGGAAACTCCACCCAGATTAGGATTTAAACCCAAGAGGCGGACGTGCCGACCACTAAGCCACTGCGCCGCCCTGCAGGATGACTGGTCCACAGAGATGCAGTTCAGTCCATCGGATCCGAGCGTGTGATGTCACCAAAGGCTTTTAAACAAGTCCCTTTGATCTTCAGTGAGGACCGGTTGTTATGGAGCATGTGCGTGTTTGTAAAACGCCACGGCGACCTGCTCCTCACTCATTTCCTCTAAATATAGAATTGAGCGAGGGAATGTTCCTTATGTACCACTGACACCAGACTCGTAAAACCATCTGAGGGCTGAGAACCGTGTGGGTCCGTCTGTGGGTTCGTCTGTGTGTCTCTCTGTGGGTCCGTCTGTGTGTCTCTCTGTGGGTCCGTCTGTGTGTCTCTCTGTGGGTCTCTCTGTGGGTCCGTCTGTGTGTCTCTGTGTGGGTCCGTCTGTGTGTCTCTCTGTGGGTCCGTCTGTGTGTCTCTCTGTGGGTCCGTCTGTGTGTCTCTCTGTGGGTCCGTCTGTGTGTCTCTCTGTGGGTCCGTCTGTGTGTGTCTCTGTGGGTCCGTCTGTGTGTGTCTCTGTGGGTCTGTCTGTGTGTCTCTCTGTGGGTCTGTCTGTGTGTCTCTCTGTGGGTCCGTCTGTGTGTCTCTCTGTGGGTCCGTCTGTGTGTCTCTCTGTGGGTCCGTCTGTGTGTCTCTCTGTGGGTCTCTCTGTGGCTCTCTCTGTGGGTCCGTCTGTGTGTGTCTCTGTGGGTCCGTCTGTGTGTCTCTCTGTGGGTCCGTCTGTGTGTCTCTCTGTGGGTCTCTCTGTGGGTCCGTCTGTGTGTCTCTGTGTGGGTCCGTCTGTGTGTCTCTGTGTGGGTCCGTCTGTGTGTCTCTCTGTGGGTCCGTCTGTGTGTCTCTCTCTGTGGGTCCGTCTGTGTGTCTCTCTGTGGGTCCGTCTGTGTGTCTCTCTGTGGGTCCGTCTGTGTGTCTCTCTGTGGGTCCGTCTGTGGGTCCGTCTGTGTGTCTCTCTGTGGGTCCGTCTGTGTGTGTCTCTGTGGGTCTGTCTGTGTGTCTCTCTGTGGGTCTGTCTGTGTGTCTCTCTGTGGGTCCGTCTGTGTGTCTCTCTGTGGGTCCGTCTGTGTGTCTCTCTGTGGGTCCGTCTGTGTGTCTCTCTGTGGGTCTCTCTGTGGCTCTCTCTGTGGGTCCGTCTGTGTGTCTCTCTGTGGGTCCGTCTGTGTGTCTCTCTGTGGGTCCGTCTGTGTGTCTCTCTGTGTGTCTCTCTGTGTGTCTCTCTGTGTGTCTCTCTGTGTGTCTCTCTGTGTGTCTCTCTGTGTGTCTCTCTGTGTGTCTCTCTGTGTGTCTCTCTGTGGGTCTGTCTGTGTGTCTCTCTGTGGGTCTCTCTGTGGGTCCGTCTGTGTGTCTCTCTGTGGGTCCATCTGTGTGTCTCTCTGTGGGTCCGTCTGTGTGTCTCTCCGTGGGTCCGTCTGTGTGTCTCTCCGTGGGTCCGTCTGTGTGTCTCTCCGTGGGTCCGTCTGTGTGTCTCTCCGTGGGTCCGTCTGTGTGTCTCTCCGTGGGTCCGTCTGTGTGTCTCTCTGTGGGTCCGTCTGTGTGTCTCTCTGTGGGTCCGTCTGTGTGTGTCTCTGTTTGACTCTCTGTGGCTCTCTCTGTGGGTCCGTCTGTGTGTCTCTCTGTGGGTCCGTCTGTGTGTCTCTCTGTGGGTCCGTCTGTGTGTCTCTCTGTGGCTCTCTCTGTGGGTCCGTCTGTGTGTCTCTCTGTGGGTCCGTCTGTGTGTCTCTCTGTGGCTCTCTCTGTGGGTCCGTCTTGTCTGTGTGTCTGAGATCCAACGTATGTGTCGATGTTCTTCATCCGTTGTTACTAACTGCAGCATGTCTTATACAGTCAGCATGTGTGGAATGTGTTGCCTAACCCAGTGTACCTTACTTCCAGATGACAAAGAAACCTCAGAAACTGCATTGGGAAAGTTACTGTGATAGTGAGCCGGTCAGTATTTACACAGTGTGTAAGTGTGATTCTGCTGTAGGGACCTGGAATGCTGGCTTTCTCACAACCCTTTACCCAGAAAAACCACCCGTGTGTGTTTGTGTGTCTGTGTGAACGGGGCCGGGAGTTATTTATGTTCTAGTCGGCCGTCTGTCCAAAGCCAAATTCGGCGTTTTGTCTTATTTGGTCACTGCTTCGGGATTCAAAGTGTCTTTGGATGAGTTTGACTGGTTCAGTGTACACACTATAAATTTGCCCCGCTCGCAATCTGCACTTCGGGTCAAAACCCCTATCTGCAGGCAAACACTCGACGAGCCTGAACGAGCCGGACTGATAAGTACGAGTACAAACACCGCTGTTTGCATTGGGAGCAATTTGGCCGGCCGCGCGTGTTGACTTAGCTCAGCGGTAGCCGCTTTGCCGGGCCTCCGCTCCCCGCTGACCTTCTGCGCTGGATGCTTTGAACTTGACTTGTTTTCAGGTGGGCGAGTCAAAACGCCGTTACTGACCAGTCCTCATCAGTGGATTTGAATTCACAAAGTTCGTGACCAAAAAAGACCATGTGATGGGGGCTTTGTTTTTTCGGTGGTGGATTTTAATTTGCCATTGAAACCCTTTCTGTCCCCTGTCTTCATTCCACACGTGTGAATGCAGCAGCTCACAGACGCTCTTTAGAAACGGAACCCTGTTTCTGCGAATGAACGAGGACCGTTGGTAATATCAGACCTGCTGGATTCTGCGGTCGCCGGAACGTTAGGGCCGCTCCGTCAGAGCCGTCACGTCGCTCCAAACCCCAGTCCATGAAACACCTTCCTATAACTGCGCGTTTGTTTAGTTTGGAACGACTCCGCACCGTTTACGACACGGCGTGCTCTCTGTACAGTCCCTCCAGCGGAAACGCGAGCCACGTTCTAGGCGCTGATTAGGTGGTAGATCTGTTTGCCTTTCCATTGCTCAGGAATGTCATGATTATAGGATCAATTGCTGAGGTGAGAGATGAATGAGGGAGGCGCTGTCTCATTACAGGAGGGACTTATATAAATTTGCCCGTGTTTTCCTGAACAGGAAGCTGCTTTTTCTGCAGGCTCCAACATTCTGATGCGAATGCTGCAAATTCGCAATACCCCCCCCCCCACAAAGGTTACACTTAAACCTCTTTATAAAAAAAGAGATCAGAACCAAATTATAAGTCAGTATCTGTTGATAGTTTGGACACGCCCCCTTCTCCTCTTATCATATAGATGGAGTTTGTAGTTTTATAATTACAGACTGTAGTCCGTCTGTGTTCTTTGTTTTGCTTAGTCCCCTGTTGGTTCTCTGTTCTCTGTTGGTCAGCACCATCACAGAACGGGTATCATTTGGGTGGTGGATTATTTATTGTCAGTTCTGCAGTGACACTGATGCAGTGAGGGGGGTTTTAGTGCAGCATTTAAATGTCTCAGGGACACTGCTGGGATAGGAATAATGCACCCACCCAATAATGCCTGCTCTGTGGTGCTACAATTGGGGTTCTGACCATTAGAACAGAGTACACAGTATGTCCTGCAGAACACAAACAGATGGACTACAGTCTGGAAGTGGAACAGATGACACTACATGGAGCAAAAAGGGGGGCGTGTCCAAACTTCTGACTGATACTGTATATATTTATTAAACGCATTTTGTAGTTGTATTATTACAGTCTGTATTTCGGCCGTTCTTTTACGTACGTGATGCTTCCACTCAGCGTTTATTTAATGTGATAAACTCAGTAATTAATAGCTATTTATGATTTATTAGGAAAAAAAAAAACAAGTAATCCCCCAAAGTTTCCACCGTGTGTTCATTCACCGAACATTCAACGCCTGTCTATCATCACTGAGACAAAGGACTGCGAGCTCTGCATTCACATGTCTGATTATCAAGATCATCCAGATATAAAGAGCGACGTTTCCATCCATGTGTTATAATGGGTCATTCTGTAAAAAAAGGACAAAATTATTAGGACACACCTCCAAATCACTGATTTTATTGAGTCCGGTACTTCAAGTGTGTGACATCAAGCACCTAGCCATGCAATCGGGACAAGAATCTGCCTCAGACAGTTTGGGTAAGGCCCTCTTCTCTCCCTGAATGACGGTCATCCATAAAACCTAAACCTAAGCCTCAACCTTAAAATGAATTAGAACTGATATTGAAAACGAGGCTCAGTGTCCGATCCACAGACAAAAAAAAAAAAAAAAAACGTTCCTAAATCTTGCAGAAAGGGAAGGCTGGGGCAGCTTGTGATGTCATCAAACCCCGTAGTTGTTCCAGAAATCATGTCCATATATTGTATTTGGCGTTAAGACAACCAGCCTTCAGCTTATGGTTTTCATAATCTGCACGTGTTTGCCTACCAGTTGGCTGATATTGAAGCGGGGGGAAAAAAAAAAAAAAAGAACCGTAGGCAAACATTTGGATGGAAACACAGCTCGCTGGCATGTCCTAGAAGTCTGGATGTAGCGAGCACATTTGTGCATGTTTCAGCAGTGTGCAGTTAAAGAGAGTTGGAACATGTAAATGCAGCGATGGAAAGACCACCCACTGTGATGAGTGTTTAATTGCTGGTGACTCTTTGCTCCTTGCACCGGCAGGACTGCTTCACAGTGGAAGGGGAGGACCTGAAGCACGACTTTGAGCGCTTGCAGCTGGCCATGGAGATGGTGGGCTTCCTGCCGGCCACCAGAAAACGGTGAGTCCGAAGCGTCCGAGCGCGCTCTGCATTCACGTGCGTGTGTCTCCTGACGGCCCTGTCTGCCCTCTCACGTACACGAGACTGCTTTTACAATAAAAACGTTGACTGTAAACCTCAAAATGTCTCTGTGTCCTCTTTTCTAAGTGAGCAATAAATAATTCAGTGTTTTTGTTCTCGCAGGATTTTCTCTTTATTGTCGGCCATACTTCATTTAGGAAACATTAAATATAAGAAGAAGACTTATCGAGATGACTCCATCGACATCTGCAACCCCGAGGTTCTGCCCATCGTCTCAGAGCTGCTGGAGGTAAAAAGAAAGAAAGCCATTCATTATCTTATGCCTAATCCATCCATCATATGTCACTGGACATATACTCACTCACACAGTCTGAAATATATATATAATGTATTTATTATTACTATTATTATTATGGACGGGCACGTTGGACTTAGTGTTAGCCCACGTTCGCCTTGCTAAGCACTATGGGATTCCCGGTTCGAAATCCCTGTGAGTTCCATGTTGCTGCCCCTGGGGTCCTCTGTATTTTTATATATTATGTATATAGCAATTTGGAATGAGAACCCAATGTAAACCCACAAGGACACGGGGAGAACATGAAAACTCCACCCAGATTGGGATTCGAACCTGCATTTCCAGTGCTGAGAGGTGGCTGTGCTGACCACTACACCACCGTGCCACCCAAATAAAAAAAATAATTTGGCAAAAAAGAACTGAAATAAAATAGGATTGAATGTTTGACACATAAATAAACGTCTTTTGTGGTAAATCGCCTCGTTGCCGCGGTGCTGCTGACTCGAACCCGTCCTGCAGGCTGAATCACATCGTAACGTTGGGAGCCAGCAGCAGGTCCCCTGTCAGCACTAAGCCGAGGCTGCCGTTTCTTTTATAGCTGACGCTGTAATGGAAAGCTGTCAGTAAAAGCCTGAACGCGCTCCCCGCGCTGGTTTCAGTCGGAAGCTTTACGCTGAGCGCCGCTGACAGCCTCGCGGGCCGGACCGGCGGCGCCGCCACGTTCAGACTCTGTGTACTTTACTCAAAGAGAAGCAGAAAAGCGTAAAAATAATAACATCGGCCGGCGTGTTTAACGAACCGCCTGATCTGATGATGCTGTTTGTAATGACATGTGACCTCGAGTGAGCTTTTGACTTTTACTCAGCCAGGTTTCTAACTGGAATAATCCACAGCAGATTAAGATTACCATTTTATGTGAAAAAAATAGTTTATATTAAGATGATATATAAGCAGGCGGCACGGTGGCTTAGTGGTTAGCACGTTCTCCTCTCAGCACTAGGGATTCCCGGTTCGAATCCTCATCTGGGTGGAGTTTCCATGTTCTCCCCGTGTCTGTGTGGGTTTCCTCCGGGTTCTCCGGTTTCCTCCAACAGTCCAAAAACATGGATCAAGTCAATTGAGTTCTCAAAAAATTGCCCCATATAGAGTGTGTCTGTGTGAGTGGGTTAAATGTGTAGGACGCTCTCCTCTGTGTGTAAGTGCAGTCGGCATAATGGATCCTTTCCTCACTTGGTTTGATCAGATTATGGGATATTGAGCAGTGATTTTCGTCCAGTCTCACCGGTCTGGATGTTTAAACCTGTAATCTGAGTCGAGTGTGAGAGCGGTAAGCAGATCTGTGCTGCTGATATCTTTTCACGGAAATGTTTTTCTGCTGTATGGCGTTTCGTTCGTCGTCATATCTCCGTGTCTCTTGCCCCGCGGTGAAACATCTCAGCTGTCTCAGGTCTCACGTGGAGCTGAGCTGGAGAGAGAGAGAGAGAGACTGATGATGCTGCAGCTGTGTTTTAATGCATGTGGAATGGAACGTATGAGAGGAGCTGCTTCATGGGTCCAGAGTTCTTCAGCTCTGTCGGTTTGAAGAGAACAGAACGCTGCATTCAAACGAAAACCTCATCCCGGCCACGTCGCGCCGTCTGCTCCGCCGGGCCAGGAGACAAATATCAGACATTTTCACACGAGACACGGACCGAGTGAGATCGAATCAGCTCCTCCATCAACGTGAACACGTGGCTCTACAGTCTGCTCATTCTGATCATTCTGAGGTGTGTCTCTCATCAGAGTTTTCTCGTATTTCTTCATTTCAGGTGAAAGAAGAGATGCTCTTTGAAGCGCTGACGACCAGGAAGACCGTAACCGTGGGAGAGAGACTCGTCGTGCCCTACAAGCTAGCTGAGGTGAGACGGTTTGAACGACAGTTACAAAAATTACGGTGTATTCTGTTCACAGTGCATTACATAGTGCAATGATGGATCCCAAAATCTGATTGGCCGAGCTGTTGCATAATCAGAGGTTGTCTCACCCCCGTGAAGCGCTCATCAAAACCTATTGGATTCGGTTTATTTTCATTCATCCATTATCTTCTGCTTTATCCTCTATTAGGGTCGCGGGGGGGTTCCCCATGCCCGTCCAGGGGAGAACGTTTCGGGCGCTGCGCAGATACACCCAGGACAGGGCGCCAACCTATCACTGGGCACACACTCACTCACAGACACACTCTATATGGGGCAATTTGGAGAACTCAATTGACTTGATCCATGTTTTTGGATTGTGGGAGGAAACCGGAGAACCCGGAGGAAACCCACGCAGACACGGGGGAGAACATGGAAACTCCACCCAGATGGGGATTCGAACCGGGAATCCCTAGCGCTGAGAGGCGAACGTGCTGACAACTAAGCCACCGTGCCGCCGGATTCAGTTTATTTACTTTAAAAAAAAAAAAAAGTCTTGTTTTTTTGTGGGTGGGATTCTTATCTCACTCGTTGCTTGTCTCCGTGACCTTGCCGTTTAGCCTTTAAGTTGCCTAGCAACAACTAACTCATAACCATTTACATTGTATCTTGTGTATGAGAAAATGTAGCTGTGTTCTTCTTCGTTTTGCGTCACGTGTTAATCTGCTCGGACGAACCCAGCACCGCTCTCTTAATTCGGAGCGTCCGTGCTTTCTGCCGAACGCTCCGATGCAACCGGACCTCGGCTTTTCCGTCACAGCTGCCGTGAGAGGGCCGCGGATCTGGAGTCCTGGCAGCTGCAGAGGTATTTAATAAACCATTATCCCTGCTGCCGCGGTTCCTCATCCCTGACGGCCTGCCCGTCGAGACCCTCTGGTTCTATGACACGCCCTCTTTATGGAACAAACGCGGTGCGTGGACTTTCAGAAGGCAGTTGCTCGGGGGTCAGTGGAATGCAACAGGGCAGCTTCCTGCCGTCAGTGAGTGACACGTCTCGAAGACGTCTAATCTAAACTACGATTAAGGAATGCTTATACAAGGGCAACATTCCCTTGAAATGCACTGCATACTGGGCAGGAACGCAAATGTCAACACAGAAGGGCTATGAATTGTGTAAAAGGTCACGCTTGCCATTGTTTGACGCGTTGGGTTCACAATGTTCTTAACTCTGTTACTGTGTAACTGCGCTTCTTAAAATGCGAATGCATTAACTCGTGGAAATTCCAGAAGCGGTCCGACTTCTTTGCTCCGCGTTGAGGCTTTTACAGGCCGCCTTACGTCCTGTAATGTCTGCGGTTCTGCGACGAAGATCTTTAGGACTGAAACGGAGTTCGATCTCGCAGGATTTGCCAAAACGCAAAATTAATGAGACAGAAATGACACGGGGGGCAAACACACGGCGGTGTGGTGGGAGTGGTAGCTCAGTGGTTAGGGTGTTGGGCTATCAATCTGAAGGTTGGGGGTTCAAATCCCAGGTCCACTGAAGTTACCAGTGTGGGTCCTTGAGCAAGATCCTTAACCCTCATTGCTCCAGGGATGGTGTGGTTAACCCTGTGCTCACCTTGTAAGTCGCTTTGGATAAAAGCGTCCAATAAATGACCAAAATGTAAGTGTAGTATGTTCGCCTCTCAGTGCTGATCCAGATTTGAATCCCGATCTGGGTCCACGTGGGCTTACTCCATGCATTCAGGGTAAACTAGCTGCTCAAAATTGCCCCTATATAGCGAATGTGTGTGTCAACCATCGTCCGTTCCTCGCCCGCCGTGTCTCCTGCCTCAGTAATAGGTTGGCATCCCGTTACTTTTGTCCATGTGGTGCACAAACCACTGTCTTCAACCTCCCCGAATGTGAACTGCAGCGTTTCTGCTTCCTCGAGTTATTTAGGATGTCAGTGATTTGCAGTTCTGCTGGATGAACCTCAGTTAAAACTTCGAGGCGGAGATTTGTTTCAACGTGAGTTCAACCAATTTTCATTAGTGCTGGTTTTCAAAACAAACAAAACCCGCGACGTGCCGAGCCATTCCAGCTGATTCGCTTCCAACCATCCGGACTCGCACCCACCGCGTCTCTCATGGCTGGCTGCCTCGCTGCTGCTTTTCATTTGCCTGTGGGTTCCTTCGCTCACGTTCCGTCAGGATCCTGCCGTTAAACCTGTTTAACAGTCCAGAATCAAAACCAACACCGAGGCCGTCTGTCCTCAGTTCTTTATGTGTGGCCATCAAGAGAATCAACTTTAATGCTTTCTCTGAAGTATTTAATTAATTCATCATGAATATCAATCTGTTTTCTATACTGCATGTTTGGAGACGCCTTATAATCCCTGTTCTAATTCAGGGTTCATTCAGTCGCAGATGATGATGAACATCAGTATCCGTCCATTAACACGTGAGCCAAAACATTAAAGCTCATCAACCTGGTTGGAAAACGATAAGCAGGTCCTGGTGTGTTTGTTCGGGACGAGGGGGTCGTTACGCACCCCGTTCACTCCGATGTTGATTGTGGATTCTTTCTCAGGCCGGAACGGTGCGAGACTCCATGGCTAAGTCTCTGTACAGCGCGCTGTTCGACTGGATCGTGTTCAGGATCAATCACGCCCTGCTGAACAATAGAGACCTGGAGGAGTCGGTCAAGGTGAGCGAGTCTATTAAATAATAAAGCCAGATAAGGGAGGGAGTCGAGGGGCCAACAGGTCACAGAGACCCCAGCATGCACCCAGCTGAATACATTCATCACAGAGAATTAAATAACCGTATTAATGAGTTATTCCTTTTAGTTCACATTAATGTTTTTTTTTTTTTTCCCTCATGACATAACGGCTGTCCTCCTCAGATCTTATCCATCGGGGTTCTCGACATCTTCGGTTTTGAAGACTATGAGAACAACAGTTTCGAGCAGTTCTGCATCAACTTTGCCAACGAGAGGCTTCAGCATTACTTCAACCAGCACATCTTCAAACTGGAGCAGGTATGAAGGAGCTGACCGCCGC
The DNA here is from genome assembly GCA_019802505.1 of Corydoras sp. C115. NCBI lineage: Eukaryota > Metazoa > Chordata > Actinopteri > Siluriformes > Callichthyidae > Corydoras > Corydoras sp. C115. The sequence continues at coordinate 160,413 of JAFMOC010000191.1, read as the reverse complement.
GTCGTCCTCGGCTCGGCGGTGTTCGTGTAATAACACATTTATTCTCTGTGGTTACGGCTCTGGTTGTTTTGACTGCACACAGCTCGGATGGACGGTCTATACTTTAGTTGGATTAATAGTCTGGCAGCGTTGTGTGTAGTCTATCAGACGTGAAGTCCAGTTTAACGTTCTGTGGGGTTAATAGAACATCAGTTAAACTGGAGATAAACATTGTACTGTGTGTATATTAAATCTATATATAGTGTGATGTCACTTTGCTTCTGAGTTTAGAATTTAATATGATGTTGAGGGTCGTCGGCTGTGTGTGTGTGTGTGTGTGTGTGTGCGCACATATGCACATCTGTGTGTGTGTGTGTGCACATCTTAGTGTGTGCTTCTGTTTATGTGGTTCTGTTTGTCTGTGTGTGTGTTTGTGTGTGTGTTTTTGTGTGTGTGTTTGTGTGTGTGTGTGTTTGTGTGTGTGTGTGTGTGTGTGTTTGTTTGTGTGTGTGTGTGTTTGTGTGTGTGTTTGTTTGTGTGTGTTTGTTTGTGTGTGTGTTTGTTTGTGTGTGTGTGTTTGTGTGTGTTTGTTTGTTTGTGTGTGTGTTTGTGTGTGTGTTTGTGTTTGTGTGTGTGTGTTTGTGTGTGTGTGTGTGTTTGTTTGTGTGTGTTTGTTTGTGTGTGTGTGTTTGTGTGTGTGTGTGTTTGTTTGTGTGTGTGTGTCTCTGTGTGTGTCTCTGTGTGTGTCTCTGTGTGTGTCTCTGTGTGTGTGTCTGTGTGTGTGTCTGTGTGTGTCTCTATGTGTCTCTATGTGTGTGTGTCTGTGTGTGTGATACATTACAGATTTGTCCATTAACCTTTTCCTGAGTTCCGGTTGATGATGGGATTAATTTCAGTAGAACGTGGCATTGTGTATCATGTGATTATATATTGATAGGTTGCCCCGGTCCGTGTGCTCTGTAATTAAGACGTCCAACGGTCTGTTCCTCTGAGGGACGTGTGAGTCGGTGACCGTCTGAATGGCCTGTCTGTACGCTGCAGCAGTAACCTCAGCGGTCCGTTATTACTCTGACTTTAGTAATAATGCAGTCTTTATTGAATGAGCTGGTGTTTGGTGGTTCATCATTACAGGACCCGTTCTAGTTAATAACCCCAGTTTAACAACTAAATGAACAAAGAACAAAGGGACGTTACCGAATGAAGCGCACTATTGTAGCTTCACGTAGCAACATCCGTCTGCTCACAGGACTGTTTACCTGTTTTAACTCCAGCCCCCACAATTCATCAGTGTAATCACAGCCTGTCAGAGTGAAGCCTTTGTGACTCACCTTTAAAACCAGTGTTGGTTTAGAAAAGGTTTGTTTGGTTTGGGGTTTTATTAAGTCCCTAATGACACCCCCTCTGACAGCAGCCCCGCAGATTGATTCCTACTGAGATGCTCAGGTGTTTGATCCCTTCATGTTCTTCTGATGGGCTACTAAATAATTAAAACATTCATTCATTCATTCATTATCTCCTGCTTTATCCTCTATTAGGGTCGCGGTGGGGTTCCCCATGCCCATCCAGGGGAGAATGTCTCGGGCGCTGGGCAGATAGACCCAGGACAGGGCGCCAATCCATCGCTGGGCACACACTCACTCACACATACACACTCTATATGGGGCAATTTTTTGAGAATTCAATTGACTTGATCCATGTTTTTGGACTGTGGGAGGAAACCAGAGAACCCGGAGGAAACCCACGCAGACACGGGGAGAACATGGAAACTCCACCCAGATGGGATAATTAAAACATATTAAAAACAATTTTACTATGTTTTTCTGTGGTAGCCTATCTGCCTTAAGACTAATAAAGTATCTAAAACTAACACTAATTAATAATAAATCGGACACTGAGTGTAGGAACGAGGAGGGGTGCATCTGATGGAGCGATCAGGTCACATGACGTCCACCTCAATTTGATCCGAACTGAATTCCCAAAGTTCTAAAAACCGTGGAATTTGACCAGAGGCTCTCGAGCTTTGGGTTAAAGTCTGCGTATAATCATCTGGCTTTGGTAAAGCGCTTATCTTTTCTTTTGAGCTCGGGTTTTATTTAAGCTCTAATTGAATCCTTCATGGCTCGTAAACCTTTATCATGTACAGCGTGTGCTGGAGGCTGTTCTCTCCACCATCTCAGGACAACACAATTTCCTGTTACATTTATTCATTTACGGACCCCGTGGAACGAATCCACACGGATGTAGCTCGGCACGTCCGTGCGTTACTGCCCCACCGTGAACTCTATGCTGTCTCACCGTTGAGTTTTGCGCTTTATGGGCTTCACCTGCTGCATCTGTGCACATTGGGAATAAATGATGAGCAACTGTAGTTCCTCTGTTGAGCACAGGGGGCAGCACAAGGTCTCATTTAAATGGGGTGAGAATTCTGACAGGTTCCTCAGAACTTTTCTGGTGCTGGGCAGACACACCCAGGACAGGGCGCCAATCCATCGCTGGGCTTATACACACACACACACGCGCGCACTCACTCACTATATATATATAGGGGCAATTTAAAGGGCAACTTACCTTGAATCCCTGCTTTTTGGACTGTGGGATGAAACCGGACAACTCGGAGAAAACCCACTTGGACACAGGGAGAACATGGGAGCTCCTCCCAGATCGGGATTCGAACCTGGACCCCCCCAGTGCTGAGAGGCGAACATGCTAATCACCACACCACTCTGCCGCCCTTTCAGTTACGTTTAATGTTAATTAAAGTCTTACGTTTAATGTTAATTGAATGAATAATTCAATATAAATAATATGTTCACGTTCTGCAGTCCCAGTCATCCACAGTCTCCCTCCCCATGTCTGTGTCTTTTATTTACACCTTTCAGTTGACAGCATTTTAAATCCTCGTTAGTGCCAGGTGCATGGCGTCCGGTCGTTATGGCGTGAGCTCTAATAAACCGTTGTTTCAGATTTTCAGTGATCCGTGTCGTGAACGTCCTCAGATCCTCTGTATACAGTTGGTTTCCTAAACATTCTGCATCCTTCATGGTCCGTAATGCATTCTGGACTGTAATCTGAAGTGATGTTGAGTCTCTCGCGCTGCTCTGGAGACTTTCGAGTGGATCTTTTAGACAGCTGAAGTGTGTTCTGTTCCCTTAAGTGCCGCACCAGATCTGCTTCGCTTCATTGATTGCGTCCATTATTTCATCAAAGCGTAGAAACGGACACCGGGTTTCTGCAGCGGCCCGTCTGATTGGATACGATTACAGCAGAGCGCGAGTCTAATGGCTTCTGGTGCAAAGACAGTTCCAGGACTCAGTGATGGAGAACTTTATTACATTGTAAGACTTTTTCCCCAAAAAATCTGCTCAAGTCCAGTCACATTTACTCGACCCAATAATTGACGACTGATGATTTTGCTCTGTGTTTGATGTCTGGTTTTCGGAGCAACGTCCACTTGATGACACTGACACTCTCATCCGATCTCTGTGTCCAATCTCACAAATGCTGTTTAGATAAATAGGAAACTATTCCCACAGACTCCAAAATCTTTATGGCTGCAGAGAGATGACCAGGTTTGAATGTGGTCATAAGTATACAGACACTCATCTTCCACTACGATAAACATGGTGAGTGCAGGATGAGCCCCGGACACTCTGGGTCTAGCGGAGTCGAAAGTCGCCCGCGCTCTATGCAACTGCACTGAAACTTTTAGTGGAAGCAGTAAAAGATATAATCCTGCTCTGAATAGCAGGTACTCAATTCCAAGCTGGGAAATCCTGCCTGTGCTTTAAGTACGCCTGGCACGCATGCCATCTGAGGACCATAAATCCAACCACAGCAGAGTGGCTCTTGGAAAAGGCAGACACACCGCACACGCTCTCATTATACCATTAATGGCAGTTTTTTTTTTTTTTCTTTCCTCTAAGCCATTTACGGCCATGCCATAAATGGACTTTATTTGCTTTCCTCGGGAGGCTGTTTGGGTTCATTCCTCTTGTCAGACGAAGAAAAGAATGTGTGAAAAAGTTCTCCTGAGTCCAGATCTGTGCCTCTGGTTATTTACTACTGAATACAAAGTTCTTTATGTTGATGTGTGTGTGTGTGTGTGTGTGTGTGTGTGTGTGTGTATATATATACACAAGACACATCTTTTTTGTGCTTCCCTTAAAGATGGACTTTGTAGTTCTACAATTCCAGCCTGTAGTCCATCTGTTTGTGTTCTACAGTACACACTGTGTACTCTGTTCTAATGGTCAGAACCCCAGTAGTAGCACCACAGAGCAGGGATTATTTGGTGGGTGCATTATTCCTATCCCAGCAGTGTCACTGAGGTGTTTGAATTCTGCATTAAAACCCCTCACAACATCAGGATCACTGCAGAACTGACAAACAATCCACCACCCAAATGACACCTGTTCTGTGATGCTCCTGACCAACAGAGAACAGAGAATGTCTTATTAAAACATGGAGATGGATTTGTTGTTAGCCGATCGGTGCTCTCGGTGTTCTAAGTATCGTGTTTGGAGATGAGTTGTGTGTCGGAGACATAACACTGATTTCATTTACATTCTCTAAAGTCTTAAGAAATTATTATTTAAAAAAAAGCTGTAAATGTTAAGAATTCCTCTCATTTTTTGAAACCACAAGCGCCGTGGTACGATGCGAGAACATTTCTTCAGTGCTGGCGATGAAAAGACCCGAGAACCTTTCTTTGGCGGGTTGCTCTGGCTACCGTCCAGAGATGAAAGGAATTCCTGGGTTTGGGTGGATTTTTATTGGAAAGCGGATTTCAGCGTAGAAACGTTGATTTCCTTTAAATATCCAGCGCGTGTGTCAGCGACGCCGTGGGGACCCGGTGGGGAATTCTGCACACAGGGCTTTGGGTTCGAGCCGATCCCGTGTTGGTTCCGTCGGACGTTCCGCTCGGTTCCTCCGTGACGTTGGAAGCGCTGACCGTGTGTTTGTTGTTTTGTCTCTCCCCCTCAGGAAGAATACAGGGCAGAGGGGATCACCTGGCATAACATAGATTACATCGACAACACCGGCTGCATCCACCTCATCAGCAAGAAACCCACTGCACTGCTCCACCTACTGGACGAGGAGTGCAAGTGAGTCCTGCCAGGCGGTCGTGCGCTCCAGCTCATCTGGCTCGCTCGGGCGTCGTGGAAAACCGGAGCCAGATCTCTGTACTGAACGTTTAATTAGCATTGAAGAATTTTACCTCCGACTTTATAAAACACAAACGGCCGATTTTTGAAGTCTTTAAAAATAGAGAAGAATGTCCTTTGATCACGAAAATCTGCTCCGGCTTAAAATAGCTGGAAAGCGGACACCCTGGATCGGTGCTTTTCATAGCTGAACTCTCGTGGCACGTTCTTCCTTTTCCTGTAGCCGTTCCTCTCCGTTAAAGCGCTGCCAGCAGCTCGCTCGCTCGCTCGCTCTCCCTTCGGGCTGAAGGAAGTGGACGTGTTGATCATATCCTCCTGCCACGGCCCCAGATCGGCCTTTTCTTATTAAATCTGTGAGATGATAAAACCCAGGCACGGACCACCATTTAGAGGGTTTAATCCGGTGCTTTAATTATTTAAATACGAATATGCAAATTTCACTCTCTCTACTTTGCAAAAAAAATTTATGTTTAATATAGATGCACTTTGTAATTCTTTGTAATTCTGCAGTGTTGTTTCGGTGAGGCGGGCGTCACGTTCGCCTCTCAGCGCTGGGGATCCAGGTTCGAATCCTAATCTGGGTGGTTTCCATGTTCTCCATGTGTCTGCGTGGGTTTCCTCCCACAGTCCAAAAAACATGAATTCAAGGACAATTGGCTGCTCTAAATTGCTCCTATGTAATGTGTGAGTGACTGTATGCCCAGAGAAAATTGGCACCCTGTCCTTGGGGTGAGGGTGGGGGGGGTATCTGCCCAGTGTCCGGAATGTTCACCCCTGTATTGGCATGTGGAACCCCAACCCCGCGACCATAGTACAGAATTAAGCAAAAGATAATGTATGGGTGGATGATTTTTGGCACTGCAGTGACGCTGATAAACTGGTGGTGAAGTTTAAAATACTGTAACCATTTTCCCAACACGCACACCTCCACCAGATCAGTGTCACTGCAGTACTGAGAATCACCCACCACCCACATGATACCAGCTCTGTGTTCGATTGTTTCAGTCCTGGTGTCTTCTTTCTGTTCTTTAAAGCTGCATGTCGACTTGGGAAGGAATCGTGGGTTCGAATGGAAGCACGTCTGTTCCACGAGACCTGCATTTAAAATAATAATCACAGCTTCTGGAATCTGTGTCGATTAGCCTGAGGTTCTCCCACCGCCACATATCTGTTCCAAAGTTCCACCGCTGCAGCTCCATTGATTTATGTTATTGTAAATGATGAGATAATTACATACCAGCTCTATAATTACATACCCCGCGTTCCTAAAGCTCCTCTATCGGCTCCGAGGCGCATGCCGGTTCACTCGGACTCGGGTTCCGTATTCGGAGTCCGCTCTCGTTCTGACCCGCCGCGTTCCCCTAAGCTCATGTACGTCCATCCTGTCTGATCCCGCAGCTTCCCGCAGGCCACCAACCAGACCCTGCTGGACAAGTTCAAGCGACAGCACGAGGGGAACAACTACATCGAGTTTCCTGCCGTCATGGAGCCGGCTTTCATCATTAAACACTACGCTGGGAAGGTCAAGTACGGCGTGAAGGTGAGAGCTGAGCTCATTATTACTGCTTTAAACGGCACGCTGATCCCCCCCCCCCCCCCCACTCTCAGTGATTCACACAGCTGCTGATGTCATTAAGTAAAGAAAACCCTCAGGCAGCATAATTACACAGTAGCACTTTAGTTTTTATTAAAAAGACATTTATTTATTTTCATAACTAATTATCCTGATTAAGCTTGAATCTGTGCCAACTGAAGCCCATCCCAGCATTTCCCATATCATATATATATATATATATATATATATATATATATATATATATATATATATATTATATTTATTCATTTTTTTTTGGACTATAAGAAACCGGAAACTTGTACAGACATGGGAAGAACATGCAAATTCCACACAGAAAGGAAGTTGTCCACTACCAATGAAACACTACTCAAATTATACCTGTTCTCTGATGGTCCTGACTTTGGTTCTGAGAAGGTCTTTCACTCTGATTGATGGTTTATACTTTGGCAACATGGGAAGATAAAGATTACGTCCAACCTTAAAAAAAAACCTAGTTCAAACTTTGGGTGAGTTAATGAAGGCCCTTTGTTTCCTCTTCATTCAGGACTTCAGGGAGAAGAACACGGACCACATGCGGCCGGACATCGTGGCTCTGCTGAAGAGCAGCAAGAACGCGTTTATCGGCAGCCTGATCGGCATCGACCCGGTGGCCACGTTCCGCTGGGCCGTGCTGCGGGCTTACTGTCGAGCCGTGGTGGCGTTCCGGAAGGCGGGACGCCGACACACAGAGAAGAAAAGTGGTGAGTGTTACGGCAGGACAGAACCGACGGTGCTGAGGTTGTCGTGATTAAAGGATATTTAGGTTTTATTTATTTATCAGAATATCATAACGTTCAGTAAATCAGTTCAGACTCACGGTGAGCCCTCTGGATCTCTGTGTTAAAATAAAATCCACGAGTCCCACACATGATGCTTTCCACTGTGTAAATGTTAATGCTGGCGGTTATTGTTGTGTTTCTTTGTCTGCCTTTGTGGTTTTTAAAGATCTAGTGTGTAGCAGCTCAGCTTCTGCATCTGCTCAGCTTCCTTGCTCATATATTTCATGCTCGCTTAGAGGTTTGGCAGCTTCTCCCTCTGACCGCTGCAGGTTGAAGTGCTACAGTAGCAACGAGGACGCGGCGCATTCATTTAACGACGTTTTGTGAAAACCATTATTAAGGTCCCAGCGATGGATTGGCACAACGTCCTGGGTGTATTCACCCAGCACCCGAAACAACCCCCCCCCCCCATCATCACCACCACCTCCACCACCATCATGACTATTATAGGATTAAAATATGAGATTACACTCAACCATCATCCACCTGGTGTAAAGTCAGGCCTATCCCATTACTAAATATATTTATATACACACACACACAGGTGCAGCACCCCACAGCAAAAAGGTCCAGGGTTCGATTCCCTGTTTGGCCGATGAGTAAATCAGAGCTAGCACTCTGTGTGAGTGTGTGATGATTCTACATGGGCAGCTTTGATTGCTCATCCAAAGAGTCCTCTCAGTTCTATTAAAATCACAAGGCCGCAGCATGCCCTCCTGACTGAGTCAGACGAACGAGCGTAATAATGACCGGTGACAACATTTACAGTGAGACGGCAGAGAGGAAGGTGAGTATACCTCTGAGGGGAGGCTCGGCGGGTGAGGGACGTAGGCAGGTACATGACGATGCTTTAAAGGGGAATCTCTAGTATATTGCACAGCTTGTTTCTTTTTGTCTAACTGGCTCTTCCTCTCTCTCTCTCTCTCTTCTCTTTCTTTTGTCTCTCTCTCTCTGTCTCTCTCTCTCTGTGCTTTTCAAGGGCATGATGCTGCTGCTCCATGTGCAGTTTTGAAAAGTGTGGATAGTTTTAGCTTTCTGCATCACCCTGTGCATCAGAGAAGCTTAGAGATCCTGCAGAGGTGCAAAGAGGAGAAGTACAGTAAGGCTGCTTATACACTCTCTGCTCTGCTTATTTCGAGCACACGGGCACGAGGCAGTCGAGGGGCAGCAACCATGAATAAATATATATATATAATTTTTGTCATTATAAGTCCTGATCAGACCCAAAAATACCTACTATTAATACAAGTGATCTCCACTGACTGGTATTAAACATTACATCACGTAAAGATTCATAATCAGGACCTGAACTGCTTATTAGCAATAAAGTAATAATAATAAATAATTTAATAATAAAAAATATATTTTTTAAGGCTATAATTGGACCAGTCCAGTTTATCTGTGATTCTCATTCGTGCTCCAGTAAACGAAACCAGAACTGGCATTTAGAGATGATTTATTTATTTTTTTTAAATGTTCATCCGGCTGCTTCCCCTCTTCCGGTCTCAGCCCAATGGTCCAGCACCTGTCTTTGTGTAAGTGTGCGTTCTTGCATGATGTCAGACAAGTCATCCGTGCCAACATGTGTCATTTACTGTGTGTGTGTGTGTGTGTGTGTGTGTGTGTGTGTTCAGCACTGCCAGCAAGCTCATCCAACAGCATGGTGTTAACCACTCAGCCCAGCAGTCCATCTCAAAGACAGGGTATGATCTCCCCTCTTTAACTTGTTAAAAGCTTCCAGTCCTTCATTATCACAACATCCTGCCCCACTGACATCATACACATTGCTTCAGGTGCTTAAAGGTTAAAAAACAGAGATGCATTAACATGGGATCTATCAGGATGTGCCCGTCTCTGAGCCCCCCCCCCACGCCCCTGAGGCAGGGCAGTGCGTTCATTGCAGCGTATTGATTGATAAACACTGGATTCATCTGAATCATTTTGAATGTGGAAGAAAAAATACAACGGCAGAGGGAATTGTTCGGATGAGGCCGGGGTCCAAGCATCTGTCATTTTAAAAACAGTTGTGAGGCTGGAAGGTTGAAACTCGAGAGCAAACCGAATCCTACAGCTGCACACCAAGAAGGAGAAGGTTTTTTTTTTTTTTTTAACAAAGTTTCAATTGTATCTCGAAGCTGCTGCTTGTCTAATTTAACCGGAGTGCAGAACGCCTCGCCTCGTTCTCACCTGACTGACAGAGATTCCACTTTTAATAGTGCTGTTACGTCATATCACTTAAAAACACATGCGTTTATCCCTTTTTTTTATCTCTGCGGCCAAAAATATGTGTCCTTTGCAGTTGTAGCTTGATGCTTATTTTTACAGACTCTCTTTAACCTCAATGAAACTGCTTTGATACGAAATGAAATGTCAGGTCGTCTTAATCCAGACCAACACAAGCGCTCACTGTACCCCTCTCGTGTTTGGTAACGGGGGTGTGGGTCCGCAGTGTGATGAGCTGATGCCTTGGACATTAAATTGTTGTTGTATTTAATGTTGTTATAATCAGGTCATTTTTGGGTCATGTCGTCGTCATGTTGCGTTCTCATTCAACACCATCATCTTTAACCCACTCAGCTTCACATCTACATTCATTTTATTGTCCTCCGTCACCTGCTGACCCTCTCCTCAGCTTGTTGCCATGTTTGTTAAATGTCTTCCGAATCCTCCACCTCATTTCTTCATGTCGTGTTCATCAGGTGTGAGCAGAAGACGACCCCTCACAGATCTGCAGGGCAGCAACAACGAGCTCTCCACAAGGTAAGAACCCCCCCGCCGATGTGCAGGTTGTCACCTATTCACACAGCAGAGCATTAGGTCAGACACCGATGTTGAGGGTCTTGTTGCCATCTCTGTTCTAGTTATTTCAAAGCAGTTGAATGGGTTAAAATCAAGCAGGACTCTGTGTGAGTCAGTCACGACGTACAATAAACCCTGCCAGGAGCTTTTCTTGTGCTCTGAAGCAGAAAACGGCCTTCCCCAAGCTGTTCTCACAAAGCTTTAAGTATACAGTTGATGATGCGTGGCCAGGCATTATTATTATCTTCATTTATTTAACGATAAAGACGCTTTTGTGTATATAGTGAGATCCCTGCTGACAGGATGGTGAAAATAAAGCAGTCAGAAAGCAAACAGCAGCAAATTTTTAGACAGCAGAGGGCTGACGCTCATTGTGGACCTCTTTAAATGAGATTGAATTCTTACAGCAGTTGCTTCAGAACCTCCAGCCTCGAGCGTCGCCGTAAACTACGGCAGGATTCGGGGAAAAAAAAAATAATAATAAAATCTCTCCTCCGCAAGACAGATTATTAAACAGAGCATACGATCTGTAATCAATCATTTCTATACTGTGAGAAATGAAGCTTGTTCCACAGTCCCCAGCACTTCTTGTGGCCTCGTCATGGGTCTTTAAGGCTGAGCGGTGGGCGCACCGTTACCCTGAGGATTACCTCCTCCTCTTCATACCTTCTCGATGACTCCGCGGCCCACGGATGGGCTCCCGTGTCTTCAGCCCGTGGCCAACAACGGCTCTTTTGTTTTCCCATAATGTGATTTCTGAGTGAGCTCGAAGCGCCGCACAGCTGCTTCCTGTGGCGCACTTCTTCAGAGCCTCGATCTGTGAGGACACACACACACACGCCGCCGTGTTATCCCCCGATCGGCGGGCCACACTGCGTTTCTGAATCACTCCCGCTCTTTCCGAGCCGAACTGAGCCGGATTCGTTCTCGGACGGGCCTCCCGGGGCATCTGCTTCTGATAAAAGACGCTTAACGCGGGCCAGATTCACTGAGCCTGAAACTATTCAGCCCTGTGCACACAAAATAAAGATGCTTAATTGAATGCAGGTCTCGTTCATTGATGGTTTCTTCAGTCACTTTAGAATGAAAACGCCGTAACAATGCGACGGCTGTTCCCCCACAAATAGCATTAGCAACTGTGTGCATGATCTGCTTTCTGCTATCCTCCGGCACACCCATAAAATACCCGGAATGTTTTGTTTTGGGGGGATTTGTCGGCGTCGTAAGCAGAAATGGCTGTCTGCTTCCAGTATTTATAGATCCAGGCCGCTCCGCCGTCTCGGAGGAAAGCTAACTTATTTACATAAGGACGTTCGGTTCATAACACTTAATGGATCTGCTATTATTTACAGTCCCAGTGCTCAGCAGGTTCATGCATGCCAGATGTTTGAATCCGCCAGAAGTTCTGGACAGGCTATTATTGGTTTCATAATGCAACTGGGCCTGGCCCCGGGCCCTGGCCCTCGCATTTTTTTGCTCCTCGGCGTGGAGATAAACGTGCGGAGCCTGCTGCGTGGAAAACACCGAGAATTCTCCCTGATTTCTTCAGTCTGGAGTCTCAAGCTTGTCTTTACTTTTGTTTAAATACCTCAGCGATCCAGCACATTGACTAATCACAGAAAAATCAAACAGGTTTCATAAGATGGGGGGACAGAGGGACCCCAACAGGGGGAGGTCTCGGAAGTCCAGGTGCTCAATGTACCGCGAAAAATAAAGACGAGCTGATGAAGTGGGGCTCAAGTTGAACCTCCATCTGCGTGCTAATGAGTCAAAATTTTAAAACCAGCTGTGAAATGGACTAATGAGCCCAAATGTGTGCTGCATTAACATCCCATCACATTATTATTAATAATCCAGTCCACAGAGTGCGGAGGAGACGCCTGAATGCCAAACCATAGAAAATATAGGAATCTGTCAGAGCGGTTTTCCGGTAAGGTTCAGAGCGGCGTTATTTCACTTTGTTAACTCTCCTAACGTATAAATCAGAGGTGGTGGGGCCGTGGATGCAGTGGACAGAGTGACATCTGTACAGCCCGGTGCTGTGTGTGGTCAGCGAGGCAGATTTAATTTACACACTCGGCTGTGAAATAAGCTTCACAACAAGCAGAGCTCTGAATGCCGGACGAGATGGATGGGCTGAGCTCGCTCTAACACCGAGACAAAAACGTCTTCCAGCGAATTGTCCGTCCTTTTGTCTCCGTCTTCTCGGTCTCTTTGTCCGGCTTTAGTGGGTTTTGTTAAATGCGTTTCTGTGGGATTAGGGTTTAACCGTTTCCACCGCTTGAATAGATGAGGAAGCCTCTGTTTGTTCAGTTGGTCGGAGAAGCAGAATGCAGCGTGTAGAGTTTACTACCAGGTCCAGAGGTTTATGTAGTGGTCCAGCGTAGTGCGTTTAACGGCGGTGTGGCTGGACATTCATCACAGTGATGGATCCTCAAGCTTAAGGGGTGACCATCATGTTGCCCAAACACTCCCACAATCCAAACACATGGCTTTAGGTTAAATTGGCTTCCCTTAATTGCTCCATGTATATGAGCTTCCTCGGGATGAGATACGCCGCCTGCCTCATACAAGGTACCGCACCCCCACGTCTCACAGCCATCAGCCCAACTGACCCCGACAATGTCCTTATGCATTGACATCAAAATGAGTGCCCCACCCTGCAGTTTAAATGCTGTAAAATGTAATTGTATTAATTATCTCAGTATGTTATTGGAATCAGTCTGTTTTAGGGTGTGGTAGCTCAGTGGTCAGGGCGTTGGGCTATCAATCTGAAGGTTGGGGGTTCAAATCCCAGGTCCACTGAAGTTACCAATGGTGGGTCCTTGAGCAAGACCCTTAACCCTTATTGCTCCAGGGATGTTGGGATTAACCCTGTGCTCACCTTGTAAGTCGCTTTGGATAAAAGCGTCCAATAAATGACCAAATGTAAATGTATGTGAGTAAGTCCCCGACGTTCTAATGCTTTTGTATCACCTCATGTTCCGTTCTCAGGGATGGCAGAAACGGTCGCTCCGGCAGACCGACCCGGCTCTCCTCCGGCGGTCTCCTCGCAGACGAAGATGGAATCTTCATCAACTCCACCAGCAGTAAGCTCCTGGAGCGAGCGCATGGGATTCTGATGTAAGTCCTTTGCTTGTTGCTGTGGGTTCACATTTGACCGTCTGGTTCTAAATGTTCTCACGTCTGTCTTCTTTCGTTCCAAGGAGAAACAAACACTACAAGATGAAACCCAGCCTCCCAAAGGTTTCTGTCTCATTGATTTGTTTTTGATTTATTACATTGCCCTCGTTATCATTAGGCTGCGGATCTGTACGTTCTGCTGATGTTTGTGTTTTGCGACGCAGCATCTTCTGGATGTGAAGTCTTTGCGGTACCTGAGTAACCTGACGCTGCACGATCGCATCACCAAGTCCCTGCTGCACCTCCACAAGAAGAAGAAGCCTCCGAGTATAAGCGCGCAGTTCCAGGTCAGTCTCCAGCGTGTGTTTAAGGGCGTGGCCTCAGGTCCATGGCCTCAGGTCCAGTGTGTTTAAGGGCGTGGCCTCAGGTCCAGCGTGTGTTTCAGGGCGTGGCCTCGGGGTTCCGCCGAATGTGACCTCATGTCTGTGATCTCGTTTTATAACGTTTTCTATTTTTCCGTTTCTGTTTCCGTTCTGTTCAAATGTTAATGTCGTCCTCATTTAAATCCACTGCATAAACAACCCAACCTGCTCAGGACGGGGACGCCGTCAGCCCCGGACTGTTCCCCACACACACACACACACACACACACACCGATTATTCTCACGCTCCTCAAAAGAAAGTCGTAAACGCCCACGGCCGTCTGCGTCGCCGTCTCTGGCGTTAGGCCTGTACAAATGTGCTGATGACCTCACTTCCCACATCCTGTTGTGAGTCCGATTCGGAAGAAGAGAAAGTGAATTCCTGACAAATGGATGTTCCTTCTTCCTCTCTTGGTTCACACACACACACACATACACACACACACACACACAAACACACACACACACTAGCTTTTTGCATTGTAGGGACCTAACATTCATCACCTAGAGACTTTCCCAAGCTTTAATTATGCATACGACCACCCCAACCTTAACCTAACCATAACATACACCATACCAAAACACCATAACCATACACCACACCATACCTGATTTTACATTAAAACAGTTGTTGGGGACCAACATGCAGTCACCCACAGACTTTCTCACATGTCGGTTATACAAACCTGTATGAACACACACACACACACACACACACACACACACACACCTTGGCTAAGCTCGAGCATCCATACATAATTTTCCACTTTATCCTCTACTAGCTTTGCGTGGGGTTCCCTATGCCCACCCAGGGGAGGTTGTTTCATGCCCTGGGCAGATACACCCAGGACAGGACGCCAATCTATTGCTGGACACACACTCACTCACACAGACAGACTCTATACGGGGGCAATTCGGAGCGGCCAGTTTACCTTGAATCCATGTTTTTAGACTGAGGGAGGAAACCCACACAAACTTCACCCAGATCAGGATTGGAACCTCGGCGCTGAGAGGCGCACATGCCGACCGCTAATCCACCGTCTGACGGCACCCGCAGAGTTTCAAATCCGATCTACGTTCTGTTATACGGTGAAACACTGAGGTCTGTGAACAGCGATGTCTGACGGCTGGACGTTCTGTACTGTGTGTCTTTAGGCGTCTCTGAATAAACTGATGGAGACCCTCGACCAATCGGAGCCGTACTTCGTGAAGTGCATCCGATCCAATGCAGAGAAGGTACTTTTGGGTTTCAGTTCTCTTGTGTCTGTGGGTGTATAAAGGTATAAGAATTGTTTTTCTTTACACGTTCGTTAGCTGCCCATGCGGTTCAGTGACACTCTGGTCCTGAGACAGCTTCGTTACACCGGCATGCTGGAAACCGTGCGCATCCGACAGTCAGGATACAGCATCAAATACTCCTTTCAGGTATTAAATACCCCCACACACACATTTCAGCCTCCTCAGACACCTCCTCATTCACAATGCACATTATAAACAACAGGACCATTAATCATTCTGTCTGAATATTCATTCATTATCTCCCGCTTTATCCTCTATTGGGGTCGCGGTGTGGTTCCCCATGCCCATCCAGGGGAGAACATCTCAGGCGCTGGGCAGATACACCCAGGACAGGGCGCCAATCCATCGCTGGACACACACTCACTCACACAGACACACTCTATATGGGGCAATTTGGAGAATTCAGTTGAGTTGATCCATGTTTTTGGACTGTGGGAGGAAACCGGAGAACCCGGAGGAAACCCACGCGGACACGGGGAGAACATGGAAACTCTACCCAGATGGGGATTCGAACCGCTGTCTGAATATATTATTTATATTATCATATAAATATCGTTATCTGCCCTCTCTGTGTTGTAAACACACTGCGCTGCTGACTGACTGCCATGGAACTAACAACTAGCAGCTTTTATTATTAAATATCTGGACGCTGTGCTCACTGACTGTCTGAACCATCACACAGTCTCTATTGTGCGTCATGAACCGCTTACATACAGAGAGCATCTGTCCTCCTGTCCACCCCCTGCAGTACTGACTGATGTCCACTCTAAATCCATGTGTTGTAAGTAAGACCTGATTGGTTCCGTTTGTTTTGTTTTCTCTGGTCGCTGTGTCAGGAGTTCACCCGGCACTTTCACGTGATGTTGCCCGAGGATCTAAAGTCCACACAGGAGAACATCAGGAACTACCTGAACCAGGTGGACCTGGCACCTGACGGCTTTCAAGTCGGCCACAATATGGTAGGACTACTTAATGCAGACAGACGATCTGTAGACGATGTTATTTGATGTTGGCGTGCCGGTCCGCCCGTCTTCAGGCTGAGACGATTTCAGGTGTCACATGACCGTCTCTCCTCTTCAGGTGTTCATGCGGGAGGCGACGCGTCAGAAGCTGCAGGACCTTCTGCATCAGGAGGTGCTGCGGAGGATCGTCAATCTCCAGCGCCGATTCAGAGTCGTGCTCGAGCGCAAGAGCTTCCTCAGGATGAGATACGCCGCCTGCCTCATACAGGTACCGCACCCCCACGTCTCACAGCCATCAGCCCAACTGACCCCGTCAATGTTCTTATGCATTGATATCAAAATAAATGCCCCCCCCCCCCCTGCAGTTTAAATGCTGTAAAGTTTAAATGTGTTAATTATAAGAGAAGAGCAGATGATTTCGACTGTGTGTTTGCAGTATGTTATGGGAATCAGTCTGTTTTAGGGTGCGGTAGCTCAGTGGTTCAGGGTGTTGGGTATCAATCTGAAGGTTGGGGGTTCAAATCCCAGGTCCACTGAAGTTACCAGTGTGGGTCCTTGAGCAAGACCCTTAACCCTCATTGCTCCAGGGATGTTGTGATGAACCCTGTGCTCACCTTGTAAGTCGCTTTGGATAAAAGCGTCCAATAAATGACCAAAATGTAAATGTTTTATTTAAGATACAAGTGTCAGACCTGAGGAAATGAATTCACATATCTAAACATTTTAGTACTTAAAACACTTGGCGTGAGAGCATTACAGACATTAATGGTACAATAATTGTCTAAGAAATAATCACCATTATTATTCAAATATAAGGGTGGCTTAGTGGTTAGCACGTTCTCCTCTCAGCGCTAGGGATTCCCGGTTCGAATCCCCATCTGGGTGGAGTTTCCATGTTCTCCCCGTGTCTGCGTGGGTTTCCTCCGGGTTCTCCGGTTTCCTCCCACAGTTCAAAAACATGGATCAAGTCAATTGAATTCTCCAAATTGCCCCATATAGAGTGTGTCTGTGTGAGTGAGTGTGTGCCCAGCGATGGATTGGCGCCCTGTCCTGGGTGTATCTGCCCAGCACCCGAGACGTTCTCCCCTGGATGGGCATGGGGAACTCCACCGCGACCCTAATAGAGGATAAAACGGGAGATAATGAATGAATGAATATTCAAATATTAACTCAATCAATGAACAGTTTATTATTTAAAGCAAACAGACATTTTATTAATTGTTATTAAAAAAAGACAAATATTGCTGAATATTAACACAAAATATTAAATTCTAAAGTAAAAAAAAAAAAATATATATATATATATATATATATATATATATATATATATATATATATGTGTGTGTGTGTTCCCTCAAGTACATTATAAACATTTATATTGACTCGTGTCCTGCTGCTGTTCCCATCTTTATTTTGTTCTGAACGAGTTGCACCATTTGATTTAAATTTCTGGCTTTCGTTATGATACATATTTTTCTTACGTTCAGGCACTCTGATGATTAATTAATTGTGATGTTTTAAACCACCATTAATTGCAAAGACGATTATTCGTCTCATCCCGAGTACACACGCCTCCTGTGAGAGTCGGTTCTAACGGATTCACTCTGAAAGCCAGTTCTGCATAAAACGAACTGAAAGCTCTGATTCTAATGTGACCGGGATACGGTGTCATGCGTCGATGTGCTCGATTTGCTCCTTTAATACAGAACTGGTGGAGAACCGGACAGAGGGACGGACAGTCGAGACGCGATCCCGATGTCCAGCAGAGGGCAGCTTTGTGCATCCAGTCAGCCTGGAGAGGATTCCAAGAGCGGCAGAGGTTCCTGGTGTGGAGGGAGTCGGCCTCGGTGATTCAGAGGAGCTGGAGGCTGCGCTGCTACAGACGCGCTCGCGCCGCTCTCACGATCCAGTCTGCGTGGAGATGCTACAGGGTGCGAGAGCGCTACCTACAGCTGCGACGCCTCGTCGTCCAGGTTCAGGCCTCGTGTAGAGGACATTTGGCAAGAGAAAGGTAAGCTACTGCTCTCCCTACAGAGGACTGCTTTGTTTGGGGAAAGTTGCTTAATAATACATGCTGGAGCTGAAAATAGCCGGGATCAGTCCAATCCGTGAAGTAAGCTTGTTCATGCCTGCTTCTTATTGGTAGCCGGCCAATCAGCAATCTCCTTGTTCAATTCGTGCTCCATTACACAAACTCTTAATAGCTAAGTAGGAGCAGGGTGTTTGGTGCGGTGCCTGCGTCTGTAGAAAGGACATTTTCAGACCGGAACCTCGATCCATGTTTATGAACGCAAGTCGGCTCCTCGCTCAGCGGTTTGTTTGTTTTCAATTGTTCAGGTTCAAAGAATTAAAAGATCGTAAGCTGACGGATGCTCAGCTGGTCAATGGACAAGCTTCGTCTCCTGATGAGGACAAGCAAAGCATCATGGGACTGGATGTGAGCATGCGAGGGGGCCGCAACGATGAGGGGCAAGAGAGGAAACCCCAATACCCCCACGGCAGAGCGGAGACGACCGGCTACGAGGGGACGTACCGAGAGACGGCCAATGAAGACTCGGGAGCGGAGCCCTGTCCTCAGGTGGTGATCCGGGAGAAAACGAGGCCTCAGGACGAGTCCAACCTGAAGAACCGAGCCAAGCGAGAGAGCCGGCGGATGCGTGAGCTGGAGCAGGCCAAGTTCAGCCTGGAGCTGCTCAAAGTGCGCTCCACCGGAGCCACGTCTCCTTCCGAGGACCGGCGCTGGTCGTTGGAGCTCAGCAGTGAAGGAGCCTTGTCTCCTCAGGGGACCCCCGATAGCCAGAGCTCCAAACGTAGCTTTGAGCTGGTGGCTTTGAGCGACGCCGCCAAAAACACAGAGGAGCTCAGCTCACCAACGTCACCCACAGTCTTTCCCAGGACGCCCCTCTCTCCCGACTCCCTCCCACCCGTCATCGCCAGCAGCCCCAAAGCCGAACCGGACGTCCTGCCCAGACTGGAGAACTCCCTCCCGACGTTTTACGTTCCCTCAGATACCGCGGGCTCCGTCATCGGGCGGCCCAACGCGGACTCCTCTCAGAATGCCGCCAAGCCGTTGCGGGAGCGGCGGGAGTCCTCGCGCCGACCTTTAGTGGTGGTAATCAGCATGGAGAGGGACGTCGGGCGCAACGAGGACGCCGTTAAACCGGCAGGCGATCAGAGTGAAAACGCGGGGCGGATCATGCTGGAGAGGCTGGAGCGGCTGAACGAGGAGGAGCAGGAGCGACACAAGAATAAGCAGCAGCAGAACGAAAGGGAGATGATGGAGCAGATCAGGCAGCAGCAGGAGATCCTGGTGAAACAGCGGCAGCACTTTGAGCAGAACAAAAGGGAGATGTTGGAGAAGCAACGGGTGGAGGCTTTGCACAAGATCGAGCAGAATCGGTTGGAGCGATCGGCAGAGCCAACCCACCCGGTCGTCGTCGCTCCGATAGCTCAGCCCGAGCCGGATTTCGTCTCCCCCCGCAATCCCGCAGACCAGAGAACGTCCTACCAGAGGGCTGGGCCCCGAAACTCATCTTAAAGCCCAAGGACGTTGCGGCAAGAAGAAATGTGGATATTAAGCTTCCTCCTGCACTCGACCTCAACACAAAGGAGAGGCCTGGGAATTTATTTTTCCTTCCCAAAGACAAGGGGAGCTCCTTAAAGTAAGTTCCCCTGACCTTTGGTCTTATTTATTCATTCATTATCTCCCGCTTTGTCCTCTATTAGGGTCGCGGTGGGGTTCTCCATGCCCATCCAGGGGAGAACGTCTCGGGCGCTGGGCAGATACACCCAGGACAGGGCGCCAATCCATCGCTGGGCACACACTCACTCACACAGACACACTCTATATGGGGCAATTTGGAGAACTCAATTGACCTTGATCCATGTTTTTGGACTGTGGGAGGAAACCGCAGAACCCGGAGGAAACCCACGCGGACACGGGGAGAACATGGAAACTCCACCCAGATTGGGATTTGAACCGGGAATCCCCAGAGCTGAGAGGAGAATATGCCAATCACTAAGCCACCGTGCCGCCTGGTCTCATTTATTCATTCATTCATTTTCTCCCGCTTTGTCCTCTATTAGGGTCATGGTGGGGTTCCCCATGCCCATCCAGGGGAGAACATCTCGGGCGCTGGGCAGATACACCCAGGACAGGGCGCCAATCCATCGCTGGGCACACACTCACTCACACAGACACACTCTATATGGGGCAATTTTGAGAATTCAATTGACTTGATCCATGTTTTTGGACTGTGGGAGGAAACCGGAGAACCCGAAGGAAACCCACGCACACACGGGGAGAACATGGAAACTCCACCCAGATGGGGATTTGAACCGGGAATCCCCAGCTCTGAGAGGAGAACATGCCAATCACTAAGCCACGTGCTGCCTGGTCTCATTTAATTCTAATTAAAAATGGAGTTCAGCCACTTTACAAACGTTGTTGCCCCACAGGTCTGAAAGCCAATCTGTCGCTCAAGTGAAGACGGCAGGAATTCAGAAAAGGGTCACGGCACAGGACGTCAAATCGAAGACCCAAAAGGCGCGTGAGGTGAGTGGGCTGCCCCCTGCAGGGGATCGGACGTGCGTACATCGCTCCCTTTGTTATTGAGCTGTAGCCTCGTGGACGCTCGGACGCTCGGCATGTTGTGACGTGATGGCTCCATGTTTGCTTGTCTTTTATTTGTTTGGTTGATCAGGTTGCCAGACCAGGCCATAAAAAAGCCCGCATGGCGCGGACGCGCTCAGACTTCCTCACCCGCGGTACGAATCCTCCCGGGGAGGGGGAGTCAGAGGATGATGAGTATGATGCGTCCCCTCTGTCTCCTGACCCGCCCCTCCCCAAGCAGGACTCGGGGCCGCTGGACGATTGTCACAGTGACAGTGAAATGGTAAATGGAACAGCCCCGCTTCTTAAAAAAAAAATAATAATAAAAATGGCCCCGTCTTCTTGACGCCAGCAGCAGGGGGCTCTCTCTCTCTGTAAAGCTTCTGCCTCCGAAACCTTCCGCTAGACCTCTGCACTCGCCGCTCAACGCTCTTCAACACTGTAGACTTTCCATCGTTTCCGGGAAACACCTCGTTCTCACTTCCATTCTCATCTGTGATGCCAGAGTTCAGTACCTCTGAGCGACCACCTAAACTGAGAGAAGCGCAGAAAACCTGACCATGATCATTTATTATTTCTTTGATGGTTTTTAAGGTGGTTGATGCTCCAGCGACTCGTCTTTTAAGTCCAATAGCTTTATATTCTGATGAATAACATCCATTATCTTCAGATTAATTCTATAATAATAATAATAATAATTTTATTTGTATAGCGCCTTTCCTAAAAACTCAAGGCGCTTAACAGCAAAGACATACATACAAACACAGGAAAAATACAAATAAACAGCATGTAAAAATAACAATAGCATGGAGTAGAATGTAAGAAAAGTAAAAAAAATAGAGCAAAAACATAAGAGATATGTAAAAGAGATTGTAAATGCCTACAAAAAGAAAAAAAAAATACTATACTAGGGTCATGGAGGGGTTCCCTGTGCCCGTTCAGGAGCACCCCTCAGGCACTGGGCAGATACACCCAGGACAGGATGCCAATCTGTTGCTGGGCACATGCTCACTATCTAAATTGGGGCAATTAAAGCATCCATTTAACCTTGAATCCATGTTTTTGGACCGTGGGACGAATCCGGAGAACCCGGAGGAAACCCATGCGAACGCGAGGAGAACATGCAAACTCAGATCAGGATTCTAACCTGGTCCCCAGCGCTGAGAGGAGAACATACCATTAAAACAATACTGATACCACAACATGTGGCAACATCTGGATTCATATCAGTGCTTGTTTAGTTTAACTCAGTGAGTGTAAGGAACATGGGGGGCGGGGGGGGGGGTTCTTTTTCCAAAATACGGGGGCTCTATTTAAAAAAAGGGCTAAAGGTTGAGCAACACTGCTGCACGGATTGTAAAATCCTGTCGGTCTAATGTTACACAACCCTGCACATCATCCCGTTCTCATGCATGTCTCATATTGAGGACCGTATTAAAGGAACGCAGGGCTGCTGGACGGGCGGCGTTCCGTATCAGACGTGAACCCGTATCCGGAGTGATCGGATTATCTGTTCTTTCCTCATAATGTGATTGCTCTCTGGCTGAATGTGTGCGCTCCACTCAGCGCTGCAGGGTTCGTCTCTCAGGTCTTTAGTTCAGACCTTAATTCGGATTTCAGATGCCGATGGGTCTGACTGAGGTGTTTCCCCCCCGACTCCTGTTTTTAGCCCTCACTGCGCTTTGCACTCCTGTTCGGCTCTGTGAGGTTCCGTTGCTGTAATGAGGAGCTGTGCATGCTGTAGGTAGAACCTCGTTCTGAGTGCTGATGCTTCTCCGCTCGGTTTGCAGAACCTCAGACTTTCTTCTTCGGTTTTAGAAGCAGATCTGCTTTGTGTTCTTTTGATCTTAATTCTGTTTCTTTACATTTATAGGAAACTTGATCTCGTATTCTCACACACACACACACACACACACACACACACACACACTGACCACTTTGTTCACTTTCATGTTCCTACAATTCCAGTATAGATGCATTTTTTTTGTTCTACAGTTACACACTGTTCTTTCGTGTTACTTTGTTCTCTAATGATCAGTATGCCCCCCCCCCCACACAGAGCAGGTATAGTTTGGGTGGTGGATGATTCCCCGCTGAGGTGGTGGTGTATGTTCAGTGTGTGTTCTGCTGCTGAGAGTGAATCAGACACACGTTAGTTTGCTCCTGGACTGAGATTTAATCCACCACCAATTAAGACCTGTCCACCATCGTCCTTTAGGCCACACGCTGTGCACACTGCCCAACACTCAGTGTGCAGCACCACACACAGAACTAACAGTATGTCGTCCAAACAGATAAACTAGTTTGTAATTGTAGAACTACAAAGTGCATCTGTATGGCGATCTGAATCCGATACGCCCCGAAACACACAGGCGCAGATGACGGAACCCCTGCTAAAAAAATAAAAGAACTCTTGTGCGTTTTTAGCCTTCCAGATCCATTGAGGAGCAAAAGCTGCAGATACACAAAGCCCTTTCCTCCGTCGAACTCGGCAAGAGCGACTCCCTCAGGAAGAACTCCCAAGGAGACGGAAGGTGCTTTAAGTGGACAGGATCAATATATAATCTGTATTCATAACGGCGCTTCGGAGCGAGTGTAAAAGAGAATTGTTGCCCGCAGGGTCCGAGCTAAGATGCGCTTCTGGGGGAAGACGAAGCAGGGAAAGTCATCCAGAGACAGGCTTGTGTGCGGAGGCGACTCTCTGGATGGAGACTGTACGGAACTTCTGATGCTCGAAGGTAAAAGAGAACAGCAGCAGAGCAGACTTTACACTGTATGACTTTAGAGACCCGCGGCAGTGTGTTCTACTGTGTTGAGTACAGTCAACTGTGTGGATTTATGTACGTATAGAGAGATAGGGAGGGTTGTGTGTATGTGTGTGTGTATGTATATATATATATATATATATATATATATATATATATATATATATATATATATATATATATAGGGCGGCACGGTGGCTTAGTGGTTAGCACGTTCGCCTCTCAGCGCTAGGGATTCCCGGTTCGAATCCCCATCTGGGTGGAGTTTCCATGTTCTCCCCGTGTCTGCGTGGGTTTCCTCCGGTTTCCTCCCACAGTCCAAAAACATGGATCAAGTCAATTGAATTCTCAAAATTGCCCCATATAGAGTGTGTCTGTGTGAGTGAGTGTGTGCCCAGCGATGGATTGGCGCCCTGTCCTGGGTCTATCTGCCCAGCGCCCGAGATGTTCTCCCCTGGATGGGCATGGGGAACCCCACCGCGACCCTAATAGAGGATAAAGCGGGAGATAATGAATATATATATATATATATATATATATATATATATATATATATATATATATATATATATATATATATATATATATACATACACACTAAATCCCTGTGGAGTCAAATCCAATTCGAGTCCAGAGTGACTGATTTTAAACTTTTTTTTATATATATAAACGTCACACTGTAATCAGTACTTTACCAAAATATAACGCATCACCTGAAAATCTGGAGGAAATAAAGCAGCAAAACGTAAAGCATGTGGCTCTTCGGTTGGCTGTGAGCTGACCGAGGTCCTGGGCGTTATATAAACTCCTGTTCTCAGAACGTAATGTAATTTAGCTTCAGATGTTATCGGCAGTAGAGAGCAGTCACAGGGTGAAATTAAAAAGGGATCCTTGGATATTTTCTTCTTGTACATTATGGCGAGTCCAGGATTCGGCTTCTGCATGTGTGACGAATCAGAGTGGCCTTAAGTGAATGCCACATGACGGGAAAGGTTGTGTACCGAACCTAAACTCCGAGACTTTACCTTTTACAATATGTAAATTTTAAAGTCCTCCACTTTTCTGCAGGTTCCTTTACTTTCTTACTGTGTCATTTAAGATGCGTTTTATTAAAGTCACAGCATCTCATTATGATCCAGATTTCAGATCCTGAGTGTCTTCTGTTTTAAAGTCTTGTGTGTGTGTGTGTGTGTGTGTGTGTGTGTGTGTGTGCAGGAGAATGTCTGACCCCTCCGCAAAGTCCGGACCACAACTCCCTACCCGAGTTTAAAGAGAACAAGGAGCCCTCACCCAAAGTAAAGCGGCGCCGCAGCGTGAAAATCAGCAGCGTGGCTCTAGAACCCACCCAGTGGCAGAATGACGTGCTGCCCATCCTGACGTGTGCGAGTGACTACAAGAGCATGAACGAGTTCCTCATGAAGAAGGTCAGTCTGGGATTTTTAGCCTGCAATATGTTTTTATTCTCTAACCTTCCGTTCTGTAGTGTCCGGGCGCCGCGCATTCAAGGCTTCGGTCACGAGTTAAAAGGCTGTATGAGATTCTATGATGTCATCAGACCTGATTTTCCACATCACAAAACCCTAATTCAATTAAACGTACGACATTATGAGAAAATACATGACTGCTGTTTCAGTGTAAAAGTGCAACCCATGACTCAGGTCACACATTTTATTGGACTGTCTTTATTATTTACGTTTGATGACATCACACATTCACCGTTTTCACAAACTTCATCGGTTTTATTCCTTTTTTTTATTTTTTTTTACGAAGATCTATAATTATTGAGATTTGGACCACAGTCTCCTCCTGCACGTCCCAAAGGTTCTCAGTGGGGTTCAGTATATTCACATCAGCTGACCTCATTCTTTGGGCGTGTAGAACCCACTGCAGCAACCCCAGATCAGAGTTACATTCATTTATTTACTGAACAAATAGGATTTATTCATTTTGGGGACTCAGACATGCCTTTCCTAATCCCCCTCCAGATCAGCGATCTCGACACAGACGACAGTAAGAAGGACACGATGGTGGACGTGGTCTTCAAAAAGGCGCTGAAGGAGTTCCGTCTGAACATCTTTAACTCTTATTCCACTGCTTTGGCCGTGAGTGTTTTTTTTTTTTTTTAATGATGAGTAAATTAAAAGAACTTTTTCGCATTTATAACCCACCCGGCCTTGTTCCGCACGCCACACAGATGGACGATGGGAAGAGTATCCGCTATAAGGACCTGCATGCGCTCTTCGAGCAAATCCTGGAGAAGAACATGCGGCAGGAGCAGAGGGATTGGAGCGAGTCCCCGGTGCGAGTCTGGGTGAACACCTTCAAAGTCTTCTTGGACGAGTTCATGACCGAATACAAACCTCTGGACAGCAGCGTGAGCAAGGTGGGTCTCTGCTGTCTGTGGAATCGGGGATCATGGGAATAACTGCATGTGATTCAGTGTGTAAACACGCGTGTCCCGCCTCAGGTCGTTAAACCGGAACGGAAGAAAAGGCGGAAAAAAGACACTGATGTTGTGAGTATGACGATGATCATAATTATAATCAATACATTAAGTTAATGATGAGGATTTGTGTGTTTGTACGTCATCGATTCTTCATGTCTCTGCAGGTAGAGGAACATAACGGCCACATCTTCAAATCCACTCAGTACAGCATCCCCACCTACTGCGAGTTTTGCTCCTCCCTCATCTGGATGATGGACAGAGCGTGCGTCTGCAAGCGTAAGTTTCCAGTCTCCCGCACTCGAGACTCCATCGCAAAAAATGGCCGTGACCTCAATTGAGCGTAATCGGATTGTCCACGGCCGAACCCATGGTTTTCCGAGGGCTGTGCTTTCCTGCCTCTGTCCAGTCGGGATGTTCTCCGCTCGTCTGATTGGTTGCGGTCGGAGGCGCGCCCCGTGGCTTTCGGAGCACCGTCCGTCGTTCGTGTGTGTGGCTGAGCTGTGAGTTTTTGGTGCCTCCATGAAAAAAATGAGTCTGATCGAGATGTCTGTTTTGTGTGTAGTTTGCCGCTACGCCTGCCACCGAAAGTGCTGTCTGAAGACCATCTCCAAATGCAGCAAGAAGGTAAGAAACGGCTCGTTTAATGACGAGCACATGGGACTGAATCAATTACCCAGACCTGCCTCATGTCATGAGACCGAAACGAACAAAAAGCCATTTATCTTTTGCCCTTTTCGTGTGATGGCCTGTCGCGTTAGAGAATCTGTGAAGCTCTTTATTTATTTATAGATTCAAAACATATCTGCTGTAATTCCTCTCCCAACAGTTTGATCCGGAGCTGTCGTCACGGCAGTTCGGGGTGGAGGTTTCCCGTTTGACCAACGACGAGCGCTCTGTACCTGTCGTGGTGGAGAAGCTCATCAACTACATCGAGATGCACGGCCTCTACACCGAAGGCATCTACAGGAAATCAGGATCCACCAATAAAATCAAAGAACTGAAACAAGGGCTGGACACAGGTATTCAGTTCAGTACACTTAGGTTTACATTACATTCACATTTGGTCATTTATTGGACGCTTTTATCCAAAGCGACTTACAAGGTGAGCACAGGGTTAATCACAACATCCCTGGAACGATTAGGGTTAAGGGTCATGCTCAAGGACCCACACTGGTAACTTCAGTGGACCTGGGATTTGAACCCCCAACCTTCAGAGTGATAGCCCAACACCCTGAGCACTGAGCTACCGCACCCATAGGTTCCGGTTCATCTCATAATCTTCCCCTTAATTCTAAACAAAGGACTAGAGACCAGCAGATCATCACTTATAGGAATACTCTGATCAGCCCATCTGGCGCCAACAATCATGGCACACTCAAAACCCTGAAGTATCCCCATTTATTCTGTTTTATGAGCCGAGCCGCAGAGTTTTTAATGCTTCGTTTGTGTTTTGCAGATGCCAGCAGTACAAATCTGGATGACTACAACATCCATGTCATTGCCAGTGTGTTCAAGCAGTGGCTGAGGGATTTGCCCAATCCCTTAATGACCTTTGAACTGTACGAGGAATTCCTGAGGGCCATGGGTGAGTGATTAGACGGGATAGGCACTCGACTAATCCCTATTTTCAGCTGATATTTTGTCAGAAGTTGTTTTTCCGTTGAATTAAATGTATGTATGATAAATAGTAGGGGTGAGCTGCAATATTCGCTGATTCGACGATTCGATTCGGAGAACCGTAGTCGACTATGAACCTCATAGTCGAATGTACCATTTTGACCACATGGGGGTGCCCATGGCTGCTGCTAAGCATTAGTTTTTACATGAAATGTCTCTGTTTTCATTATAAATATAGCCTTTTGTCAAATAAAATCATCCTAATTTCTGTTAATATTTTTTTTTAATGATGTGTGCGCTTTAACCCATTTATGGTGCTCTAGAAAAACAAGTGAAATATAAAAAAAAAAATCTTTTTTAAAAACCACGCTTATAGCGCCATCTTGTGGTGAAATTTTAACTGATTCGACTATCAGTCGACTATAGGGAAAATCTGACGAATCAGATTCGACTATGAAAATCCTTAGTTGAAGACACCCCTAATGAATAGTATCATGTCGATCATTACCGTTCATTCCTGAAGGTCTTCAAGACAAAAAGGAGACGGTGCGAGGGGTGTATTCCGTGATCGATCAGCTCAGGAGAACTCACCTGAACACTTTGGAGAGGCTGATCTTCCATCTGGTCAGGTGAGACCCTCCGTCATCACGTCTCCTGTCAGATCCATGGACAGGATGGTGAGGAAAGCTGAAGTGTTTGGGTTATTTGTGCAGGATTGCGCTGCAGGAGGAGACCAACCGCATGTCCGCCAACGCGCTGGCCATCGTCTTCGCCCCCTGCATCCTGCGATGCCCTGATACCACCGACCCCCTGCAGAGTGTCCAGGACATCAGCAAAACCACGGCGTAAATAATGTTCATTACATACCAGCTTAACGTCACAGTGTATTTACTGTGTGTGTGTTTGTGTGTGTGTGTGTGTGTGTGTGTAAGTGTGTGTGTGTGTGTGTGTGTGTTCACTATACAAATTCCATGCTTACTCTTTAGGATCCTTAGGATTCATATACTCTTTACAACCACCATGAAGTGACTCAAGGGCCTGATAGCTTTAATATGAATCTCTGAACACGAAGCGTTCTGCATTATAAATGAATTAACTCAATGAATAGAACGTCTCCTGTGCTTTATGTTTATTAAATCAAATCGTTCAAACCTGCTCATCACTCTGATGAATGTTAATGCTGCGTGTAATCCGGAGCTGGAGTTTAATATCAGATTTAGGTTTTCTTGTCAGTAAAGTTCAGTGGTGGCACGGTGGCTTAGTGGTTGGCACGTTCTCCTCTCAGCGCTAGGGATTCCCGGTTCGAATCCCCATCTGGGTGGAGTTTCCATGTTCTCCCCGTGTCCACGTGGGTTTCCTCCGGGTTCTCCGGTTTCCTCCCACAGTCCGAAAACATGGATCAAGTCAATTGAATTCTCAAAATTGCCCCATATAGAGTGTGTGTGAGCGAGTGTGTGCCCAGCGATGGATTGGCGGCCTGTCCTGGGTGTATCTGCCCAGCGCCCGAAACATTCTCCCCTGGATGGGCATGGGGAACCCCACCGCGACCCTACTAGAGGATAAAGCGGGAGATAATGAATGAATGTCAGTAAAGTTCAGTGTGTAAAATGATCAGGGTTCTGAATGCCGGCTCGACTCCTCACTCGTCTGATGGTTTGTGTTTTCATTGTCAAGGAAACGACAGTGTGTGAGTGGAGCGCTCCTGCGTTCGCTTGATGTTTGACTCGATGTCCTCGTGTGTGTGTGTGTGTGTGTGTGTGTTTTACAGATGTGTGGAACTGATCATTTGCGAGCAGATGAACAAGTACAAGGCCCGGCTGAAAGACATCAACACACTGGAGTTTGCGGAGAACAAGGCCAAAAGCCGGCTGACCTTCATCCGCAGGTCGATGGTGAGCAGCTTGCCCCGCCCTCGCGTTGAGCAGCGAGACTGGACGCCGACGCACGAAACCAGAACTTTTCTTTTTCCTTCTGGATCTTTAACCTGCTTTACCCATAACCCCTCCTGCTTTTTGCTCTCTAATTCAGAAACCGGTAGTAATCGCGGTTAGATTTATGAGCATGACCCGCAGTGCAGCAGTGGTACGTACACATCCACCTCATCTTCATCTTCATCTTCATCTTGTGGCGATCTCATTGGTCCGGTCCTAGCACTGTGTGTGGTCTCTGTTTGCATCATCATCACAGCACTGCATCTGTATCGGTGCCCCACTGAGGTCACATGTATTTTCACTGTAGTGCCACTGTTCCAGCACTGTGTGTCTGTCAGTGTGTGTGTATACACACTTTCACAGGTGGGCTCTCATCCCTGTGGGTCTCATGTCGCACCTCTGTGTCCAGTTAACATTTAATCTTTGGCTCGGTGTTTAATCTGCTGTCTAATCATTTCATCTCTCTTCCTTTTTCTCTGAAACTGACACCATGCAGACAAACGCAGCAAGAAAGGTAACGCTGTCTGTCTGCAGTCCGCTTATTCATTTGTCTTTACTCCCGTCGAGGGCGGCACGGTGGCTTAGTGGTTAGCATGTTCTCCTCTCGAATCCCAATCTGGGTGGAGTTTCCATGTTCTCCCCGTGTCTGTGTGGGTTTCCTCCAGGTTCTCCGGTTTCCTCCCACAGTCCAAAAACATGGATCAAGTCAATTGAATTCTCCAAATTGCCCCATATAGAGTGTGTCTGTGTGAGTGAGTGTGTGCCCAGCGATGGATTGGCGCCCTGTCCTGGGTGTATCTGCCCAGCGCCCGAAACGTTCTCCCCTGGATGGGCATGGGGAACCCCCCCGCGACCCTAATAGAGGATAAAGCGGGAGATGATGAATGAATGAAATACTCCCGTCGAGGCTCCAGAAGCTTGTTGTTTTGACTCTTATTATAACTTATTATATTATATACATTTTTTTACCTCAATTGGTAAACGCTAAATACCTGCTCCATCCCAAAGTTCCACTGTGGGCCATCGAGCAAGACCTTTAACCCTCATTGCTCCAGGGGTCTGGATCATGACTGACCCTGTGCTCTGAGCCCAAACCTTAAGAAGCGATGCTTATAAGTTGCTTTGGCTAAAAATAGTCTGCGAGACGACATAACGTATTGTTATTTTTTTCTCAGAAACATAATTTAAAACGTATTTGCTGCTTCAGCTCACATATGCAGCACCTACCCGACCATCTTTAGGATTTCAACCCCGTATTAAGTGCGAAGTGCGAAAAAAAAAAGGAAATGTGTAGCCATCGCACATTTAGCCGACTCGGGTGAACGGTGACGTTCAAAAGACTGAACTGATGAAAAGCCTCCTGTTCCACAGGGTAAGGGTCGCCAGCGGAGGTTGGGTTACCACACGCCGTCCCCCCCAGTGAGTCCCCAGTCTCCCACGGCGTCCGACCCCATGGAGGAAAGCGGCGACGACGAGGCCTACCGAGACCCGGAGCTGAGCGAGCAGCAGCAGGTCGCCATGCAGCAGGAGGAGAGAGTGCTGACCGAGCAGATTGAGAATCTGCAAAAAGAGAAGTGAGTTCCTCAGTTTGAACACTCTCAGTTTAAACACTCTCAGTTTAAACACTCTCACTTATCTTTTAAACACTCTCTGTTTACACACTCTCAGTTATCTTTTAAACACACTCAGTTTAAACACTCTCAGTTTAAACACTCTCAGTTTAAACACTCTCAGTTTAAACACTCTCACTTATCTTTTAAACACTCTCTGTTTACACACTCTCAGTTATCTTTTAAACACACTCAGTTTAAACACTCTCAGTTTAAACACACTCAGTTTAAACACACTCAGTTTAAACACACTCAGTTTAAACACTCTCAGTTTAAACACTCTCAGTTTAAACACTCTCAGTTTAAACACTCTCAGTTTAAACACTCTCACTTATCTTTTAAACACTCTCTGTTTACACACTCTCAGTTATCTTTTAAACACACTCAGTTTAAACACTCTCAGTTTAAACACTCTCTGTTTAAACACTCTCAGTTTAAACACTCTCACGCGGGGTTATCTTCAATGCTAAACACCCCCCCCCCTCTCACAGGGAGGAGCTGACGTTTGAAATGCTGTCCCTGGAGCCGAGAGCCTCCGATGATGAGACCCTGGAGTCGGAGGCGTCGATCGGGACGGCGGACAGTTCTGAGAACCTCAATGTGGACTCTGAAGAAGCGATTTCAGACTTCTCTGGTATGATTATGGGATGTTTTTATGTGTACATGTGTGCTTAGAATTTAGAATACACTATATGGACTAAGGCGGCACGGTGGCTTAGTGGTTAGCATGTTCGCCTCTCAGCACTAGGGATTCCCGGTTCGAATCCCAATCAGGGTGGAGTTTCCATGTTCTCCCCGTGTCCCCGTGGGTTTCCTCTGGGTTCTCCGGTTTCCTACCACAGTCCAAAAACATTGATCAAGTCAATTGAGTTCTCCAAATTGCCCCATATAGAGTGTGTCTGTGTGAGTGAGTGTGTGCCCAGTGATAGATTGGAGTCCTGGGTGTATCTGCCCAGCGCCCGAAACATTCTCCCCTGGATGGGCATGGGGAACCCCCCCCCCCCACCAACTCTAGAATGAGATAAAGCGGATGTTGGATGGCTATATGAACTAATGGTGTTGGGCATCTACACATTACAGCTATTATGACGTCACAATCTACAATCTCCCACCTATCTACCATGTTATCGTGTTGAATTATTGAAGATCTCTTGATCACACCGTCCTTCTGATTCTTTCTTGTTGTCTGTCTCAGAAAAAGGCCCCGCGCTGGCCGCCGCCCGCTCTAAGAAATCCGACGGCAAAAGCAGGCGGGTGCTCCCGCGGCAGCCCGACTCTCTCGACTCGGTGGACTCCGGTTCCACCGTCTCCTATGTGTCCACGTCGCCCCTGCAACCTTCCACCCCGTCCCGCCTCTTCCGGCTACGTTCCAAATCGCCTGCTTCAAGCCAGGGGCCCTTCGAGCCGGACGGCGAGGAGAAACCCCGCTACACCAGCCGGGGCACCTTCAACCCCGAAAAAGGCATTCAGAAACTGAGGGGTTCCAAGTACTCACCCCAGAGGACAGCGGAGGAGCACGGGCACAAAAGAGACTCGGACCTTCAGCCACAGCACCTAGTGTTATACGGCACTAATGAGTTTATGGTGTGAAGACTGATGACACGGCAGCTCGTCCTTCCCTAAGCATCCCGAATGCCCGCTGTTCAGTCCGTAAGTGCCATATAGAGGCGGGAGGAGGGCAAAGGGGGTGGAAGCTTCTCTGGAGAACTCTTTGTGGTCGTTTCTTAAATCTGACGAGGGTGAACGAACAGAGAGAGAGAGCGAGAGAGGCGCAGGCACATTGAGAGAGTCGCAGCGTGGACTCCGTTCACTCAAAGCTAAACCCTCAGCTGCTTCTGAAGTTTACACTTTATAGCCCCGTTCAGCCGCGTGCTCTATAATTACATTGTATGTATTTTGCTCCCGGCCTATTTAATAAATTACATGGTATATATATAAATAAATATATAAATCTTCTATATATATATAAATCTTTTATGTGACATAAAATGTACAAAGCAGGACCACCAGTGATTTTTCTGGGATGGCAAACCTCTGTATTTATCTCTGCCCGTCGTCGGCGGTTCTGAATGCGACACCAGACTGCGCGGGGGAGGGGGGGTGCGTGTGTGTGTGTGTGTGTGTGTGTGTGTATATGACGGGGTGAAAAACCACTCAACGTGTTAAAGATTCTCGCTGCTTTATTTTTTTTTGTAATTGTCTCCGCATCGCAGGGACCAAAACCGGCTGGAGCTTTGAAGCGGCTGTGCGAATGAAGACTGTTTAAATAAACCACGGCCTACTGTATCAATCACTCAGCACACGGCTCTCATGTCTTTTCTTTTTCTTTTTATTTTTATTTGATCGTGTATGTGGTCCTCTCTTCATCCTTTCATTTATTCACTCTCAGCCGTGTCATTGTGAATTACGATTCCGGTCATCGGCCACAAGGTGGTGCTGAAGCTCCGCGTCTGCAGCGCTCGGTCGTCTGTTATCGTGTTGTTGCTGTTATTGTGGTGTTTGCAGGCTTGTCCTCAGAAGGGGATCAGATCCTGAACATCTGCTGACTGCGCAGTCGCTGGGTCAACGTCAGGTCCTGAAAGTTTCATGGCGCTACGACGATGTTTTCATGAAAAGCTGCATTTTTAAGGTTCAGGTACGAACAGTGTGGAGATCATGAAATGATGAAATGCAGAATGATGTGCTGGGATTTGCTGATTTACTGTAGATTATCAGATGTTGCACAGATTGTGTCGGTCATCTTCTAATCCTTTATCAAACAGAGGACAGCGCAGAACACACCACCTTATCAATCTCCCTCAAGTGCTGGGCATCATCCACTACTTAACTCATACCTGCTCTGTGGGGCCCTGGTTATTAAAGAACAGAGTGAAGAGGATAATAAAGAAACAGATGGACTACAGGCTTTACTTTTGGAGTAAAACTCCAAAAAAAAACAGTTAAGTGAAGCAGAAAGGATGAATAAATAATGTAGAAAGAAAGCAGTGTAAATAATAAAGTATGTAATAATAGGTTCAACATGATGTCTATTGCAAGGTTTTGTTTAAAAATAAACCTAATAGAATGTATTGTTTTAGGAATTAAGCTCAGGATTTTGCAGAGGGAGGGTCAGGAGATGCTGCACTGTTGCATCATAGCATGTCGGTGAATGAGAGCATCCTGAATCCTGCTTCTAATAAACATCTGTACGTCAGAAACATCCACGAGCATTACAGCAGCAGTCTTCAGTTTTGATTCTGACACTGGACTTTAGTTCCAATTTAACACTCACTTCAGCTAATTAACCTCCTCAGATCAGAGTAAAGGGGGGGGGGCAATCTGAAGAATGT
This sequence comes from Corydoras sp. C115, assembly GCA_019802505.1. Lineage (NCBI taxonomy): Eukaryota > Metazoa > Chordata > Actinopteri > Siluriformes > Callichthyidae > Corydoras > Corydoras sp. C115. The sequence continues at coordinate 125,960 of JAFMOC010000191.1, read as the reverse complement.
TGTGATGGAAGCTACAGAACTGAAGTCCTCTGCTGTTAAAGGAGATTATTTGAACGTGTGATGTGTGAAATCTGGCACCAGCTCCGGGTTCTGAAACACAGGAGTGTAAAGTGCATTAATCTGAGTGTCTCTTACCAAACAGCAGATGATGTCAGTGTCTGTAAAACGGCTTTTCTGTGAACGTCGACTCGTTAAATCGCAGCCGGAACGTTTCTGGGTCTGAGAGGCACGTTTTACTGCATTTTCATCATTGATATTGATCTGTTATCGTTCCTGTAGAGCTTCATCAGACGAATCAGCGTTCTTTTCTCATCACTTGTCTACAAGTATAACTGTTGCTGTCTGTTCTGTGTGTTCAGGGTTGCATCCACTCTGCTGTGCAGGAATTCAGACAGACAGTTTGGTTTGGAGAACAGGAGCTGCAGGGATTCTTGTGTTTCGACAGAGGAGCGTCAGGCTAGTGGCAGTTCAGTCTCTTAATGAAGATCGTTATTCAGACAGTTTATGAGTTACACTTACACTTCATATAGATGCACTGTATAGTTCCACAATTACAGACTGTGTTCCAGATAGATAGATACCTTTTATTGTCATTGCACATGTGCAACGAGATTTGAGCAGCAATCTTAGGTGCATAAACAAACCGTATAAACAAAAGAATAAAAATGTTTAAAAATTGTGTGTATATATATAATGGGCGACACGGTAGTTTTGTGGTTAGCACGTTCGCCTCTCAGCACTAGGGATTCCCGGTTCGAATCCCCATTTGGGTGGAGTTTCCATGTTCTCCCCATGTCCGCGTGGTTTTCCTCCGGGTTCTCCGGTTTCCTCCCACAGTCCAAAAACATGGATCAAGGCAATTGAGTTCTCCAAATTGCCCCATATAGAGTGTGTCTGTGTGAGTGAGTGTGTGCCCAGCGATGGATTGGCGTCCTGTCCTGGGTGAATCTGCCCAGCGCCCGAAACGTTCTCCCCTGGATGGGCATGGGGAACCCCACCGCGACCCTAATAGAGGATAAAGCGGGAGAGAATGAATGAATAATGTCATTAATATTGCACATCGTAAGTTATTGCTGTTTCTTTAATAATTGGCATCACAGAGCAGATGTTATTAATGCGGTTGATGATATTCAGCACTGCAGTGACCTTCACATGGCGGTGTCTGTGTGTCCGTGTGTGTCACACTGGTACAGGTGCATTAGACGCAGAGCAGTGCTGCTGGACTTCCTAAACATCTCAGTGTTCCACCAACTGAAAATGTCCAGCATCACGGTCACTGCTAACACTATGGTGCATTATATGGGCAAAAGTATTAGGACACCTGCAGCCTTTCCTTTTGTGTATAGGAGTGTATCTGTGGGAATGTTTGCCCATTCATCTAGACTTGTGATTAAGAAACCAGCCTTGTGATCTGAAGGTTCCTGGTTTGATGTTCAGTCTCACCAAATACTACAGCTTTGGACAAGTCACCTTACCCCAATTGTTCCCCGGGAGCCGGGTATAAGGCTGCCCACTGCTCTGGACCCGTGTGTGCACTTCATTCAGTGTGTGTGTGTGTGTGTGTGTGTGTGTGTGTGTGTGAGACTGTAGAAATGTTTTAAGTATGTAGAACTAATTCCATTAAAATACTGACTGTAGAGCAGCACGGTGGCTTAGTGTTTAGCACGTTCGCCTCTCAGCACTAGGGATTCCCGGTTCGAATCCCCATCTGGGTGGAGTTTCCATGTTCTCCCCGTGTCCGCGTGCGTTTCCTCCGGGTTCTCCGGTTTCCTCCCACAGTCCAAAAATATGGATCAAGTCAATTGAGTTCTCCAAATTGCCCCATATAGAGTGTGTCTGTGTGAGTGAGTGTGTGCCCAGCGATAGATTGGCGCCCTGTCCTGGGTCTATCTGCCCAGCGCCCGAAACGTTCTCCCCTGGATGGGCATGGGGAACCCCACCACGACCCTAATAGAGGATAAAGCGGGAGATAATGAATGAATACTGACTAGAGCAGAAAAGGGGCGGGTATGTGGACAGTCAGTCATTAAACACGTGTCATGCTGTGAGTGATTCAGCCTTTTGTTTTATAAATCTGAATCCTAATGTAGGCGGCACGGTGGCTTAGTGGTTGGCATGTTCTCCTCTCAGCACTAGGGATTCCCGGTTCGAATCCCTATCTGGGTGGAGCTTTTATGTTCTCCCCGTGTCCGTGTGGGTTTCCTCCGGGTTCTCCGGTTTCCTCCCACAGTCCAAAAACATGGATCAAGTCAATTGAGTTCTCCAAATTGCCCCATATAGAATGTGTCTGTGTGAGTGAGTGTGTGCCCAGCGATAGATTGGCGCCCTGTCCTGGGTGTATCTGCCCAGCGCCTGAGACGTTCTCCCCTGGATGGGCATGGGGAACCCCACCGCGACCCTAATAGAGGATAAAGCGGAAGATAATGAATGAATGAATACTGACTGTAGAGCAGAAAAGGGGCGGGTATGTGGACAGTCAGTCATTAAACACGTGTCATGCTGTGAGTGATTCAGCCTTTTGTTTTGTAAATCTGAATTCTAATGTATTTAAAAAGAGGGTGGAGCTGAACTGGGTGAAGGGTGTCCGCATTCTTCTGCTGTCTTATCCAACTTGGATGTTCTCAAACTTGGATGTTCTCAAACTTGGATGTTCTTTAAAACGTTAACATCGTAATGTTTATTGTTGTTAGTTGTTTTGATTGAGTGTGAGGTCAGTTAAGAGGTGAGAGTTTATTTGATGCTCGTTGGCTCTTGCTTTTGGACGCTCGTCCTCCCTCTGCCAGAAAAACCTGAGAGACCGGAACGCACGCGCGCGCGCGCGCCCTCGCACCGCGGACTGCACCGCGCATGCGCAAGACGTTCCCACGGCGGTGCTGAAGGCGGGTGCGCGCACCTGGTTCTACCTGAGACGAAGGGGAAAAACAAAAAATGTCGGGCTTCGACAGCAACCCGTTCGTGAGTCCGATTGACGTGAATCCGTTCCAGGTGACGTGTTTAATAAACTCCGGACGCGCGAGGCGAGGCCGCGTTTAGCGGCGCGGAGAAATCCGAGAACGCCGAACCTGTCAGGTCGGTTGTCCGGGGCGAGGTGACGCTCGCAGGATTCCGACCAATCCGCTCCCGAGGAACGAGGCTCTGAGCCAATGGCGGGCGGGGGGTGGGATTGTTAGTGGCGGTGTGTATTTATTACAAAATACTTCACTGTTTTTATTCACAGTGGTGTCTTTTAAAGCTGCTTCAGTTCGCAGGGTGTTTTTCCTTCCACCCTGGTGTTTATTCTTTATTTTATGTTGTTATTTCGTTATATATAAGTTATTGTATATAACTTCACCCAACACACACTTGCTTTTAAAAGTCTCGTGTCTGTAGACCGCATCTGCCCCTCTGTGGGGTGAGTTCCACCTCAGAATCTGATCAGATATTAAATCAGTTTGTTCCTTATTAAGGACCTTCTTTATCCAACAATTATGACGTCATAATGTCGCACATCAGGAGACCTGCCAGAGATGGGCTGCTGTCACTTTATCAGGTTAAATAAGGTCACACTGATATACAAACATTATTATACTGTATATGTTGTAACCGCAGGATCCCTCAGTTACCCAGGCAACCAGCACTGGAAGAGAGAACATAGAGGAGTTCAACCCATTTTCAGCCAGATCCTTGGTAAGTTTTAAACCATGTCGTCATCTGTCTCTGTATACAGTCTTATATCATAGCAGCAACAATCGGACTGCACGATATTGTGATTAATCGGTTCATATTATTATGTTCACTACATTCACACTCTTATTGTTTTTTTGTATTGAAATTGAAAATTGCTCATGGGTCCATCTTCAACCTGCGCTGAGATCTAACACTGAGACTATTCAGCCGTCCAGCACTCGACCGCCTAATCTTCCTCATGTATAGTGTGCTACTTCTAAAAATAAAATAAAGTATGCAGATAAATTGAAAAGCTGATCTCATTTTTATATTCTAGTGTATGGTTTTGTCTTAATGTATTGTTAATTTATTACACAATAAAAGGCGGTGAGTTTTTCCAATCGTGCCAAGATTCCAGATACAGTTCTCCAGTTTTAAAGAAAATGGGAATACATCGATAGTTATATTCAGTTTTGACTCTCGTGGGGATGGGTCTGCTCCAGCATGTCCTAATAACTTTAAAAGGGTCAGGACTCTGAGGTGGTTGGTACATTGTGCTCCCTGAACATCACTTTCAAACGTTAAGTTTAATAAATCCATCATGTAAATTATTTATGCAACAGTATTCAGAAAATATCGCTTGTCTTTTTTTGCTCAGGTGAGTAGTACACAGTACAGTATGTAATGTATGTAGCACCTTTAATATCCAAAATACTGCATCCAGAAGGTGTGATCTGAACCACTTAAAGTTCAACCAGGCCCTGGAGCGCTTACATTACTGCTTGAGTTAATTTAACGGATTTCCTGGTAAGACCACTCAAGCTTTTCTATATTCATGCAAAGCAGCAGCAGCAGCAGCTCCGCAGGTCCTGTTCTCACATAATGAAGAGTGGACGATCACCCTCACTGCTATAACCACCATGTTCCTGTTTGTAAAGTCAATTATCTGTGTCTGTGAACCCTGTGGATGAGCAACCACCTGGAAAAAAAAAGCAATTGAATTAAAATGAGCCTCTCTCTCTTTTTTCTCTCTTATTAAGGATGATCTCAGTGGACCCACCATCCCGATCTCCTCTGCCACTCAGCCGGCTGTGCTGCACCCCACAGTGGTCCCCAGCCCTCAAGTGAGTGCGTTGTCGTGGATGTGAACCAAATCTTTACCTCGTGCCAAGTGCAACATCTGACATGCGCTCGAACCCACAGGCCGCAGCCGCCGCTGCTCAGGCCAATCTTCTCAAGCAGCAGGCCGAGCTGGAGAGGAAAGCCGCCGAGCTAGAACGCAAAGAGCGGGAACTTCAGAACCGGGACACGTCCGGGGGTAAGGAGAATGTGAATGCGTCGCTACTAAATATCAGGTTGAAATGTGAAATATCTAAAGCATTATGTTTACTGCAGGCAGAGAGAACAACTGGCCTCCGCTGCCAAGGTTTTCCCCCATAAAACCCTGTTTCTACCAGGATTTTAATGAGATCCCTCTAGAATACCAGAGAGTCTGCAAGATGATGTACTACCTCTGGATGTGTGAGTGCTCTCATCTCTCCTTCGACATCATATCAAACACACACAGGAAGGTTTCAGGTCTGAGAGGTGGAGCTGGGTGATACGGCTGAAAACATGATGTCACGATGCCTTCGTTTTCTGACATTCAATATGTTTAAAAAAAAAAAGGTATTTAAAAATACATCCAAACACCGAGTCTTATTAAACATACACTAATACTTAGACTCGGCTGGAACGGACAGCTACTGCTTTCATGTCGTCAGATGATGGATACACACAAAACAAGTGTGTATTCTTACCTTTCTGTATGGGGTTGGCATGTTCTCCCTATGGCAGTTTTTTTTTTTATCATGACTTGTGGATACACTATACTCCAGTGTGCACTGATTCTGATCCATAGCTTTTTATGCTGAAGATTTTATGAGGTTTGGTCACCAAGTCTTTCCTCAGCCGTTGTCAATCAGGAGGGGGAGGGGTGGGGCTGCACCTCAGTGAAATAAATCCATTAATCGCCTCTGCAGGTGAAATGTGTGTGAAAGTCTGTACGTCCAGGCTGGCAGTAGGCAATTGTGTTTTTCTGGGCTCTAATCAGGATGAGTGGGTTAATAAATAAGTTAAGGAATTAATAATGACACTGACTTTATTATGACACTTATAAAAGGTGCTGCTGCTGTTTCACAACATGTTCCAAACTGTACATGATGACATGTCATTGCAGTTGATTCTGGTTCTAAACCCTCACCCCTGTTTGGTTTCTCTGTAGTTCACTGCGTGACCCTCTTCCTAAACCTGCTGGCCTGCATGGCTTACTTCATTGTGGACCCTTCGAGTGGCGTTGACTTTGGTCTTTCCATCCTGTGGTTCATTCTTTTCAGTCCCGCTGCCTTCGTTTGCTGGTACAGACCCGTCTACAAGGCCTTCAAGTGAGTGGTTTCCTCTTTGTTTACAGGATGAAGTCAGTAGGATGTAAAATAACTCCCTGTAACGTTCATCTCATCTTTTGATTCCTAACAGATCGGACAGCTCCTTCAGCTTCTTCTTCTTCTTTTTCATCTTCGCCTTTCAAGTGGTAGTTTACATCATTCAGTGTGTCGGCATCCCCAGCTGGGGGAACAGGTCAGTGATGATGCTGATGATGATGCTGATGATGCTCTGTGATGGTGGATCTCATGTGCTGTGTGTTGCAGTATAGCAGCAGTGAAGCTTTCTTTAGGTTTTTGTTACATCACAGCCTTTTATGTATTTCTCACTGAACAACAGAGGTGTGTGTGTGTGTGTGTGTGTGTGTGAGTGTGTGTATCTATTCAGTTGTGTCAAACTCTATAGGCCAGTTTACAATATTTGTGTTCTATAGAGTTTTATAGAGGTGAAGTAACCTGGTTCCTCCCCGTCCACAGTTTAAAAAAAGGAGGAGGGTGTGTGGAATGTGTGTGAGGGGTGTGTGTGTGGGGGGGGGGTAGCCAGAGCATCCAAAGTAACTCACTCAGACACAGAAAGGACATGCAGACTTCACACCCAACGACCGGTTTGGGAATCGAACCCAGGATGCTGCAAGGTGGTAGCTCACTGTGTTGCCCCCCACACAACCATATACAATACAATATGTCTCTACACGAGTGATTCTCAATTATTTTCTGTTAAGCCCCCTCTAGGAAAAAGAAAACATTTTGCGCCCCCCCCCTCCACACACACACACACACACACACTCACATCACACCCCCCCCCCACATGATTTACCCCCCCCTAAATTTAGCAAAAATGGGATAAATTATTTTTACACGCCCACTGAATAATTTGATTAACTTTGTTTTTCAGTTTGTAACAGAAACAAATGAAATCCTTATTTAAACGAGAAACATTTTTGAACTGACTGGCATTTGATACTGAAAAATGAAATGAAATAAAATCAATAAATAATAATAAATTCAAATTCATCAGCAACTTTAATTCAGGAGCACAGTTACAGTTACAGTGAAGCCAGGCGCTACATTCGCTTCGACATTTAGTTTTCGGTTGACTTTTGTTGCTCTCATTATCTTCGTCTCTCTCCACCTTTCTCTCCGTCATCCATGTTAAATATTTTTCTGTGTTGTCTCTTGAGGGTTTGTTCAGTACACTTAATATCACTTGCTCTGTGATATCTTGTTATGCACCCCCCCCCCCCCCCCCAAAGCACCGCACTATTTGAGAAGCACTGCTCTACACCCAACTATAATACATTTTAATTCTCATAACTTGTGATTTTAAGGCAGGACTCAGTTAATAAAGTTGAAATTAATTGTTTTTCTGTGATCCTTTAAATCTCAGTGGGTGGATCGTCTCCCTCACTGTGCTCAAGTTCAGTGTCGGTGCTGCTGTCTTCATGTTGATCGTGGCGTGTTTCTTCACAATCAACGCCGCGCTCGCAGTCATCTTGCTGAAAATGGTACGTTCTTATTTTACATCACTATATTGCATCATGTCCTCGAACCCGGTTCTCACAGCCTGATCCATATGGTTCCCCAGGTCCACTCCCTGTACAGAAGGACAGGAGCCAGCTTCCAGAAGGCGCAGCAGGAGTTCTCTCAGGGGGTTGTCAGTAACGGCACCTTCCAGACCGCGGCGGCCAGCGCAGCGTCCTCTGCTGTGCGCGGATCCTTTCAGTAACACGTTAACACATAAAACCAGTCTTACAACTAACTAACTAACTAACTAACCTTCACTACTCAACGTTACTGTCACTTTAGGAGGGTCATGGCTGTTTTAGCCTCTGATGGAGCACTCTGGGACGGTTCCTACAGGAACGTTCCATCAGTGTGCTTTAGTTAGTGAAGAACAGCATTGGGTCTCTTTTTTATTCTATATACTTTATTATTATTATTATTTAAAATTATTGTTTAAAGGTTTTTTCCAGTGATTTTAGTATTATTCATTAATGGGGGGGAGGGTTGATGGTGGGGGTTCCCCATGCCCACCCAGGGCAGAATGTTTTGGGCGCTGGGCAGATAGACACAGGACAGGGCCTTAATCCATCGCTGGACACACACACACTCAATCACACACACACAGACACACACTATATAGGGGCAATTCAGAGCAGCCAGTTAAATCCTTTAAACCAGAGAACCCAGAGGAAACCCACACAGACACGGGGAGAACATGGAGACTCCATGTGTGTAAGTACAGCAGGCAAAATAGATCCCTTTAATTAACATGTAGGTGTCTGAATATTTGTCTGTTTAGTGTAAATGTGTGTAGTTGTGTTGTATGAAACTGAGGAGTGTGTGTGTGTGTGTGTGTGTGTGTGTGTGTGTGTGTGTGTGTGTGTGTGTGTGTGTGTGTGTGTGCTCCACTGTTGTGTTCTGTGTTGAATTGCTCTAACTGTCGTGTTCTAAACGTACCTCATCACTGATTCCGAGCTCTTTCCAGTGTTCTCAGGTTTATAACGGAACACAGTGGTGTTTTGGTTTTAATGTCTCGAGTGTGATTGTGTTTGATGTACATATTTAACTTACAGCAAAAGTCTGTGAACTCGGGGGATTTAAAATCTTTAAAATCACAAACTGAAGGATTTAAATCAATGGGTTTGAAATAAAAACGATTCGATGGATCTTCAGTCATTTTCTTTTTTCTTTTTAATTTTTTTTTTTATAAATAATAATAATAATAGTTTATCCAACCAGCAACCTGCTGAAGGCTTTAGAGGAGACTCACCAGCAGTGGGCAGTGTCACCCTGAACTATATAAGAGACTGCACTCTCTTCTACAACGTTACTGGAATTTAAATGATATGTCCCACAAACTAATATATATATATATATATATATATATATATATATATATATATATATATATATATATATATATATGTGTGTGTGTGTGTGTGTGCAGTCCACATATACAATTACAGCACTGGAAAAACATTTCATATTTAATATATTAAATAAAAATATTTTATAAAAATACATCCAAACACAGTAAACACTGAGAATATATATTTCATATTTAATATATTTAATGGAGGTTGCTATGAGCTCAGCAGTCGTGTGTTTTTGTAACTGTAGTGCTGCTCAGACGGTGTTGTGTTGGGTCACACTGACAGTGTGCACCATCTCTAATCAGAACCCTTAACGTCCTCCTCTGCCTCTTTAAGTTGCAGGATTTGCATGTTTATTAAAACAGGATTCTGTTCTGATCCAGCCAGTCCAGCACTGATGACCGCGTCTGTCACTGAAAAACTGCGTAAGTGATTTCATGCTTCACTTTAGGGTCACATGACTAATTTCAATGCAAGCAGACAACAAATGTGAACGAGCTGGTGTCCCTAATGAAGTGGCCATTCAGGGCGTGGATCATGAATAGTGCCCCCTGTAGACAAATTATCCGAAAACTCTTCACCTCCTGTCAGAGTGTGAGTGCGCACCGTCCCGACTCCATCCGCCATCCTGTTCTGTCCCATGTCTGTTCTGCATTCCTGCAGGGCTTCCTGCCCATCTCTAGTTGCAAAGCACTGGACCCGAGCTCAACCAGGGGAAACCCAAATCCCACAAAAGCTCCTCTGTGAAAAATGTAGCCATTAGTGTCCTCACGTCCCCCCTGTCCTCCACCTCATCGGGATCCTCTGGATTTATCCCCCTGTTTATTTATGAAATGTGAGCATAAAGACTCGGCTCGCTCTCCTCCATCAGCTCGGCGTCACCGTTAATCTGCTGCACTGGGGTTCGTTTTCATGATTCCCTCTGAAAAAAAAAAAAAAGTCAAGTGTCGTTTTAACACATTAATTTTAAAGGACAGTCTGGAGGGTGTGAACAGGCTGCACAGCCCAACTGATCTCCAGCCATGATTTAATGATGGCTTTAATAATTTAATGATCCCACACATTTATAACGCATCCAGAGCCTCTCCGTTTCAATAACCCAGTTGGAACGCTCGCAGAAAAAAAAACACCGATCAGGAAAACAGATTGGCGTTCAGCCGGCTCACACGAAGAGAGAAAAAAATCTGCTGCTTCGTGAAAGGAAATGAAGCTGTCCACTGTTCTTTAATATACACTCATATACATTTACATGTGTAAAGACAGAAGACGGTGATTCAGGTGGTGGACTGTATGTTTACATACCAAAACCACCTCTTCAGGTAAAGGCTGTGAGCTGTATTTTTGTAGGCTGATCTATTTTTGTGTTTGAAGTCCAAAGGGCAAAACGCAGGGCAGATTGCCAGATACCCACGGTCCATGTTGCTAACTCTAACTCTGGACTATCGTGGCATAATACACGGTACAACATCGTGGACCGGTCAGCGGTTCGTCTCAGGCGTGGCTGGACAACAACGCTTCACACCTAAACACCCTGGACAGGTAGCCAATTACCCAAGGTCCATCTTGGACAGGGCAGAACCCTATCCCTGCATCTTTAAGACAAAAAGCGAGGAAACGACCTGAACAAATAGAGGACTCCGTAAAGTCTGTCTGTTGCAGGCAGGATGGAAACCCAACACTGCACTCAGAGGGCGAAAGGTCGAGGGTTGCAGTCCATCTTGGACAGAGAAGAACCCTAAACTTGTACTCACAGGGTGTACAGGATGCCCATCACTCAGTGTCCATCTTGGGCAGGACCAAACCCTTAACCCTGCACGCTCAAGAAGACCAACAGTCAACATCTAGGACAGGTCACCAGCCTAGTCTTCTTTAAGCAGAGTGTAACCCTATCCCTGCACACTTAAGATAAAAGGAAACACCCTGGACAGGTCATTAATCCATCGCCAGGCAGACACTGGAACACATTTAGTCTATGGGGCAAATAGATACCACAGAATGGCCCTTGTCTGCACTGAAAGCATCGAAACTGGGACATTCTTCTTGCGAGGTAAAAGTGGTAACCACCACCAGCTGTAATGTATGCCTTCTGATTATAAAGACACGATTTCCTTGTGTATTTAGTCGCCACTAACAGCGTCTGCGTCTAAAGCCCAGTTCCCTGAATAGTGTTTTAAAACTCTGATAAAGACGTGGGGCATGCTGGGTAGTCGTCTTTATTTGCCTCCCAGCGGTTCTCCTTCAATAAGTCTTGAATCGTCGTGCCGGCAGGGCCGCGTCACGCCACATCTACCCCGTCAGCGTCTGCTCCCCGGTCGTGATTGAAATCAGACGAATCAGCTGCTTATCATGCGCAATCCAAATTTAATATCGTACCACGTCTTGCATGTGGGGTTCCTCTGGTGCCGGCGAGCATTAAGAATTCAGCGAAGGATTCTTCTCCTCATTTAATGCGCCGCTATGCCAGGCATGCCGGCGTGACGGCGGGCGTTCAGAAAAGGCCCGAGATCCCTGATGTAGCATGTGGCACGGATCTGCCCTCGTGTGTTGAGAGATCTCGGAATGAGAATGAGCCCCGGCCCGCCGTCCTCCCTCATAAACATGGAAACGCCGCACGGGATCGGGGTTCTCCTGCAGCCAGGGAAGTGAGCGGGACCGCCGGCTTCATCGACAGATTCGTGCTCTGAATCTGAAGCGACTCTGAGGAGGAATCGCTTGCTTTTAATTATGCATAAAGTGGAGGACATGAGCAAGGTGTCTGCCGAGGAGGCTGGAGGAGAGGACGTGCTACGTGCCGTCCCTCTGGTTTGCAAACAATGCATGATGTCTATCAGACTAAACGTCAATGAGCACTGCACTGAGTTCTGTACTAATGTCCAGACATCGTCAGAGGCACTTATCACACAGAAGCACGTTGTAGTTCTACAGTTGCAGAATGTGGTCCATCTCTCTCTCTCCTTTACTCTGTTCTCTAATTATGAGAACCGACATGGAGTGTATCCCCAGCAGAGCAGTGACAGTAATGTGATGGTGGTGGTGCGTGTTTAAACCCTGTGTCCTTTCACTGTACACTCTGTTACACCGCATCCACCTTATTGCTCCGGCTTATAAACCTAAACAGTAACATCACACAGCAGCTCACTCAGCTGATTGTGCCTGGTCTTCCTCTAATCCTTCATCAGTGCTCTTGGGTCTCTCAGAATACATTTTATATCAATTTCAAAGAAAACCTCATTTTTCTATAAGGACAGATGAGTGGACAGACGAGTGTGCTGCAAGTGGAACTTTATTTTTGTTTCTAAACCTGTTTTTCTTCAGAATGTCGTCGTGACGATTTCAAGTCGCTCATACGGTAAATTAATCATAACGTTTTTAATCACGATTAATAGTCTCATCTCTAGTGGTCTAACTTTATTAGTCAGTGGATTATTTCACTACAGCATGCACCACCATCACAGCAGTGTCATCATCCACCACCTGACCTGACCATCGGGACCAGAATAAAGGTAACTGGTAAAATACGTGGAGAAACTGATGAACTACACTCTGTAAATGCAGAACTACAACATGCATCTAATTGGTAAGTGAAGTTGATAATGTGGACAATAAATGTTAACGAGGAGGTGGATCTAATAAAGTGGCCGGCGACTGTATGATATCAGCCAGAAGACCCAGACCAGAAGACTTACTTTATCAGAATGTCTCCTGCAAACCAGTCTGCTGAGTTGGCGTGTCAGCTGAGAGGACATCATGGCCTGTGTATGATCAACATGTCCACAAATCCTCATGGAAGCTTTTTTTAATTCAGAAATGACGAGTTGAGATTTAAATATATGCTCTCTGTTTAAACCACATACCCCCCAAGATCTAGTATCACAGGATCTGCTTCCCTCTTGGCAGCAGTGACGGCCCTGCGTTCCAGGAAAAGACCTTTAAGTGAAGCGGCAGAAATCATTTTATTATTAGTGATGGCCATAAACATGTGCTGCAGCCATGAGCAAACGCCTGCACCGTTATCCATCAGCCTGCGGACGAACACGACGTGGGACACGCATGTGAATAAACGCTGCCTTTCCTGAGATGGAGTTGTGGCTGGGGTCACTGCACCGTTCCATCCATCTCGCACGGCCCCGGCTCTAATGGCTCCCTGTGCACTCGTTGCGTTGTTTCAAATGCTCTGCCGCAGCGCCCAGGCAATGCAATTACCATGTTTAAGAGGGCCTATCTACAAGCAAGAAACAAATGCCTCCACAGACTATAATTACATTGCTAGGAGGAGCTTTATGGCAAAACTCCGAAATGATGTTTCTTCGCCGGATCGATTTCTTCCAGACTGGTGTAATTTGAATTAGGCTTGTGGCACCGGGAGACGGGGAGCTACGATCAAACAGATGAAATATTCATCAGCTCGCCCTGCCTGCTTCCCCGACTTACAATAATGAATGTTATTTGAGAACAAAAGATTACTAATGAAACTCATCGCGCGCTTCCGTGTCACCCGCATCCCTGTTTGGTTCAAAACACCTTTCTCTTTCCCGCGAGCTGAGGTGGGCGGCCGCATTTATTTGCATTTCCTACGCAGTGGAACGAAAACGATAAGCTTTCGCATCCGGACGCTCCCCTTTAATCAGAGCTAAACAAAGGCGGTAGACAGCCGAACATATGCTGCGGTACGGAGGCCTGTCTGAGTCGCACTCTGCTGGGTTCTGAACTCATAACCTTCCAGCTCCCAGCACAATGCCGCCAGCTTTCACAGCCCCGTCGTACTTAATTATGATCCAGCAGCAGCGGCGGCAGCCGTCCTCGTTTTTTTAAGGTCACAACCAGGACATGTTTTAGGAATAGTAATGAAGCAGCGAGGAGGGTTTTATGCTACAGTTTATATAAGTGGGTGGCAGAAAATCATCACAGTACCTTTGGGTTTTGCCTTTGAAATTCTGTTCACAGACCTGGATTATTTATTAAGTCACTTGAGACAAACTGTATAAAGTTTTCTAATTGGACGCCAAACAAAAGACACCCACACATCGCACCCACTGCTGAATCGATCGCCTTTTACGCCTATAATCATTCCACTCATGTGGCGAGGCTTTCTACATGATTCTGGAGTCTGTTTGTGGAGATGGAGTGTCTCAAAAGAGCATCGTGAGGTCAGACTGCACTGTTCCACTGTTGGATTAAAGCACCTGCTTTGCCGTCAGCGTTCTAATTCATTACCGATACGTTTGAGGGGAACATCAGGGCTCCGAATGTCTTCAAACATTGCGCACTGTGTTTTGCTATAATAAAAAAGAGCCTTCCCCATGCTCTCTGTTTAAACATGACGTTCTACACCAGAACTCAGAGATTAAGATTCTGAGAGGTGTGTCTTTACACCTTAAATTCATGTTTTAAACAAAAAAAATAGATGCCTGTAGAGAGATCCTAGAGAAAACCCAGGCATTTAACTTAAAAATAAAACATCTTGTGGCTCAGGATACTCTAAATAGAAACGAGATCTTAAGATAATGCACGTCTTTAACACATCTCCCTCCATTTCAGAGAGGAAAGGGCTACGTCTCTGATATCTGCCTTCTTGTAAGCAGAAGAAAGGTGTGGAGACCAGGTGGAGGGGGGATGGAGGACGGATGGACGGTGCAGGGATAGGTTCTGTCCCCTAGCAGCTAATGCCTCCTGGCTAGTGCAGACTTCAGGTGGTGAGGCACAGAGGGAGCCGGAGATGACAGATGGAGGAGGACGTGACCTGAAACCACAGGTACAGCTGGACGCTCTGCTTCCTTCTTTACCCCCCCCCCCCCACCTGTTACACAGGGTTTCAATGTAGCCAGAGCTTTAATGTCACATGTTCTCCCAAAAAATAAATATATATATATATATGATCCAGGCGGCACGGTGGCTTAGTGGTCGGCACGTTCGCCTCTCAGCACTAGGGATTCCCGGTTCGAATCCCCATCTGGGTGGAGTTTCCATGTTCTCCTCGTGTCTGCGTGGGTTTCCTCCGGGTTCTCCGGTTTCCTCCCACAGTCCAAAAACATGGATCAAGTCAATTGAATTCTCAAAATTGCCCCATATAGAGTGTGTGTGTGTGAGTGAGTGTGTGCCCAGCGATAGATTGGCGCCCTGTCCTGGGTGTATCTGCCCAGCGCCCGAGATGTTCTCCCCTGGATGGGCATGGGGAATCCCACCGCGACCCTAATAGAGGATAAAGCAGGAGATAATGAATGAATGAATATATGATCCACAAAACTAGTCATAGGTCATAGTCATATCATATAGATGGACTTTGTAGTTTTAGATGGACTTTGTAGTTTTATAATTGCAGACTGTAGTCCATCTGTGTTCTTTGTTTTTTTAGTCCCCTGTTGGTTCTCTGTTCTCTTGTTCAGGAGCATCACAGAACAGGTATTATTACGGTGGTGGATTGTTTATCATCAGTTCTGCAGTGACACTGATGCAGTGAGGGGGTTTTAGTGCAGCAGTACTGCTGCATTTTCATTTGAACACCTCAGTGACACTGCCGGGATAGGAATAATGCACCAGTAAGAAGTGTGCATTATTGTCAAAAATGTCACTAATGCCAATACACTGTATACATTTTTACATTTATAGACAATAGCTGCTGAAAATACACTGCTGACATTTTATTTTTTTAAATTTGGAGATAGGGCTTAGTGGTTGGCATGTTCTCCTCTCAGTGTTAGGGATTCCCGGTTCAAATCCCCATCCGGGTGGAGTTTCCATGTTCTCCCCGTGCCCGCGTGGGTTTCCTCCGGGTTCTCCGGTTTCCTCCCACAGTCCAAAAACATGGATCAAGTCAATTGAGTTCTCCAAATTGCCCCATATAGAGTGTGTGTGTGTGAGTGAGTGTGTGTGTCCAGTGATAGATTGGCGCCCTGTCCTGGATGTATCTGCCCAGCGCCCGGGACGTTCTCCCCTGGATGGGCATGGGGAACCCCACCGCGACCCTAACAGAGGATAAAGCGGTAGATAATGGATGGATGGATAAACTTGTACATATTTCTGCACCTTGCAGCTCACACCAGTGTGTCCCCTGCACTGTTCCCTCCCCTCACTCAGGTTTATTGTTCTGTCTATTGTTTTTGTGTTACCGTTATTTTGTTTTGTTTAGTTCCTCTGTATTCTGTACGCTGGATGTTGTTAGAATAACAAAATTAAACATTTGAACTTGAACAGCTATAGAACCTACGGTGTTCGATTCTAAGAGTCGATTGTAAGACGACTCATTGCTTCAACGAATCGTCCCTCTTATTGTACGGAGTCGATTCCGAACCGAACCCACTGATTCGCCTCGTGCTCGCGTGACGAGCGTCGGGAACGCCGCGGTTAATTTGAAAAAAAAAACGAAAAACGACGAAAAAACGACGAGTAAGTTTAATAATTATAATTCCGTAAAACATTAAACACACAAACATGAATACTGCAATACAGTGAGAAACTAACGGCTTACCTGCTCGTTCAAACGCTAATTGGCAAACGCTTAATTCAAACTGAGCGAGTTCGGCTAGCTGCTAAAAATGGTTCAACGAATGTTTGCGAAATACATTTATTTATATTAAATGTTTATATAAATGTATGTAGACTTTGGTTTTGGCTTCATTTATGAACATATTTTTGACAGGCGTCGAAGTTAAATCAGCAGAAGAGTTACGTAACGGCGGAGAGTAACGGCGTTCCACCTGAAAGCCGACGCTCCGTTTGTTCACAAGCTGAAGACTCGGTGAGTTCAATTAAAGCTTTTAACCTCGTTTGTCGTGTTAGAAATGCTGTTAGAAATGTTGTCATGTAGAGTAACTTAATAAAAACTTAATATATTAACTTAAGTGCTGCTTCACTGGTCAAAGGTATTGGGACAGGTGCGCGCGCCACCTACGTGACATTTAATTACACCGTAAAGTTAAACCTTCAGATGGGAACAGCTTTCACTTATTTCTACAAACATTCTCTTCAGTAGAGGGTTCGTCAGCTCTGACACTCATACTATATTATTATATGTTTTAGCTCGCAGTTCGTAGGTGACGTTAAGTTTATATTATTCCAAATTTGGACACGCCCCCATTTCTGCTCCACTTATTATCCATGTTCTCAGCTTCACTTTCTGTAACTGTTCACTTTTCTGGTTTCTCTGTTCTCTAATGGTCAGGACCCCAAAAGTAGAACCACAGAGCAGGTATTATTTGATTGTTGCATTATTCCTAACCCTGCAGTGACACTGCACAACTGGCAATAAACAATACACCACCCAAATTATTACCTGTCCTGACCAACAGAGAACAGGGGTGTAAGAAGAATACACAAAAAAGTATTAGAATTAGTATTTGCATCTTATTATTAGTAAATTCAGTTATATATATATATATATATATATATATATATATATATATATATATATATATATAAAAACTGAATTTATTAATAATAGTAATTCTATTGTCCTTATAGTGTATGTACGTTACTTTCCAACTGCTAACATCTATTAATTGTATTGTTTGTTGTGTGATGCACTGTATTTCTGTTTTTTTTATTTATTTATTTATTTTTTTTATTATTTTTTTATGTTTTATAAATGTTCATTTTTGCAAATTACATTGAATTACATTTGTGTGAACTAGTAATTTTAATGATTTTTGGATGTACCTTTTTAAAACACTGTGTTCTGGCCCTTTAAGCACATCTCTGGGGTTGGGGGGGGGGTGCTGGTAATTAGTCCTTGAGCTGTTGGAGGGCTGCGTTTCTTTACTGTGAATCATCTAAATGGTTCTTATAGACATTAGAGAAATTATTCTTTCACTGTTCATTCTTTCAACAATCGAGATTGTGAAAGTTGCGAGGCTGAGCGTATGAACGAAGACGTGGTGAATGGCGTGCATGCGTTAATCAAGGCTGCGTGAGAAATGATTTATGGGCTGAAGGAAGTAAACACTTCATGGACATCTGTAAGCATTCTCAGAGTGATGACACTGATAACAGCCTGTGTGATAAGAACAGACGTCCTGAGCTGTGGTGGTGATAAGTCATCAAGCAATTTATTAGTTACACCTCTTACTCTGAACGTTGTGTTATTTAATGACCACAGAGCAGGTATTGTTTGGGGTGATGGATGATTCTCAGCACTGCAGTTACACTGATGTGGTGGTGGTGGTGTGTCAGTGTGTGTTGTGTTGATTGGATCAGATGCAGAATAGCAGTGTCCGTTTGTAGGCAGCGTCCCATGAACAACGTCCTGTAGGTATCGTCCCGCCGAGTATGCGGTATACAGTTTTACAAAGTATGTAGTGAAACAGATAAACTATAGTCTGTAACTCTAGAACTTCATAGTGCTTCTGTTTCATAAGTGGAACCATTAAAATGAACAGTCAGGGAAAAAATAAGGAGGTTTACTTAATAAAGTGTCCTGTGAGTGTATATTGGCAGTAATGACACTTGACTCATTAAATATACTCATAATAAGTATTAAATCACTGGTCATTATTCTTTTTTTTCCCCCTAAACCCCTAGCTGACCCTTTTAGAACCATATGTAGAACTCATAACCCTTAACACTCTTTATTAAATGGGAGACTACAATTATTATAAGGTTATATAATTAATAGTGGTTCTTACATAAATAATAATAATAATAGGTTTAACATCTGAAGCCTTTCTATCTCTGATGTTTATAGCAGAACCCTGTCAGTCATCCTGAAGTTCCATTGAATGAATTATAAACCGGGTTATTATTTTGTATCCCACTGTGTGAGCAATTTTCCAGCATAGTGACTCATATGGAATTTCTGTCTCGGCCTGCTGGCTCTAATTGTCCCCATAAAGTCAGACCCCCATGAACTGAAGGTAGTGGCACTTAATACTGCTGCTTATTTATGAACAGTGCACCACTGAGCAAACTCCCAGTGCAATACCAGGTCTCCTACACCTTACATAATACCGCCATTGTATATACAGGGTCAGTAGACGTTCACCAAACGGGTCTGTGTTCCTGTTTGTTCTTGTTCTAATGAATATGCTATAAGATAAATTGGTTTTAAACACTGCCCTGCTCTTGTGCTGGGCTTTATACATTATTAAATATGTAAAAATGAAGAGGATTATTTCACAGCACTGAGCTTTGTGAGTTGCAATCCATGCGATACCGCTGTTTTCATACTGACAGGTTGTTGGACTGATTATTCACTGATGTTTAAATAATGAGCACAAAGTGAAGACATTTTGTTAGACTGCTAATTATTTGTACAACCAGGTCTGAATCTGGGCTTAAGGAGAATTGTTCGTGTTAACCGTGACCCCTGATTAAACGGGACCCGAGCACAATGGAATCAGGAGTTTTCATGTAAAAACCATGTGCTCATACTCTCAGAATTAACCAGGTAACACTCAACACTTCTTCAGAAAAATTAACTGTGGTTGAAGAGGGAAGGCTGTGATTTTGCTGCTTATTGCCAATTCATGTATATTCTGTGTTTTCACATATGTAGAGAGTTCTTTCAGTACCCTCCTAGTAACCACAGTAGTGGTGGGGGTGTTTCTAGACACAGAAAATTTAGTAGAAAAAATGTATTTAATTCCTAAAACTATTTAAAACAAGGTTTTGTTACATCCTATTTTAAATCGATCCACTTTGCAGCTAAACCAACTTCTAGTCTTCTGTAAATTCTTTCCTCTAGATTTTTGAGCCGGTCTGTTGGAGTCTTTGACCTGTTATCCATAAGAACGTTAGAGGTCAGACACTGATGATAAACAGGAGGGCCTGGCTCAAAGTCTTTGTTCTAGTTCATCTCAAATATGTCTAATAGGTTAGGGCTCTTCACCAAACTATGGATTTTATTTTATGCACTGGCGCATAGGCATGCTGGAGCAGAAAAAAGGCCTTCCCTAAACTGTTACCACATGACTTGTGGATCATAACTTTAGTACTTTATCCACGCAGTGCGTGTGAATATGGTCTGGAAACTCCATTAAGCTGTGCAGCTTGAGTTCTGCTGGTTTAAACATTCAGACACAGAGGTATGATGAAACTATTAGATCTTTAAATCCTCAGATCCCAAAGCAGGCAGACTTAAATCATAAAAGAGTCATAAGAGCCTTTTCACTTCTCATCTGATGTCCTCTATTAACATTAGAGTTTACTGCTCACAGTGCTTCAGCTGAGCAGATTAAAAACCCGGCGTGTTGCATATTTGTGGTGTCTAGGACATAAATAATGTTAAAGATTTTACTGACTGCAGGCACAGAAATTCCCTTTGGATCTAAAAGCCCACCAACTGAAGATATGATTGCTCTAAATTAGTCGCTCGGGGTCAGCGCCGGGGGGGACTCGTTTGAAAATGAAATAAAAGTTGCATGAAAACCTAAACGGATGAAGCGGCGGAGAGAAAACAAACAGAAGATAAAATGCTTTATGGGATAATGATATCAGGGTCCCACTTTTCCTTGTCGTTATTCGTGGCATTCAGTTTCACCCGAGTGTTTAATAAAAAGAAAATGTTTTAATACCACAGAGCAAAGGCTTTTACACAGAGGAGCTTAAACAGGGTTATGAGAGGAGGATAAAAACACTATTACTCACACAACATGCTCTAGATAAATAAATGTATTGGGACAGTGGGGCAATTCGTATTTTGTTGTCTTGTTACAAGATTTTGAAGCATTCCTTGGGATATTTTGCGTTTTATCCATTTGTTTTATCCATCTGTGAGTGTCTGGTTGATGGTCTCCTTTGGTTCATCCCAATGTGGTTGTTTAGTTGAGTTTAAGCCTCTCTGTGGGTCAGTCATGTTCCTTTACATGAGACTCATCCAGTGATGCACTGTGGCACAGTCATCACAGAACGAGGAATGTACTTCCCCAAACTATTTTCTTAGTGGTGGAAGCTTATGGTTTTCCAAAATGAATGGCTAGATGCTTAATTCTATGTTTCTGTAGCTGTCGCAGGTCGTTAGAGGTGAAAGATGATGAAGCCATAAGGAATGGCGGTAATGCAGGTGGCACGCCGTGCTCCTCACCGTGGGCTAGCGCTCTGTCTGCTGCTTGAGCAGAGCTTAGTTTCCTGATTTTTTTTTCCTCATCTGGTCGATTTAGCCACCTGTTGTCGAACCTTCGCTCGTTAGCTCGGGGGGGGAATGTAGATGCAGATCTGTGCCATTTTGACAGGTCCTCAAATAGAGGTGTGAAAACACGATTGGAATCTCAACCAATCACATGCCGTTCTCATTAATCATCGTCCGTCTGTCCGTTCGTACGGAAGAGTCCCAGCTCTGGTGCACGGCTGCAGGCTGCATCGTCCAAGCTGAGCCATTCATACACAGATTACCTTCTGAAAATCCGTCCAAACCTCGTCAGTCTGCGGTATCACTCATGAGATAATCCACAAGCGCCGTTCAGTTAGCGGGACTTCGTCAAAATCAGGAGGAAGACAACGAGCTCTATTGATTAAAGGCCGACTTGAAATGCCATGATGCAATCGGCTGCAGCTGTACACCAGTTTATCTTGTGTGGGGCCCTAATGAGTTTGGAATACAAGTCATTTTCAGTGCTTAGGTCTTTGATTTATAATAGCTGCGAGAACATTAGCCTGAAGGCTCAATTCCTGTTTGGTCTTAGTGCTGATGGAGCACTAGAGTGAGTCATTCTGTGAAACTCAATCCAGGTGAACAGAGGAGGAAACCGAGCAAGGTCAACAAAAAGACATGACCAAACTAGTGAATACAAAGATTTTGCTTTAGTGTCTGATAATAATACAGACATTTCATTGCATTTCTACCCATTACTCCATTACTCGATGCCTACTGTGCATTCAGACATACTACCTGTTCAGGCTTACAGCTTGCTATGTAGTAGGCATGAGAAGATTACAAATATTAATTGCACGATTATTGTCAAATAAATAATCACGGTTATACAATTATTAAAATATTTAACTTTACCAATAATTAAAAAAAACTATGTGCAGTTTAAAAATTTCGTATTGAGAAAAGACAACGCTGGGCTTGTCTGAATATTAACACAAAATATTAAATTATTTGGTAAAAATCAAAGTAAAATCTTTGGCCCCTCATATACACACAAATAAACCTGGGTTTTTCCTGTAAAAACAAAGCAAACAAAAAATGTGTAGCAAGTGGACCTTTTTTATGTGCTCAGTAGCTAAAGTAGATTTATTAGAACTGTATTTATTTAAAATTAGCTTATTTACTTATTAATTATTTATAATTATCTTTATTAGGCACAATATGGTGCAGTTTGGGATTTTACATTCGAGAACACTGTAGCGTGCTTTTGTTTCTTTTTCCCTTCATTTCTTCCAATGAGCTTCGTCTGTTCCGTTACTGTACCCATATTCATAACCAGTTGGCCCCAGTTACGCCTCATTCCTATCGCATGACGACGATCTTCATGAAAATATAAAAGACGTGAGTCATACAAAAGCAGGCGTTTTAAACGCTGCCAATTTAACGCCATAGCTGCTTTATAGTGGTACAACTGACTCACTAGGTTTAAATAAAAACAAGCACTGAAGCTGCTTCAGCTGGACACCATTCTCACAGATCAGATCAGATATTCAGGAAAAGCAGTTTCTTTGTTAGTTTAACAAGTACCCACCTTTTTTCCCCCCGTCCCCTACTGTTTTCAAAACCAAATTCAGGTTGCCATACACCACAAACCCACCACCTCTGCCTGTTTCAGACGTGGCACGGCTGGAGCATATGGAGAGAACTGTTGGGTAGATAATATATTACACGTCAGGCTGCATGAGAGTGAGTGGCTGCGTTGTTGTAGAAAACAGAGCAGTGTGCCGGGTCAGAGCTGCGGCGTAGCACCTCATTACTTATAATGAGCCAGAGGAGGGGTTTGGCTGCATCTGTTGGTCTGCCCCGAATCCGGTTACATTAAGAAACAGGAAGGCCTGGAGAAGCTACGTTTGAAATGCAGGCTGCGTTCGCAGGCTTTATTGAAGTATACGTCTGATTCCTGGGTTTTGGTTTGCGTTTCCTTCTGTCTGTCCTGAGGGCAGACGCATATCACAGCCTGTCAGTCTGTGTGTCTAGATCTCTGTCTCATTCTTAGGATTCGTTGTTGAATGGAGGCCTCGGATTAACAACAAAAAACAGAAACAGGCTTGTCGTTATTATTAAGCTTATTATTTTCAGTCGTGATAATTGTAGTTTTATTTATGCTCACCATATAGTTTTATCATCTGTCGGGCCTTCAGTCATCTTTATGGGTGGCTTGTCATCATGGAGCGAGCAGTATGACAAAAAAAATGTTGTTTTTGTAGATGGCATCATCAAATTATATATCATGGAGTATACTGCAAGCTGACCAACACTATATGAGATGCAGCTGCAGACAGCACGAGGAACAGGTTGCAGTAATAATATTACTGCAGTATTAAAACAAACAGTACTTTTAACAGTTATAATAAAGGTGACTAGTAGTTGTGACTGTGATAAAAGCGGTAGTTTTAATTGTGGTTGTAATAATAGCAGTGTTGATAATGGTAGTATTAATATTGTGAGTATTGGGAGCAGTGATGGTACTGATGAGAATAACACTAGTGATAGTAATAGTTATGATTGTAGTAGTAACTGTAGTGGTGGTAGTTGTACTGATCACCTGTATGTACTGAGAGGCTCCAGCACCTCGAGCGTTCCTCCGTGCAGCCTGCAGTTGTAACAGGACGGTTCCTTACTGCAGCCGAGTTGATGAATAAGACATTAGGGAGATTCATTGCGGCTGCTCGTCCTCACCAGCCTCTGGAATACAAGCGTCCTGCTGTAATGACTCTCTGCTCACAGTATATGTTACTAATGCAGAGGCATCATGAGAGGCATAATTCAGGCAGAAAGAAACAGTACAGCACAATTTCGAGAGGGTCTTATTATTTAAAGGGATTTTGGAACCAGTGCAGCGTGCCAGTGAGAGAAGAAATTGCAGCTCCTATAAATTCCAGTGTGTTTTATTCCAGCAGAACGGAATTTTAATCAAATCTGAAGAAGGTTTGTGTGTGTGTGTGTGGGGGGGGGGCATTCAGGGACAGAGCAGTGGCATTATTCAGTTTTTATAAAGTTGAAGAATATGAAATCAATTCAAAACCACATGACACCTCAGTAATAATTACTGTGATGATGATGATGATGATGATGTAGTAGATGTAGTAATTACACAGTGTTGGTCAGAACACTCAGGGATTTTGGAACACAACACTGATGGGAAACGATGATGTAGTAATGTGAGCTCATGTGTAACTCGTTTGGTAATTTAGGTTTAATTTAATTACTTTGCCTCCTGTTGAAATATTCCGTTAAACACATTCATGTCACCTCAGTGTTAATCTCTAATACTATGTTATACAAGTTTAACATAACTATTTAGTACGGTATTACTGCACCGGTACACAATCAGGGCGGTAAGTGGCCGGGCCTTCCTCAAAATGGCTTTGTAAGCTTAAATCTTCTTCTAATTCCTACAGCTAGTGTTTATTAAATCAGTTCTACACAACATATTGATTTCACAATTACAGACTGCGGTACATCACAACACACACTGACACCACCATCACATCAGTGCCACTGCGGTGCTGAGGATAATCCACCACACTGATAATACCCACACTGTGGCATTATTGCCACATAAAACGAACAATGAAACCAGGATGTGCTTCATTAAATTGGTTAGTATCATAGTTAGGCTTATTGCTATTAATTTTACTTCACAGCATGGCCGAGCTGTATATTTATAATACGTTTGTATAATCAGAACACAGTTATTCTAAACTCTCATTGTATGAACGCTCCAAATCGGCATCCTCCCATCAGTTTTTACACATTTATCACAGCTAAGTTAATAAACCGCAAGTGTGTGAATCATATGTACGGCTAAATTTGTGAAAACTTTGGCACACTTGGTGGCACCGTGGCAGTTTGCCCTGGCTGGCAACGTGGCACATATCTAGCAAAATGTGAAAAGGCCCGGCGAGATGGCACGGAGCTCTGCCAGTTGGTGCTCATTGGATTATTGAAGTTGTCCCCTCCAGTAAATTGCCGTTACACCTGTTCAGTGGAACTGAGCGGGCTCTGCCAGCGGAGTCCCATATGCCGCGCAGATGCCAGTCTCACCGCAATTCGTCACAAATCATCCTCCCTGCGTTTCGCATGCACACAGCAAATTGAGCCTTTAGTGCAACAGAGATGTTTTCCTTTGTTTTACCCTTAACCTTCATAAACTATTGTTTTCCTGACTGACAGTTTTAATAAATACAGTAGCACGTTAACACGTTCTCTCACCATCTAACCACAAATATCATCCTCCACCTTCATGAGTTTCATTAGATGGGTGTCGGTGATGATATTCCCGCTCTGTGTTCACCGAGCATCTATTTCTCATACTGGTTTTAATATTTAAGCCATAAACATGAATTATCTACTGTGATGCTAAAAAATACATACTGTTTTGACATTTGCCGTTTTCAATACGTTGAAGAATCCCATTGGTGTCTGACTCAATAACTGAAGGCGCTAATAGACCTCTAATATCTGAGGCTTCCCTTTCATGCGGGTGGTTTAAAGGTTATTAACCCACATGTTTAGGTTCTACAATTCACATTCTGGTTGCATCAGACACGCTCACTGCTTTAGGAATCTACTCGTATTGTTTAACTCCTTTAACCTTGATACCTGTTTACTTTCTGTCGTGAAGTTTGTACTTCGTTCTCTGTTGATCTGCCAAGCCGTCAGGCTGTCTCTGTGTCTGACTGATTTCTGTCCTGCCATCTGTTTTCCTGCCTCTCTCTGCCTTCATCGTAAACTCACACCGGCCACTTTATTAGATAAACAGCCTTGATTTTATGTCTTAAATGGACATTGTAGATGTGCTGTCACTGACTGTAGTTGTGTATCACTTCATGCCGCCTTAGTCGTTTTGTTTTGCGCCGATGGTCACCACCACCATTGAGTGGTGGATCATTTTCAGCACTGCAGTGACTGACATGGTGGTGATCCTGTGACCATTAGAGGGCGGAGTAAAGGAGTAACAAAGCTTGCAGAGGAACAGATGGACTACAATCTGTGATTGTACAACATCAAAGTGCATCATTATGGTAGGTGGAGCTATGAATGTTAGATTAACTGGAATACAAAATATTGCGTTGTTCAGCAAACAGTGTTGAAACATCAGAGGACCAGGGAAGGACTGCAGGTGCAATACAGCTGACGCTAAAGCTTTTTTTTTACATTTGAAATAAGACTAGAATTCAAATTTATATCCTGAATTTGGTCAGATGACTTTTTTTGTTGCTATGAGAAACTAATACATTTTGATTTCAAGCATTTAATCTCAGCGTAATTAACTAAACTGATGTCTTTGCATACGTAAGAACAAAGAAGCTAATTTTAAACTACTTAATAAATATTATTATAACATCTTTTTTTTTAAAAAGTGGCCGACCACAGAAAGAAAACATTTAAAATGAAGCAGAGCAGGGTGTTAGAGTGCCATATGTATGTGGTAATGTCATACAGTGTTACCCTCACACTTAGTGCATGCCATTTAGCACGTGTGGAACAGACGGATCACTGTGATAAGAAATAAAGAAGGTGGAAAAAATCATAACTATAAAGCAGGTCTTACAGTTAGCACTCCAACTGAGAGATTTCACTTCAGCAAAGAGTCCTGAGTCTTGAATGGTGAGAATTGATGTTCCAGTTTCTGACATCAGACTTAAACAGAAACCTGATCTAAAGATGCATCTGTTTATTAGTGTACTTAATGAGAACTTCAGAAATGATGCTCATTATTCTTGGATTAAAATGCTTGTTAGTTTAATTAGCTGTACATTTTAAGTATCCTCCTTATTTGCATGATTTGAAGAGTCAGTTTTATTGAAATCCACGTGGACACAAAGAGAACTTGCCAAACCCTCCAAAAAGCATCCACGTACATCTCCAGCATTTTAATGACACATTAGACTGATTGATATGTTTTATTGTATGATCCACTCATGGTGGTGTAGCCCAAAGTGTCGATGCTGTACAATATCCCACTTCCATCCAAAGCATGCCAGTTGGTGAATAGTCTACTTATTGCCCCGGGGTGTGAACAAGTGTGTGATGCTCGGCTTGGTGCCAGTGTCTCGATGAACCTGTTCTGATTCTCACTAGAAATAAACCCCCCAAAATAATACTATGTTTTTAAAAATATATGTTTTGTCATATGTATAATAATATGCACTATATTAGGTTTACAATCACAACTAAATTTGTCTGTAGTCCATTGTTTTCTGTCAGTTGTGTCACTGCTGGATTGAGCATCATCAATCACATAAATAATTCCTGCTTTTTAATGGAACTGATTCCCTCTGAACAGAATATATGAGATTTAACTCCGTATGAGGAGTCGGTCTGTAGTACGACACAGTGTAGAAACCAGGAATTGATCCTAATAAAGTGGCCGGTGAACTAAGCAAATTCTTCCTGGTGTTTTGAGACTGTAACGGCTCATTGTGGTGTTTTTTTCATATTAATTTTGGTCCGTGTTTTAAAAGCGTGTGTTTGCACATTGTATATGATTGCCTAACATCTTGGAATGCAACACCTAGACTTGTAATGAAAGTCCTGATGGATGGTTAACAAAATCGTGACATTTCAGCTCTGGGGAGTCGAGTTTGATCACTTGACTCAGGCTACGTAAATATACATAAGTTCAGTTTGTCAGCAGAGTGATGCAGCTGGAAACAACCACTGTGTGCGTTCATGCTCAAGTAATCAAAGGCTGAAAAGATGTTTGGATAGTTTTCATTTTCCTTCACAGTCGTTCTTGGCATCAGACAGTTGTTGGACTCTGAGACGCGACTGTATAAAAACAATCTGTTTTTTGTTTAAGCAAAACAGTCGGTTGTCGAAACGTTTTGTTTTCACCGGACAAACACTCCTGTGTAAGTTGGATGCACAAACCAAACTCTGAGAGAAATGAAGGTTCCATTGAGACCTGTTCATGTCTGCGGTTAAATATTTAGTCTTGGCTTGGCTCCACGTGTTGATGGAGAGCAGCTATAAGAAACAAACTACACTTTTTTTGCCAGATTCATCTTTGTACATCACAGTTTTTATCACCAGACTTCACATCTGCCAGCCAGATCGTTCTAAATCCAGTCGTATTGTACTAGACTTCACACAAAGTCCTCAGTTCTATATTTCCTTTCATGATCCATCACACAATGCTGTCTTTTTGTCAAAGCACCCGTTTGTCTTTAAACCTCAGTTTGTAACCTCTGGCTTATTGAGTGTTGTGTCTGATATACGAGGCAGAAAACTTCCATCTTTAAGTTGTGTTTTTTTAAAGTCTTCTGCCTCACAGGAGCTGCAGACAGTGGAGCCCAGAGGTTGAGTCTTCACTGCATTAAACTTTTCTTTAATCCAGTGTGGCAATACTCACTCACTCACTGTAGTGGAGGCAGGAACATGATTTAAATGTCACCCCTCAAACACAGTGAGCAGCTTCACAAATCACGCTCAACTTGACAGGAAATAAAAAATACAATTCTCATGATTTGAGCTTTTTCAAATTATCTTTGCAAAATAATTAAGATAATTAAGGCGGCACGGTGGCTTAGTGGTTAGCACGTTCGCCTCTCAGCACTAAGGATTCCCGGTTCGAATCCCCATCTGGGTGGAGTTTCCATGTTCTCCCCGTGTCCACATGGGTTTCCTCCGGGTTCTCCGGTTTCCTCCCACAGTCTAAAATCATGGATCAAGTCAATTGAGTTCTCCAAATTGCCCCATGTAAAGTGTGTTTGTGTGCGTGTCTGTATGTGTGTGAGTGTGTGCCCAGCGATAGATTGGCGCCCTGTCCTGGGTGTATCTGCCCAGCGCCCAAAACGTTCTCCCCTGGATGGGCATGGGGAACCCCCCCTGCGACCCTAATGTATAGGATAAAGCGGAAGATAATGAATGAATTAAGCTTAAGATAATTAAGCTTGTTGAAATCACAGCTACAACCGTACACCATTTACCTCATTACAGTTTCATTTAGTAAAACATTTTATTTCAGTGTATTATATAAGGTAAATAAATACTGTTATTTTATGAGTTGGTTGTATGTGTGTCGTCGTTGTCGCTCCGTGACCTCAGCCATGAAACAGCGCAGCGCTCTTAACTGGTTTTTATTGCATTGTCATCTCAACATACTTATCTTTCATTGATAAAGTAAACAGTCGGCCGAAAATTGATAAATAAGATATTGATCTGGCATTACGTTCTACTTTGCCTTGTTCCACGTCAGACGGAACCCTGCTAGCACCCTGATTCATATCAGAGATCTGTTTCAGTGCAGGCAGCACAGGGGTGTGTAATACACCTTATTTCCTCGGTTCTTAAAACTGTCATGAGGATTTTGTTGTCCAGGCTGCCTGCAAATCCACTTCATAAGTACTTTTATGGCTTCCATGTGCAACACTACACCACCTCTGGCTGAAAGAATGACCTTCACAAAGCGAGGAGGAAGACGTCGGTCTCGGGTCATATATCTGACCGGTTGCATGGTCTTTGGTGAGGTTTCTTCACGTCAAAAAAGAAGAGTCGGCGCACAGATTCCCATCTGTTTAGTTTTAATTGCAGAGAGATTCAGCTGCATGATTTTCTCATTTGTTTCACATAAAGTTTAACATTGTTCGTTCATCTTCAGTAGTCTGTCCGTGTCCAACCATTGTTTGCAGTAAGGACAAATATTCAAGTTAAACTGCATTACAGCGGTTGACTGCTTACGACATTCACAGAGTGCCGACTGCTTCCTTTTACCAACCAAGCTGGTTCTGCTGGAGCTGTTAAAGCTAAACTCAACGGTTCATTGCCATGTTTTTGTAGTTATGGAGCAATCCAACACACTACTGCCTCTGTGTCTCGGTCTGCACGCTCAGACAGTCGTCTATGCGGTCTATCTCAGAGTCCCAATTTACAAATGAGCAATTATTATTATTATCATGATAAGAGTTTAATCTGAATTTTGGCTTAGTAAATCAACGCATGTATTAAATTTTATAATTCCATGCAGATAGACAACAACGAACATCTCTGTTATTCTACAACAATTAATTTTTGCAAACAGAGCTTTGTACTGTGTGTCTGGTACATTTCTATTTCATGTCACAGTTTTAACAGTAGGTTTTATTTCTCCCAGAATTTCTCTAAATTATTATTTTCAGACTTGCAGCATTACTGTTTTATACGTTGAGCATCGTCCTTTTTTAAAGCCTTGTGCAGAGTTGAGCAGCAGGTTAAACCACTGAGGAGAAACTGCTGATGTGTGTGCTGCTGTCTGCCAGTTGAATCCTGTATCACAGTGTTTGTTGGTCAGGAAATGGCATCTGGGTAATGCATTGCAGATGATGGCTGAAGTAAGAGGCTGTGTACTCACTGGATCACCATTTATGCAGCTATTTGCATTTCCTGTTGTTAGATGCTTTCTTCTTTCTGCCCTTGTTGTTATTTATTAACCGACTGTGGCGTGACTGTTTGTCATGTTCTCTGTATCTATTGAAAATACCGTGTCCCAGTCCTTTTGTCCATACAGTGTAGGAAACACTGTGTTAACACAAGCCATCTCACTTCTGCTGCTGCCTGACCTCGGTTATGACATGACTAAATGAACCTAAAGCACATTTTCAGGATGTGTCATCAGTGTTGAAGTGTCTTCTCGAGTGGGCAGTAAAAGACGTCAGCCAGCATTAAGCACAACTATAATTAGGTCACTATTTTACTTTCTTACCGAGCCGGGGTGTTTACTCGCAATTGCATGAGATGAGCGGCAGTCAATTACACACTCGCAAGTGTTATGGTGCACGTACCTGATGAAATGGCCAGTGAGCATAGCTACAATGGCTCTATAAGCCGTCACAGTTGTTTACCTAACAGATGATGTCTTTATCCACTATGACCAGACGCGCTCGCCTATACTAATTGGGATTTGGCATTTACAGTGATCAGATTAATTTCCTGTGTTTTCTGAAGCAGTAATGATCCCTATAATCCTCGCTGTTTTGGCAGCCAAATGCTTTAATCCTTGCCGCTAGTGAGTTAAATAACAAATTACACAGTCAGGACATTCTGTAATTTCTCAATAGTCAACCGTGGTATTTGGGACCCTGTTGCATGAGACTGTGAGAGACCCGTTCTCTTGTAAAAGAGTCTTTGTCTGTAGATTCTAGGATCTGTGAATGCAGCACACAATAGAAACCCACTGAGAGGATCCTTGTGACGTGTGTTTTTTTTGCTCTGCTGAAGCTTTGATTTGTATGTTCCGTCACTCATGCCAGCATGTTCCACTCTATGTACCAGAATTTTGAATGCGGGTGCTCAAGCGTTACAGCGATATATTTACTGTACTATAAGGGAGAT
Source organism: Corydoras sp. C115 (assembly GCA_019802505.1). NCBI lineage: Eukaryota > Metazoa > Chordata > Actinopteri > Siluriformes > Callichthyidae > Corydoras > Corydoras sp. C115. Next base: position 94,623 of record JAFMOC010000191.1, on the reverse strand, counting down.
GTGTTTGAGCCAGAAAATGAAGGAGTGGCTCCATGGAAACTGGCTTTATGAGGATAAAAGGCCTGATTTAGTGTTGTTGGATGGTCGGATCGTGCTCAAAGTCGTGAGCCTTCATAATTTTTTAAGTGGCGATGTCTATTGAAGTCATCACCACACAAGCACTGTGACCCAGACCCTTTCTAGACATTACCCAGAGGAGCTGTATGTGAGAAAGCAAATGTCCGAAGCAGTCGCACTGGACATTAAACAGGTTTTCTCTGCCAGATTCCTACTGTAAAGTCTGTGTTCTGTCAAACTCATGGCGCCACTGTTTGTCTGAAGGATTCACAACCGGCAAGGAGGTGTGTTAACTGCACATTTAATCTTAAACCTACCATGTGGGGCCTTCCCCAAACTGTTGTATTAATGATAATTTAATGTCCCGAGTGTATAATTATTTCAGACCTAACAGTGGCAGCATTACAACCCCGGGTTAAAAACAAGTTTTTAGTTCAAATTTACAATTTTAGTTTATTCACACAGAAAATGATACCCAAAAGTCGACAGCAGATGGCGGTACTTAGGTAAAGACCACTCTATAACTACAGCTGCTATTATAGAACTGCACTGCTTTAGAACCCATTTCGAATATAAAACCTGTTAGGGACTTTATTGAACCAGAACGAATGAGTCAATATTATTAAGTAAAGTATCAGATCAGATGCCTTTTATCGTGTTTTTTACAGTTTCATTAAATATTCTAATGTCAGGCTATATTAAAATACAGTTATTATTTATGACTTATGTGACCTTTGATTTTTGGACATTTTAACTTTTTACAAACATGATATTACGACTGTGGGGACACAAAAAAATCAGCATTTAATTTGTTATATGTTCAGGTTACACAGTAGTAATACAGTAATTATCTACAAAATACGTCTGGCATTTCAAATAGTGCCATTATTTATTTTATCATAACAAAACCTGATGATGTAACTTTAATGTTGATTTAACAACACATTATATTATATGGACAGAATTTACGGCTCTTTTGGGGGAAGGCCCTTTTTAAATTTCTGTAGTGTATTAATCAACACCCTTTGGAATGAACTAGAACAGAGATTGTGAGTCTTGCGACCTTCTCATCTAACGCCGTCTGACCTCACAAATGGTCAGGATGAATAGGCGGTCCTCCAAAAGGGTGGAGAAAGCCCCTATAGAGGCACCGATGCTCCCATAGCTTTTTGTTTTGCTTTCCGTCCACCATCCAGACTTTCTTTCCGCATCTTAGATGTAACCATGTGAATCCGGTTCAGGCTCATAAAATAGTCCAGTTCATATTTTCGGACTCTCCGCGCGGATTTCTGCCCTCTTCCACGCCGCTGTTGCGCTCCGCACGGGCAGGCAGGGCATTTCGGTGCGTTCGCTCTTGTTGGAGGAAAATACACGGCGCACGGCTTTCCTTCCGGAGCCTCCAGCTTCTTCTTTCGGTCGGCCTCCTCTCTGAAGCGCAGCCGACCCCGCCGCCGGGATGGATTGAGCCCGTGGTTTATTCGCTGCTTTAAGTTTGCGCCGCGCTCCAGATCCATGTTTCTTGGAGCGACTTTTCCGAAGTGAGCGGCCGCAGATGATCGCGCTCCGGGCGGACTGCTGATCTGGAAAGTGCGCTGAAGTGGAGGGGGGGCTGCGGCTGGCTTTCCGTGCGTGTTGGCGGCGTAAGAAACGTTGGCTTTTAGTTGGAAGGGATGGCGGAGCGGGGAGCGCGGCTGCTCCTCTTCCTCCTCTTCCTCACCCCGCTGTGCTCGCTCGATCCCGCACGCGCTCAGAGAGGTAAGAGCAGACTGCACCACCTTTAGTGCCCTCGTTCAGCTCGTGCTGTCTGCCGTTTTGTCTGATGTGGATCCGCTGTTTTTCCCTTTTGCATCTAAAGGAGATGCTTTGCGTTGAAAAAGCGACCCGGTGCCCGTTGCTGCGTTCAGTTGTGTGTTTTATGAGGTTGGAACAATTAAGAGCTTTTTTTGTGGAAAGTTTAAAAGACGCATTATGAGCTGAGATGTGAAAAATTCTGCAAAAGCCTTTAAAATATCAAATGTTTTAATAGTCAATAATTCATTGACGGGATTAATTAAGTAAATACGCATTTTAAGAGATGCAGGTTCTATTGTGCACTCCTTTAGAATGCCAGGGACCTTTCCATCTCATACCTGTTAACAGACCAAGTGCCTACCGCAGAACCCTTTTGTTCTTTTAGAAAAGATGTGGAAGTCCTCTGAGTAAATGACTGATTTAAATGAACCGATCTGTGAAGGATCTCTGGTTAATCTGGTTGATCGTTGTGGTGAGATTTGGATTTATGGAACAGTTAAAAGGAGAATAACATTTGTTGCATCATTGAGGACTGCTTCTGGTACGGCCGAACTGGAAACCGGCTGCTCACGTGGGACGTCTGTATTTCAGATTGGATTTTTTTGGGACAGATGATTTACGAATGGGTTTTCTGTTGATAAACACCGAACACATGTTCGACCCCAGGACATCTGCATCTCCTAATAAAAAGAGCCACAAGCATGAGTTCAGCAAACAGGTCTTATTCAGCCTCTCACCCTGTGCAGAAAACATCAAAAGGATGAAACACGGTTCTGGTTTACATCAGCGTGACCCCACGAGCGTTCCGAATGGACAGACGGTCCGATTCTGAGTCGTTCAGCTGATGAAAGCTGCTCTCCTGTATGAGAAGCACCGTGCTTTGGTTTAAAGAAATCCCAGTGTACGCTGGAGATCACTACAAAAGAGACGACTGTAGGGGGGGTGTGCCGGGGGACCGGGGGAATGGGCTGACTGCGTCTGGGAAGTAATAAAACCAGGAGATTAAGGGGAACGTGGAGTCCCTTTGGGAGTTTTGATTGGTTCCAGAGAGTGGGCCAGAGACCTACGTGCAAGCAGCGAGTTTCAAATTACTAACTGTTGGGTACCCTGCTGAAAATATCTGTTTATTTGGAACATGCTCCAGAGGTCTAATGTGAAGCAGAAGCAGAGCCGGTTGGGTTGCCGACGGCTGACCCTTTTCGGCGTCGCTCACCCCACCTGAGACGGAGTAAAAAGGACATGGCAGTTGTGGAGAACCTGCTGGGGTTTCATTACAAGCTGCCTTCAGTGGTTATGCTGCAGAAAATCCTATTTGCATTCCATCTTATCTGGTTAATCCTGCCATGAAGAAATTTTACACTCATGCCTCCCTCATGGACAATATCAGTAACAACTGTATAAAACTTGGTAGAGCGAGGGAGAGAGAGAGAGAGCGCGAGATTCCATTTTTACAGATACAGAACAGTACAGGTACATTGGAATTCTTGGTGTGTGTGTTACAGAGACAGCTTTGTAAACACAGGCAGTGAAGCCCATTACCTGAGCAGTTTAAAAACAAATAGGGTGCTTCACCAAAAAAAAAATGAGTTGCTGCACAAAACACAACAGTGGACTGGGGAAACTTTCCAATGGCAGAGACCCAAGAGCTGGGTGAGTGGGTTGGTTTGGGGGATGGGGTTTAAAGAAACATATAAAATGTGTTATATTCGCCAGATGGAGGAGGATAGATAATACAGTGAGTCTTATTAAGATCGTATACATGTGTTATAACACTATAAAATTTATTATCTTGTCACGTTGTTACTCACTTCTATTAAATTAGTTCTAATAAAGTAGAAATGGTTTTGATAAAAAAAACCTTCATTCTGTCAGACATGGTCATGATATTGAGGTTTGTGAATAATAATAATAATAATAATAATAATAATAAAGAGCATCGAACAATTATGTTTTAATTTTATGGTATGCAACTTGATGAGGGTCAGGGCGTCTGTGGATGATTTGGTGTTCTGGTGGTTAGTAAAATAATTATTTACTTTGAGATAGTATATTGTTTAATTGATAACACACACGCATAAATGTGTAATATGTTGTATTTTTTTCTTCCCTTTGGATTTAACAAAAGTACCCGGTAGCTCTGAGCTCTTATCTTTACTTATATATAACTTATTATTACTTATAATTGTAAGTGTTGGTCATGTGACTTTAAAGTAAATTCCACAGCTTTTAGAACCTGTATTGGGAATCAGAGTGTTTACTATACACTGCCGAAGCTCATTGCGTTTGTTTCTGTCAGCTGAATGAATGTCCAGCATGTCTGAGCCTCGGCACCTAATTGCATGATTTTCTGCAACAGGCTCCTAATATCGTCTCGGCCGCTCACATCAGGCCATTACACCGCATTATCGTAAGTCATGATCACTCTCGCAGCTGTATGTTTTCAAATGTCAGGAAACAAAGAAGAATCAATACCAGCCTAATAAATTCAGCACTGTCAGCAATTGAATGTTTCTGGAGGCAGGACATGACAATAACCCCCAGCTGAGAGATCCAGCCTTCGGTTTGCTTTATTAATTTGGACGGACAATAGGCGCTTGGCTAATTGCCTAATGTGCGAGCGTCGGCTTCCGTGTAGAATTTAAATCGGCTGTGATTGACAGCGTGTGATTTTCGTCAGCGTGACCGAACGATCCACTGGCAGGAGGCCGCAGCTCATTCTCGGTGCCACGGAGACGTGCCGGCGACCCGCGTCCTTCCCCCGTAGAGCCGTCACTCACAGTTTGGGTGAAAGGGGTCGGAGCTGGCAGCGACTCCACAACACAGAGAGCTTTAATATCAATAGATATTTGCTCTCAGGGTGTATGAGGAAGCTTAATGGATAAGCGATGGGCTTGTCAGAATTGATGCTGCGAGAGGGGAAGCGACGGTTTACACACGCTTTTATTTTCTGTCCCTCTGGCAAGAAAGCAGCTAAACAAAGGAGGATTAACGGCAGCAATGGCAATCAACTCGCGGCTTCAGTGTGGTAACCGTGTCACTATTAGCACAGTAGAAAAAAACAAAACGACAGAATTGGAAGAAGTACAGAAGTTTACTGTCACTCATCTCCCTAATGAAGGGACCGAGGCCTGGAATGGTTTGTCAGAGATTCGTAGCTGATGTCAGATATTAATAAGCGCCATATTATGTCATTCATACTCGTACAGTCCTGGTACAAGCTTGTTATCCTTTAATCTTTCATTTACCATATTAACAAAAGCCACACTTTACAACCAGAAAATCGTATCGTGACCTAAAAATCTCATGGTACAAACGTTGGCGCTTCTTCGTTTGGTAATTTATGCAGCCTCCCTAAGGAGAGATAACGGCTTTTAGTCCTCCATAGTGCTTAATCAGACTACAGAACACATGGCAAGTGAGATAAGAACATTCCTCCTTCCAGAGTCACTCCAGATCCCTTAGATTTCAAAAGCCATTTTCCAAAATGAATGGCGAGGCTTGGCCCTGCTTGGCCCGTCAGCCGAGCGCTGCATTTTCACATCACATGCGCTGTCGTCTTGAGGGCGTGTTTTATATTAATGGGGTGCTTAGGTCGAAGGCGTTACATACGACTGATCCTTTGCCCGTTCCGGATCATCCTGCACAGCCCTGTGGCTGCAGACAGCAAGGCCTGGGTTTCTAATGGTGAGCAAACCACCCCGCTTTGAGTCTTTGTTCTTGCTTGACTTGGGGTAAATAGAAATAAAGGGCTCTGGTTTTACTGAAGATGGACAAGAACGTTGGTGCATTCAGGACAGAGAGGTGCTTAAGTTTTATTTATACGTTTTGCAGCAGATGTACTTGTTTTTGATGCCTGTTTATTACACGCCTGACTGGAGGATTCCACTAGAGGGCATGCTAGAGAACTGAGGCTGCAAGATGTAAACAAACACTTTGTAGGTGGTATGTGAGGCCCATTCTGCACATGTAAGGACTAGATGATGAGAACCACCACCATGTGATTCCCCTCGTCGTTCCACCACAGTGTAGGTGGTAAACCAGGGCAAGCTGCTCGCCGTCATCTGCTTAAAACTGCCCACTGACCCCTTCACTTAAAAGTATTCCTCCACCTCTATACTGCCCCTGCTGTTTATGTGTATAATGCATTTTGCACTCAGGTGTCAGTGATTACTGAGGTTCCCTAAATTCACTGAACAGACTTCAGTTATAGTGAGTATATCTCCAGCTTGGCACTTATTCAGAGGAAAGTCTTTGATTTACTGAGGCCTATCCCAGTTCAACATGTAATTCAATAAATCAAATTATCTCCAAAGTGCCAATAAAAGGTCCCTTACAGCAGACTCTATCTTGAAGTGGAGTGTAGGTCACATCAGAGTATCCTGGATGTCTGAAATGTCAGATTATGAAGCGAATGTTTGCAGGTCGAATGTTTTCCTGAACGTTTCCTCCTCCTCCTCCAATCTGAGCGCAGCATCAGCTCTGATGGAACACTCCATCATCTTGTATGACTTTTTTGAGTGCGTGCCAAGATCAGTGTGCAGTCTCGTATCCTGTACATAGTAACAGTCGCTGGCTTGAACTCTCACCTTCATTATGTGTGGATTGAGTTTCTTGAGGTTGGATCGGTCGCGGTATGCGAGTGAACTCCTGCTGCTCGATCTCCTGCCAGCTTTCAGCAGCTGGCAAGTTTTAACACTGCGCGTCTGCGTGAAACTTCTTGCTGGAGCGAAGCCCGGCCCGAACCGCATGTAGGTCAGTTGCAGTTCCTCCCTGGAGATGTGAATCAGCACTGAGGTGACCTCAGTCCTGACCAAGAGTGGATGGATTCGAGCCCGAGAGCTGCTGGAGCCCTGGAAGTAGAATTGCAGAGTTCTTTACCGTTTGCTCGTAACGCTGGCAACGTTGTCTGCCGCTTCAACCGGCCGGCGCACAGCTTAACCTCATGCCCTGCAAACCTGTAAATCAACCTAATTTCATTTCTCCAAGCCTCCAGGCTTCCTGCAGCCTCCACAGACGAGCATCTTGTTTTAATCTCTGGATTTGGACGCGTTCCAGGATGCGCACTCGAAAGTTGCTCAGACGAACTCGCTTTATCAGGTCATCTGTTCCAATCTGATCCAAAGCAAAAGTGAACTCGCACGTCGAGAAAACTATCACCAGCCAGATCTAGATCAGATCTGGATTTGAGCGCAGATTCATTCATGAAGTCTGAGTGAGGGAGCCAACGCATGAAAACAAATCATGTTCGTTATTCACAGTTCCGCTCATTTGTCTTTTATGTGGCTTTTCATCTCCTCTTGACAAGCTGGCATATGCACCATGTTGTCATAAGTATTCAGACACCTTCAGATTGGAGGCTGATGACACAGCAAACAGAGGTATTTCAGACGTCCTTCTCTGCAGTCATTTAAAAATGAAGACGCCGAGCTGATGAACAGTGAAGGTCATTTTGTCTCTATAAATTATGTTTCTCTGGGTCGCTGTGGTCACTCATTTGTGATGTTTGCTGGTAAAAGTTGATAAATGAATATCAATATCTAATTCTGCAAACTCCTAATTTAGAAAAAGAACGCCCTCCTGCGTTAGCCGCCTGAAAAGCGCGTACGTGGAGCAGACGGAGGACCGAGTCTTTGAACCCGTTTGACACTGACCCACTTTGGTTGGCTGCTTTGTTGCCTTTCTGTTTTCCACCAATGTAAAAGCAGCCTGGGAGCTCAACCCTTCGCCCCCCCCCCTCCATCCAAACCCCACGAAACTCACTATTGTTCCTTTTGCTCTCCATCTTCCTCTCTTTCTTTACATCATCAGTCATGAAAATGGTCCAGATTGTGTTTTCTGACCTGTTTTCGGCGCCGTTATTCATCTTGGGACAAACGCATCGGCTCGTCTCTACAGTACGTCTCCGGATCGTCATCCTGCTCGTTACTGATTACATTAGAGGTGGCCTACATTTCAAAAACCCAAGTTTAAGTTCCGTTTGCGTTTTGCTGGTGAAAAGACCCCTGCTGTAGCGGAACGGAACATGAGTGTGTTTCTCATGGTTTAGAACAGAAGGATTCCGTGATGATGGCTGCTGTTTTACCCAAAATCATTTTCTGTCTTAGATGAATGGACATTTTTAGGTGAAGGGAACGTGTAGAACACCTTTTTGGTGTTAATTTAAATTCTGTGATCTCCTAAACTGATAGGTCCTCATCCCGAATCAACTAACAATAGAATCAGGGTTCTGGATTTACTAACCACTGGTGACATTATGTTAAAATTAGGAATCTGTAGTAATAAGAAGCGTATTACACCCACTACGTCGGCCGAATGAATGTGATGTTGGTTGTGCACATCCTCAGATATTTACGCAGAACACATGTGGAATGCAGTATGCACCTGCCCACTAGGGGGATGAGAGAAAAAGAAAGAATCTCGCCATTGTCGTCTACGAAGGCACTACGAAAGCATGCTTCTTGACTCTACCCTGGTTTTTAAATTTTACGGTTTTCTGTTTATTGTTGTTTATTATTCTCCTGAACAGGTTTGCTGGTTGGTTGTCTGCTTTTTATAAATATAAAAGGTGTAGTGTGGTAGGTAAGTGAGCAGTTATGCTTATGCAGATGCATGGTTTTGCAATTGCTGGCATCTCCGTTTTGCCGGTTTAGCAACAAGTATGACGTGCTTTGTCATTTGTTTTTTTTGACGTCTGATGGACAGAATTGTAGACAGTGAAGACGGATGAAGGTCGTCGCTTATTTAAATTTATATTGCTCAGATCAGCAAATCATGATGGAACAGTGAGAACAGTTACAGTTGGGTCTGCAGACAAACTTGCAGCCAAAGCAGGACAGTCAGAGGCTTAAAGGCCTTTAGCTTGTTCTCTATTCTCAAACCATCTGTGAGCTAATCCAGTTAGGACATGTTCAGTCCCCAAAACAAGCCCTCAAACACGAGCTAAGATGAGCAAAGCTGATGTAAGTGTGCCCATGCGGCCAGAACTGGCTTTTGACAACAACTGCAGGGGGCCACCCTCTAGATATGTGAAGAGAACGCACTCGATGTGGGCCGTTCACAGAGGAGGGATTGTGAGTGCATTTCAACTCCCTGCCAACCTGCCAGAACTCAGCCTGTGGCTCTTGGCACCTCCAGACATGGTGAAGATCTCTGCTGTGCCGAGACTGGCAGCTGGTTTATCTCAAAGGTCCAGAAAGGGCACAGCCTGCTCCCCTGCACTAAAAACAAACACACTGCCTTTCCTCATTTATAAGATCTGAGGAAGCGAATTAGCATGGGGAGTGTTTACCCGCAGTATCAAATGACCCACTTTTTTAATATGACTTTATTTAAAGCACATTTGCTCAGCAGACAGTGAATCCCATCTGCCTTCCCCGTCCATGTTGCACAGTTTACGCTTTTTAGAGTACATTACGAGGACGTGATTTGCATACACCAATATAGCAGCTGCTTTTAAGTTTGAGGTGTCTGTTTTAAAGACGTTGAATTGGAAATTCAGGGAACATTTCGTATTCATAGAGTACACCTGCTACTTTTTAGTCCCGTTGCCATGTCTGTATAAAATCATGCTCCTTGTCGTGCAGTCTGGGTGGTCGTATGCTTTAAGGCTCTGTGGAAACAGTGTGAGACACACAAAGACATTTCATGGCATATAATGGCATATATGACTGGGATTGAGACATGTGGACTGAAGCATGTCCTCTCATCCAACGCAGATGCTCCTTTAAATAAACAAGCAGTCTGCAAAATTTTGTGGAAAGCTTTCAGAGAGGAGTGGTAGCTTTCATCACTGCAGAGGGAGGAGTGAATTAGAAAGGGATGTCTCAAAAACTAAATAGTGTTCTATGTAGTAGAGCGATCTATCTATTTAGAGACAGTGATTGACCTCAGGATGGAGGTGTCCATTAATGCTTTGTCATCTTCCCCCACTGTGCTGACGGCATTGACTTATCTTATTGATTAGAAACAAACCTGCATCTCTATAAATAAATGGAAAGTCTGAATTTAGGCTTTGAGCCTTTAGCGTTCAGGTCTAAAGTTGTTTCGCCCCATTATCTAATTTAATCCTGACGTTCATCTGATTAACCCCCCGTTAACCTTCGCTGAATGTATTCTTAGGTTTCTGGTTTGGTGAAGCTGCTAAAATCTCTGCTCTTCCAGTCAGTCTGTATCTCTGTGTCCGAGGTGGACATGTTCTCCGGCCGTGCGGTGGTGTATGAATGTTCCAGATCCTGTGCGCTGATTTTGACAGAGCTAATGGAAGTCAGAGAGCGTGTAGGGACCGAGCATTACCGCCTCTTTTATTGGCCAGCGTCGGTGTAATGGAATTTCTCCTGCTGCTTACTTGGGAATAAACGCTCTAAAAGGTTTACTGAGCAAAATCCAATTATGTTGCGGGATTTGCGTTCGTATTTTTTCAGGCATTTGCTCTTAATTTCTATTCGCCCCTCGTTTTTGGTTTGTTAGCAACACTATGTAATGTAGGCTGGAGTTACTTAAGTCATTATTCTGTCGTGTTTATGCCACTATTAAAGGGGTCTGGTGCGGAGTTTGTGGTGGGCAGGGGTCAGGCTGCTGCTGTGCATTCCCAGGGTTTCCGCTGGTTTAAGAACACGAGCAAAGTCGTGATGAAAAGCAGCTGGCCGCGGCCTATCCGGCTTCTCTGCACCCGACCTCGGAGGCTTGACCTCGGACCTGTGATGAATCGATTGGAACGGGCGAGCTGTGCGCATGCTGGGGACAAAGCCAGAGCAGACACCTGCAGAGTAGACTTGGCATTCCAGCAGTAGATTCTTGGACACACGTCCCACCAACGTGGGGGGACACGTTTCTGATGAGATGGAGTGCCATTAAGAGCAGACCAGCTGTTCCCCCATAACCCCAGTGGACCCGCTGGAAACGTGAGCACTTATTTTCATACCCGAACTCTTTAAACTATTATCCATCCCCATTTTCTTTAAGTGTTTTCTTATAATGCACTTTGAGATGTTGTTACAGTTTAAAAGGTTTTATTTTGGCATTGAATCATTATGTTGCATGGATGGAGGAAAACACTTCCTATTTCATTTAGTCATGGCTGTAACTTAAAAAGTCTGTGGGTGGAAATCGTCTGCGTTCGTACCCGAGGTCCAAATTCATCTGACTTTGCAGTTGAAACATTAACCATAACAATAGAACCCTTCAGAGAACCACTAATGTTGGGGAAGGGCGTCCCATAGCCCCGTTAGGTAGTGCAAAATGTCTGATTCAGCGCTTTACGTTGGATATCGGTACTTTACCGCGACCTTCAGCGCCTTTCAATTTGCTCCGTTCAGTAAAGTTTTTATGAAGCATTATGTTCTCCTTGCTTTGTCAGAAAGAAAATGGATCTTGGCTCGGTTCAGTGGTATTTAATTAAAAGTCAGGGACTTTTTCTTTGCGGTTTTGGCTCAGTGCTGGAGTGTCATATTGATAAGATTCCCAGAAGGGAAACAATTGTGTGAAAAGCAGGAAGCCATTAGTAAGCCACGGCCCCATGTCTCTCGCCGCTGAGTAAATATTGCCCCTCCACCTCCTCTAAACCGGTATGAATAGACCTAGTGGTCGAGATAATAAAGTCGGGAAATGAGAAACTCCCAGGCTGGAAGTTACACTGAATTCAGGAGACGTTTACTAAACAGGCCGTCCCAAGTGCTGAGTGAAATACCGAGTCGGGGGTTCGTTTGGCCCGGAGTCACATTACCGAAAACTGAGAGCGCCTGGATTTGGTGGTTAATTTAAGAGAAAGATAATCGTCACTGTGTTTCTGTTGCACTTTGTGACCCCAAAAATGAATTTAGATTAAAGTTGACTTCCTCTCCTGTGTCTGCTTAACCTCTTATACTTATAATCTCTCTCTCTCTCTCCCCTCTCTCTCCCTGTCCATTGTATCAGCTCCACTTACTGTATAGATGCATTGTTTAGTTCTGTGATTACAGAATGTCCATCAGTCTCTCTGTACTGTTTATATTGTTCCTCCCTCAGTCCTTCAATGGTCAGGACCACCAGACAGCAGATATGAGTGGTAGATAAATATCAACATTGCAGTGACTGATGTGGTGGTGCTGGTGGTTGTGGTGTGCACTTTGATTTGCAAAAGAACACGGAACAGAATGAAACGGGGGGAACATATTATACAAAAGACATTGAGGTTAGAAACAATGTGGGGTGTGTGTGTGTATATATATATATATATATATGTATGTGTGTATTTATATATATATGTGTGTGTGTGTATATATATGTGTGTGTGTATATATATATATATATATATATATATATATATATATATATATATATATATATATATATGCGTGTGTGTGTGTGTGTGTGTGTGTGTGTGTGTGTGTGTGTATTAAGTTAGGAAGCCTGCACTTGGGCTTATTTACTGTTTTTATGAGACTCTCTGGACGTCTTGAGGACTCATCAGCTCTTTATAATGGTGCTCTTTAAAAAGAGCTCTTCATAATAATGTAAAGTATTAAAAGGGTCGAATGAGACGACATAATTAACACGAGTGCGTTTTTAGAATTTAGACCCGCAGAACATTTTACACTCTGATTGAGGTTCCTTTAAATGAGAGTCTGATTCAGTCAGACGTTGCGATCCGATTCTGCTGTGTAAAGACTTCCCGTCGACTCCATCGCAGATTCACTCTAAAGTGTTTCACAGCCTAAAAAAATCCCGCGTCAGTCACATACACAGTCTTCTCTTCTCTCATTACTTCATACTTTAATGTCACTGCCGCAAACATAATCACAGTTAAGTGATTTTCAGACGGGAGCGTCGCCGCCGTGTTCTCCACTTCCCTCGGGCCTTTAAGAAAAACCTTCCTGTGGTGCGGAATTTCAATCAGCGCTTGCTGTGTTCAGATCTTTCGAGATGTTGGGGGAAGGAACATGTGCCGCGACCAATGAGGGAATCATTTGGGGCTTGTTTGAATCCTTCAATGTCTCATAAGGAGAACTTCATGGATTTGCATTCAGCCTGTTAGAACCGTGAATGGTAAGCTGTTGTGGCTGTTTAAGCTCAAAAGGAAAATGTGTTGTTCTGCATAAGTTTTAAAGCGGCTCTAAGTTGTCCCTTTGTAGTGTGTTTTCTGTGTGTGTGTGTGTGTGTGTGTGTGTGTGTGTGTGTGTGTGTGCGTGTGTGCGCGTGTGTGCCCAGCAGTGGATTGGTGCCCTGTCCTGGGTGTATGTGCCCAGCACCCAAAATGTTCTCCCCTGGATGGGGATGGTAAATAGGATTAATACTGGCATAGGGTCCCCGAAAGTTTATGGACAGAGGTGTTTTGGAACCCATAGGGTTAATCAGAAGATAATGGTTGGATGGCTCTTTGCACGCTTATCCCCCAGTTTAGGGATGTGTACAGAGGTGTTATGGTGAACGTGTGTTTGTAGAAATTGTAGAACGCTGTAATGGTTCATGTCGCCGGTAACGGTTTACATTCCCTGTAACCATGGGAATAGAACAGAACACGGCACAGACTCACAAACAGCGTCTTGTCACAGGTCCATCACCATCAAATAAGTGCTGCCTCTCCGTTCCCAGTGATTAAATATAACACACCTTTATTCGGTTATCAAAGTTGTTGCTCGATTTTCTGCAAACGCATGTTTGTCGGGGAGAATGTGCAGAATCAGCTGATTTTGCATTCGCTTCTCATATGGCGCGTCCTAAATCTCATATCACTTCATGCAATTACACAATAATATAAGAATAGCCAACAATGAAAAATGAGGCGAACGCGGAGATGCATGAGTCTGAAAAGGCCACCGAGCGCAAAGCTGGAAAATCCAATTTTGCTTGCTATTAAGCTTTAGCTCCGACATCAAACCGCATTAGATCCATCTCTCTCACCGTTGAAGCCCATTAATAATAGATACTGGTTTCTTCCCCCATTCTGCACCATCAAAATGTTAGTTTTCCCCTCCCCCTCCCTCCCCCGAGCCTCTGCGTTCCCGTCCGCTCCGGTATGCATTCATTATGCATTCATTTCTATTTGACAGAACCCGGTGCTCCTGTGACGCGAATCAAAGTGGCACTCCGATATGGAGATGACGGGTTTAAAGGGCCACGCTGTGCACGTTTAAGGGGAAAAAAGTTCCTCTGGATGGGCTCCGGCTGTGCAGCGGGGTTCCAGCCTCATTTCTAACGTCTAGCGCTTTGTTTAAGTGAAACTCGCGCCATGTGAACGTAACGCACTCCGCCGGCAGCGCCGGGTTCTAAATGTACTGTAATCATTTCCTTTGAAGACCCAAGACTGTCAGACTGTTAATGTATGAAATCTCACTCTAGCACTCTCCACCCCCCCCCCCCCCCCCCCCTCCACACACACACAACCCCCATCCCCATGTTAAATCAGTATGATCCCTAAAGCATGTGCTTTATATGAACAAGTTTTAGACTTTAATCCTGCAGGAATTTTAACTGCCTTCATGCTGCAACTGGTTGAATGTTATTACAGATTAAAAAACTTTAGAGACCCCACCGCTTTTTTAATTGTGAAGCCAACTTTAAACTATAATTTTAAATGTCACTGTTGCTTCACATATTTTGGATTGAGCAGTGAATTGTGGTCCGGGGATCACAGCGTGCTGCTTTGTGGGGTTGTTTAAGGTCACAAAGTGTAAAAAGCTTCATTCCATATCTATATAGATTCACTTTGTTGTTCTGCAATTACAGACTGTAGTCCATCCATCATTTAGACCCTGTACTCAGTACTCTGTTCTCTAATAGAACCCTAACAGATCAGGTATTGTTTGGGTGGTGGATTTACATGTGCCATATTTGGAGGAGGAATAAATGCCCTCTCATAAGCAGTGTTATTCAACAGTCATTGGTACATTTGCCAACAGACAGGTTTTGTGTTGAAATCTTTTGCACTGGGTGCTAAAACTCTGGAACTGTTATTCCTTCATGTTTGTATTCATCAAACGCTTTAGACACTGGATCATCAGTTGAAGCATGAGGAGAAAAATGTAACTTGGTCTGCAGGTTTTTTTACAGGGTTCTATTCAGAGCCTGAGAACCTAAAGCTGATAATGCAATGATTAATGTTTCCAGCTATTAATCAGCTGGTCATAATGGTGACTTCCTGCTGGGCCATAACAGCCCCGCTGTCAGCTGTTAGCGGTGCAGCTCGGATTTACACGGTGATGTATGGACGCTATATGAAAATTGAAAAAGCCCCAAAACAATCGAGGTGCGGGGCTTTGAACGGGGTCTGATTTATATTTGGCATTAATCTCAGTCTGCCGTTCAGGCGCTGTATCGCACGGTACCGCTCTAAACCCGTCCGTGTACCGAAATAACACGCTAACGAATCAACTGCGGAAGAAATAGCAGACGCTATCGCTTGAGTCATCAGACTCGGGGTTTATTTCCACCCGGGGGAAAAACTTGAAAGCTGCCGAGAAACACTTTAGGAATCTCGTCAGTTCGCAGGGTGTCGGCTGGTTAGAAGCGCGCGGCCCGAGAAAATCTTTACGAGCTCGATGGAAATTCGATTTTCGCAATTTCTTTTTTGGATCATAATATCCCCCTTCTTGGAAACGGAGAGGTTTCGGACGAGGTGTAGCCCTTTCAGCGGACTTTTAATCACCGCGCAGAGGTTTGTCGGTCGGGAGGCCGGAGCTTTTTGCGCTCTAATGTAATCAGGCCGCAGCGGTCGGGGATATTTTTACATGTGTAACGTAAGACCAGTCTGCGCTGCTGCACTTCAACAGCCCCGTCTTTAAAACCGTAGCAGCTGGAGGGCAAAATCTATTAGGACTATAAACAACTCGCCAGCTACCGTAAGTTTGGACATCGAGTGTTTCTCAGACGCTCTTCCTCTGAGCGATGTCCAGTCGTAACATCAGAGCCGCTGAACGTCCTGCGGGGCTGATTCAGGACTCGGACCCACAGAGTTCAGTACCCCATACACACCAGATACGCCCCAAAAGTATAAGGACACACCTCTTAATGACTGAAGTCAGGTGTTTTATTTATTCAGTCTTAGAGCCACAGGTGAGAACATTATGTTCTGTTGTGTGCAACCTTGTGGGAACAGTTTGAGGCCCTTTTCTGTTAGATGGGAAAGGTCTTGAGATCTAATTCCATCAGACACCTTGGGAATGAGATAGAAGAGATTATGAGTCAGGTTCCTCTAACATCGGTGTCTGACCTAAGAGGCTTAGAATGGGACATCCTATAAACTAGAGAAGTCGTCCCAATAGTTTAGTCCATTATAACATTATAACTAATTAATTTTTTCTGTAAACCTTCTCGGTTAATGGTTTCAGAATTATATTATTTAATTAAACTGATTATGTCACTGATTATGTATAAACATATATTTAAAACCCCACTGTACTTAACACACTGATGGATATATTTGGATATACGACTTGTTTTGTTGTATATTTCACTTACGGTCCGTTCTTGATGAAGACGTCCACTCTGTTCCAGTACAACCCTGCGAGCATGTCCCCCAGCCTTACTCTCGCTCTTTAATTATTTCTGCTACCATGCATTGTCTGAAGGGGCTGCCCCTGCATCCCTGTCCCCTCCCCTCTTTTTAACCGCCCCCTCTGCTTTACCCATGGGGCCTCATAAATATCATTTCATCCAGTGGAGCTGCTGACATGAACCAAAGGGCTGCCATAAATAATGCATCCTTGGTCCTGGAGCTCCCTCTTTAGTGATGCACGCCACGTAAGCTTTACCATCCAGACGCGCAGCCACGTACGCCACCACGACCGCCATCACTGTTCCCTGTACAGCCTTGATCCGCACCTCCTTCTTCCCTTGTTCCCAGCGTTCCAGCCTTGTGAGTTTCAGAGTGAGCAGCTGATCTCAGGTCAGGGGCAGATGGGGCTTTTAGATTTAGTCTTTTCTTTAAAATTTTTTTGTATCAGTTGTGGTGGAGCCTCTTCGGTTACGCTCTGGTCATCGAGTGACAGTAAGCTGTCTCTGGTATGTGAAGCATTCCTCATGAGGGTGTACACTACAAGGAATTCGCAGCCTGGCGGACCAGGAGGAGCGCTGTGTTATTATTTTTCTGAATGACCTGTTTAGAAAAGACCAGCCGCATGAGCTCGGAGTCTGTCATTGTTTTGTCAAAATCAAAGTTAAAAACAAACGTGTTCTTTAAACATACATACTGACATATCCCTTTAAAAGACAACCGGGTTTGTTCTTTAAGGCTGCAGTGATCAGACTCGTGTCCAACCGTCGCATGCACTTCCAGGTTTCCACATGAATGCGTCACTCGGGCCGCCGTGCCCATTCCTCCCGCCGAGCAACAGAACTGAATGAAACGGGGTGAGATGAGATAGAACTCGTGTTGTTTTAGTCATGAGCTCAGTGGAGCAGAGTGCGGTAAATTCTCTCTGTCTTGAGAATGGACGTAAGAACAGTTAACATCGGTCAAGTAGAGAGAACCTAATGTTGCTTAATGAGCGGAGTGAAGCGGCACATTGCTTATATTCTGAAATGTCAGTGGATCGGATCGGATCGGATCAGACTACAGCAGCAGCAGCAGCAGCTCAAGGTTGAGCTCTTCTGTCTCTCAGGTTTCAGTGTTGCTGCTTCACGCCATCGTCCCATGGCATCGGCGCTACATCTTTGTTGATATTTTTCTTTGGTGCTGAAGCTGTCGTTCCTCTGATGCACTCAAAACCCTCACCTCAGATTCCCAGCCTCCTACCAGCTCTGAAATACAGGCCTTCTGTTCCAATCCAGAGCCAGAGGCAGTGCTTTCTCCCAAGCAGCGCGTCTCGTTTGATTTAATCTGAGCCCCGACTGCGTGTAAAGAACCACGCCAGGTTCACTACCTCACCAAGTCGGAACTTAGTTTGTAAGCAGTGTGGGATTGTGTGATGAGACGCCGCTGCAATAGCACTAAAGTGGAATTAATGATACATTTTGGAGAAATTCGGCATGATCTCATACGTTTGAAACTGAATATAATGCAGAATCTTTGCGTATGCACCCCCACACACCCATATGTGGACATCGAGGTGTTAGACCTCCTGATCCTATCCAAAGATTTTGTGGATGTCATGTTAGCGTTCCAATTTATTCCACAGACATCCATTTTTTTGAACGTGTACTATACATAGATGCATTTGTGTAATTACGTCTCTCGTTTCTAAGCATCGTTTTACTTAAGAACGGGATTCTACAAATCATGGCAGCCCCCCCCCCCCCCCCCACACACACACACACTTCTCATTATGTATGATTAATGCCGGTCTTTGTTTCGGGTTTATTTGCCTTGAAATTACGCCTGAGAAAGGCGTTAAAGAGGCCAAATTGATTTTAAATGCTACGTATAGGACAGTTAATTAATATGCCTAATTGGGTGTGTGAGGAAGCCATCAAGGCGGCGTGGCTGAGCGGCGTGCAGATGCTGCCTCAGGAACACTGCGCCGTTCACATTAATGTCGCTCGGCTTTTATTGATTGTTTTCCGCGCCCCTCGCCCCATTATGGCTGCAAACTGTCCAAGGCCACTATAAACAATTAAGCCTTGGCTGGTGTTATTATAGCCGCAACATGTACTTTACACCATGTAAGTGATTTCCCTCAGGCCGGGGGGGCGGGTGGGCTCACGTGTGTCTCACCCCCAGCCTATTCGCGCAGAGGGAGCTGTAAAAATACAGAGGCCGTCTGTTTCGAGTGCCTCCTCCCCCACGCTCCTGGACCCCAAGATCCGGCGCATGTCTGGAGAACGGGGGTGTATGTGCCCCTGCTGCATCGTAAAGAGAGACAGCTCGTTGAGTGCATCATGTCTGTAGATGAAGTGCAGTATGAGTGATGCGTCAGGGACGGCGGGGTGATGTTTGTTTCACTTTTAGCGTCGTGATCAAATACCTGCTCCGGCAGTTTGGATGGCCGCCGGTCGGGTCGTAAAAGTCGGATCCAAAGGAAGATAAAAAGCAACAGGACGTCTGAATCTGTCCCATTATCACTCCACTGACGAGATCAAAACAAAGCCCGGCTCTGACGACAACACGAGTCTGCGTCTGAGGCTCCTCTCTCCGGTTCTCCTGTGAGACGGATCAATGTGGGCGGTCTGCTGGGTGTCAGACGGATGGAGCTCGCAGCGCTCGTTGTGCAGCAGTGGGGGGGCCAACCACGCTATATGGACAAGTGGATTGAGACGCGTCTCCAAATGATCAGACTAATACTGAAGTGTATGATGCATTTTTATAAACTACATTACTTTACATTTGGTTTCATCCAAAGCGACTGACACCGGGGTCCACCATGACACAGCGCCCCTGGAGCAATGAGCGTTAAGGCCTTTGCTCAAGGACCTACATTGGCAGTCTTCAGTTTAAAATCTTAACACTCTCTCTGCTCTCTCAAGCTGATGTACGCTTCCAAATTTGTGGGAACAGTTTGGGGACGGCCCTTTTATGTTTGAGCGTTTCTCCAGTGGGCCAGTAATGTCATATTTGGTTGGAGTTTGTTGCTGCGTCTTCACAGGGCTCCGATCTCAACCCGATCCTAAACTATTGGGATGAACTAGGTCCTCTCTCTATCATCGGTGTCTGACCTCACAAATGCTCTTCTGGATGAACGGGCAGAAATGCTTTAGAATTCTGTAGAAAAACTCCTACAGCTTCAAAAACAGAGGAACTTGCATGAAACATGATCTGATTAAAACTCCTGTGTGTGTAGTGTGTAAGGTTTGTTTACCTTCTGTATTACGAACATAATCACTGCATAATTCTCCATCGCTGCACTGCTTTTAATTAACGTCTCCACCTGAAATATTTCACTCTGAAGAATAAAAAAGCAAACGTTGTTTCATACAAATGAGTTAGAAAAGAAAACATTGCTCTGTAATGTGAGACGTCTTACGAGGCGTTCAGTTTCCCCTTTACGCCACGGTCATTACAGTAATGTCATTTTAATAGCAGAGCAAGGAATCCTCTCTCTCTCTCTCTCTCTCTCTCTCTCGCTCTCGCTCGCTCGCTCTGTGTGTGTTCATCTGTATCAGTTCTGAAACTGGGGCTTGTCGGCTTTGTTCCACTGACGTCTGTAATTGCGGAACCTAACAGCTCGGCCCTGTTTTTCTTGTCGAATGCAGCGAAGGGCCCTGAAACTCAGCATCTGTGCAGAAACGCGGCGTGAACGTGCAGTGATTTACTGCCATCATGAGAGCTGGGTGGGCGGGGCCAGTGGCTCCATGTACGGCTGTGCCCTTCATATGGGAGATGTAATATGTAATAACATAGAGGTAAACAGACTGAGACGCCTCCTACATGGGTTATTACACTTTATTATCTTCTTTCTCTGAAGGCTTTCTGTCCGATTTTGGAGCTTCGTGGTGGATGTTTTGCTCCTTCGTACAGATTGGTTGGCTGTATGGTTCTTGTTCTGCCCCAAGGTGTTGTAGGTGCTGCCCCAAGGACGGTCGTAGGCTTGTGGTTAAAGACTTGTGACCTGAAGGTCCGCGGTTACGGCTAAAGTGCCCAAGACGCCGAACCCCCAATCGCTCCTGTTCCACAAACTGTTCTCACAACGTAAAATAAAGGTAATGTTAAAGTTTCAGGTTCGCCAGTCCATTGTAACCCCCTCTGCTCTGAGACCTGTGCACTCTCATGGTACGCGTGAACGCTTTGTTTACATGGAAACGGTTTAATCACACATTCCATTGTTTGGTCATCTTTTATTGATCGGTGGTTCTTTATGGGTTCTCTCCCTGCAGCCACGTCTCACACCCTGTTTGTCTTTTCACGTTTAGATAAACACACACAGGACTGAGGTCGGAACTGGGTTTTAAACTCCTGTGTGGTCGCCCAGGTTGAGGCTTCTGTTTGTACATGATGCTGGGATGAGGGGTGGTGTGTGTGTGTGTGTGTGTGTGTGTGTGTGTGTGTGTGTGTGTGTGTGTTTGCACAGGTCATGTTGTTACGTGGATGTGTGTTTGCTCAGCTTTCTATTCACTGAGCTTTATGGGATTTTGCCACTCCCGCGTCTATTTGTGTTGTTTTACTTGTTTTACCCCCCCCCCCCACACACACACTGTTACAGTGAGGAGGCCGTTTCAGTAATGGCTGCGGTTCTGTGTATCCGACTGCGGTTCTTCTTTTGTCCGTGGCCTCGATTCGGTGTTGATGGTAACGAGGCCCCCTTGTCAGAGGAGTCACGTCCGTGCCTGATTGTGCTCCCGGCAGAATTGTAGCAGGGCCTTTCGTCATCTCTGATTGCCCCCTACGTCCAATAACCCGGCAGGAAGTAATCAGTTCCATGCCAGGAGTTTTAAGCCCCCTCGCCCGCCCCATCTGGAAACGAGATGCAAATGAAGGCACGCTGGTTCTGCCGGAGCAGCAACCAGGAAATCCAGCGGACGTATGGGTTTCTCAGCAGGGCTCAACAGGCGGCGGCGATGCGGGTTCTGCCCGCCGCTTCACGGCTGATTCCGTTCTGGTACCCCGTGGTGTTTGCTGGGCTTTAGATGTTGGGTATTTAGCGGATGATGGTTGAGCCGGTCCTGCTCGCGGGCGCTATCTCATGCTTCACACTCGCTGCCACGGCTTAAGGCGAGCCGTTTGTTCATGGATGGAATTAGGCTTCAAACCGGAACTCTTTTAGCATAATTATGACTCGACACAGAACTCAGAAGTCTTAAAAGACTTCATTATAAAAAAAAAACAACAAACACACAGCTCTGCTCCCGTTTTCCTCCATAATTATGAGCACAGTCATCCCACCGTGTCTGAGCCAATACGCCGATCAGATCACAGGCTTGGCTTCATTATGCCCGAATAAAGGATTCTCAACATAATGTTGGAGATCTGTGCATTATGTTTTATCTCGGTTTATTTGCGGCCCAGTCGCGAATGAAGATCCCACGATGGAATAAGATTCTGTCTTGCACTTCGAAACTCGAAAGTAGAGCGCGGTAGCGAACACAAACCACCATATCTGTCATCTTTAAGAAGAATAAAACGCTCCCTCTTGCGAGCATTCTGCAATTCAAAGTCTCCTCCCTCCGATTTTCAGCTTTTGGTGACTGATCTGTCCGACACAAGACCTGTAATTAAATTGAAATGCGACTCTCCCTGGAAAGCCTTTTAGTGGGGGAGAGATTCTTTGCCTGGACAAATCTACCCCCCCCCCCCATGTCTGTTGCAAACGTACTCTAAACAGTCTTCGGCGGGCAGATAAAGCCTGGGCCGTCGCCCGCTCTCATTCGCTGCCTGTTTACGTGACCCGAATCTGGAGAAGGACGACTAGTGAAGATGCACAACGGCTGAAACGTACAAATAGCCGAGCTCAGTGAAGTGCAGTAGAACCATTAGAGGTGTTCCTCTGGTGCTATCTGTCTTTGTGAGGCAGGAACACAATCGGCAGTCCGTTTGCTTTGATCGTGTCGTTCCAGGAGATTCGCTGGCTCGTGAATGAGTTTTTTTTTTTTTTTTTTTTTTCTTGTATGGCTTATTGTTAAAGTTCATCATTGCCGTGGATTTTACAGGCGAATGATCTGTTCTTCAGCAGCGTTCTGAATCGAGGGAAATCTATCTGCCTTCATTCTCCCTCGTTCGCTCTGCTCGGCTCACACTGAAGGCTGAATCAATAGCTAATGAAGTTCTTATTACACTCATTTATCATAATGGAAGGGAAATGAATATGAACTTGCTTTGTGGCACAAATCAGAGCAAGCGGTTTCGGGACCTCTCGCCGGGGCGCTCTCGCCGTGGCGGGCGGCCCTGTGCTTCTGGCTGTTCTGAGATTCCCTGCTGCAGGAGGCTTGAGGACTGAGGTCTGATGAATGGGTGTCGATTCACACTGCAGCAGCCAGCGCTGACGGGAAGCCTCCTCAGGTTACCTGCATGCTCGTCTCTGACTGAGAGCCTTTGTGCGCCAGATCCTTTGTTGCATTTTACCCCCTTTTTTTTTTTTTTTTTTTTTGTCGGCGCTCTCATGGCGTCCCGTGTTGGCTCGCGTCTTTCCAGCACCCGTTCCCCGTTGTGTTCCTTTAAATGAGGACGTGCGATTCGTTGTAACCTGATAGCCCCCTTGATCCTGGATTACTGTACTGCACATGCAAAATATCTGATTACAGATTAACGTCACTCTGTGTTTGTTTACGCCATGATGTTAAAGGAACATGTGTGAAAAACATTCCGCTGTTGTTATCTTTTATTATTTACATTAATGTGTGTTTGTATTTGTGTGTGGTATATAAAACAGGGTCTGTGTAAATTTATAAAAAATAATTGCAGTGTTTTTATTGCAAGTTAAATAATCAGCAGGTGGGAAGTATGATACACGATGGAGGAATAGTGATGTTTAATAGACTGGTGAGGTCACTATGACATCATCGTATTCATACAATACTCTAACCAGTCAGTGCTGGCGTCGTGGTATGAATGCAGAGGGTTTAAATTAAAACAGGAGGCTTGTGACTGAATATGAAGGCTGGTGTTCAGAGGAGCTCCAGGAGTCTGTGACTGTGGAACCCATGAAGGTCATCTGTATCGTGAATAAATCTGAGAAAATAACAGTAACGGCATAACAGTGAGTGTCCTGTGAGTGTATTGTGTTCTCACAGTACAAAACATGTATATGGAATATACAATTGTTTACGACAAAAATAAAGATTGTTTTAATTATTTACACAAAATAATCAGCTAATTAATACAAACTTCAGGTTTAAAGATGTGAAGCCATCTGTAGTGATGCTGAGCTGCTGATTCATCCCGTTTGCACTTTGAGGGAGATCCTCCTGTGGAGTCATGCACTCAGGGCTGAGAGCTTTTTGGATGCCGGCCGCCTTATGAACGCCGAGAACGGTGAGCCGGCAGAGCGGTTTGTAGTCGAGCTGGGGGCCCGCCACAGATGAGCGAAGGGGGAGGTTCAGGGTTAGAGAGCTAGGGTCCCACCGGGACTCAGCACGCTCATTATAGCCAGGAGGCCGTCACTGCCAAAGGGTCACCATGGTAACGGCTGGTATGCGATTCCCACAACAATGCCGAACCTTCCCCCAACCTTCCCCACTATTTTCCCCTCCCAATCAACACACGAAGCTCCCGGCGCACGGTGAGGTGCAGCGGTCTGAAGAGGCACGGCTCATTCGGGGGGGAGCCGGGATAGGAGCTAATGCCATTTACATGCATGAATGTAAAACACAGACGCGATCACGAGATTGTTCCGTTACAGTCCTACACTGAACGATGAGCCGGAGTGGAATCAAGAGCCCCGCCTCGCTGCGTGTCGAGTGGAATGGGGACTCACACGTGGATTCTGAGATGGCAACAGAATTCACACCAGTTACACCGGTCCCAAATCTGAATACACTGATTACCAATTAGAGAAACCGGCGAGTCAGTCCACAGCTCCATCACTGCACTGCACATCCCGGTTCTAAAGCTCTCCTGATGGTACACTTATTACCCTGTGGAGTTGATGGACATGCCCCGAGAAGCCCCCCGCCAATCAAACTTTCAAAGGAACCTTCATTTATTTTGCTATTGTCTTTCATTCACGGAGCTGTACTGAGATCAGTGTTGTGAGAGTGGATTATTAAGACTAAGCAGCTGGTGTGGATGTTTTCTTAGGGTTTGGAAAATTGTTAGACAGCGCCGCTGAGGGTGGAGCATCGTAAAGCGCCATATGTTTCCGATCAGCCATATTGCTGCCGTGGCATCTACAGGAAGTGGCATATTGGCCCACTGGTTTTGCGATGCTGGTGACTGCTCCCTGATGCGTTGCCACCTGCCTGCTGACCGGTCTCATCACTATCCAGTCAAAAAAAAGTTCTTAAAACGCTTTTCTAGGGACTAATATGGCCTTTATCATAGTTTTTATTTATTGCGTTCTTCTGGACTTTTTTGACATCATGTATTGGTGCAGCATTTAGAGACTGAAGCTACGTCACATAATAATCATTAAATTTATAGATTTATAGAATGGAGGCAGTGTTCATGACCCTCCAAGTCTTTAAAAAGACGCCTCCATGTGCAAAGAGGCTTAGTTCATTCATCTAGTATTTGGAAACCTTCTCCTCTAAACATCACAGGTTCCTCCTGAATACTGTGGGTTCCTTCCAGCTGAATAAGTGTGATGCTCATATGTGAGGATGGTGGCGTTATGGTTACTCTGATCCTTTAGTTAAGCTTCACTCTGCCGTTGTAGTTCTGTTTGAAGTGTATCTCCTGTTTTAAAGGCTGCTTCCAAAACCTCATGTTCTTTAACTCTTGGTGGGGGTTGGGTGGCTGACTGACTGAGAGGCTTTGTTAATATGATTATAGTGGATTACAGTGTTTGTCTGCAGATCAAAGGAGCCAAAGCAATTGTCACCCCCACCTTTAACACGTCTGTCACCCAAACCACGGCAGAGCCAGGCAGGGCACAGCTCTACCATAGAGCATCATCTCATTCCCCCTCAGGATCTGCAGTGGGATCTACGTCCTTTGTTCCGTTATTCAATTTTACACATCCCGCTCATGTTGAAATTATTGTTCTGTTATTCCGCCCGGGTGAACGCTGTAAACGGAACGGAGGTGGAATTAGAGGATCAGCAGAGGGGGTAATGACAGAACCATGGAAATGCGAGAGCTCATGTCTCACCCTGTACGTTTACATGTTTGATCATCAAAATGAGATTTAACTATAAAGTTTCATCTGCGTCCAGATCTACACTCTGCAAATACAAAGCAGGAGGTCATTTTTGTAGATTGGACATGTGCAAACCTGTTAACGTAAAAATACACAAGGACAACACGACGACCGAGGAAGGAATCCTGACAGGCCTGTGGTGAGAGGTCGCTCTTCTCCATTCACCCTGACACTGAGAATGTTCACAAATAGTGCACTGACGATTTATCCTCTGGATTCTAGATGTTCTACATATTATTCAGCAGAACCTTTCAAACTGAGAAAACACATACGCGTTTAAATGACAGCATGCCCGCCGCCTCGTTATCATTCCAACGAGTTTCAGTTCACTGTGATCCGCTGATCGATGGCCGGCTTATCGTGACTGATTAGTATTTATCCACTGGGATAGGATTATGCGTCATCTTGCTTTATGGTCTCGACACCCGGAGTCTGGGATCTAGAAACAAATCTGTGCAGCGGCGATGCCGTATTTGGATAAGCCAAAGCCACAGAAATAAAATAAAATGAGCTCCCAGAAGGCCCTGCGCCCCCCCGCCCGACGTGTGGCCCTGCAGCAGCTCGTCAGGACACATCTCTGATGCGAGGTGCGATGCTCGGCGAGTTCATGTTTACATGCTGGTACATTGGAACAGGCGCAGGGCTGCACTTCATCACAAAAAGGTTGGGAGAGTAAACAAGTGCAGGAGGAGCAGCGAGCCCCGTGGCCTGACTAACCTGCAGCCGCAAGGACCGCATGAATAATTAAACGAGCTTTCTGTGTGATGGAGAGAGTGTCGGGCTCGGGGAGCCGCGCTCCCGCTGTGAAGAGGGGCCGGCGTCATTAAATATAAAAAGTGTTTGTTGCCGTTAATGGGGTTGTTCTTTCTTGCGCCTGTAGAAAAGGGAAGGTCTTCAGCTGATGATTCTTCATTGAACCTTCTGCCTCCGAATCGCTGTTTTTCCGTCCCTCCGACGGCGAACGCCGGGGTCCTGGAGCCGCGTGAGCTCGAATTAATGTCTCTGAGCAAAGACGCCGTGAGCTTTAGAGTTCACTGAAAGAGAATAAGTCATCCAAAAGGCGCGATGATGCGGCCCTGCGCCGGCTGCGTTAAAAGCCTTTTAGCGGCGGCGGCGGCGCGCCTTTCTGGCTCCTCCCATTACAAATCGAGGACGGCAGCTACTCGTGTATTTATGCATTCATGAGAGTTCATGAAAGCAAATCCAGGAGGCATAAAAACAGGCTTGTAAAGGGGATTAAAGGTTCACGGCCAAAGTGGCCCTCTGTCTGGAGCTCGCCGCAGAGGGCCGGCTCTGGCACACTCCTGAGAGAGTGCATGTCATCAAGGCACCTAATCTAACGGGGGGGGGTTGAAGGTGGGGGTTGAAGGTGGGGTTGGGGGGTCACTATTGCTATTGTCGCCTTCATTTTCTGTGCTGCGGGTGTGAGGCTCTCTTTTGGGAAATGAATCTTGTTTTAATTGAGTGCTGTCAAGTTGTTGCCGACTTCTCGTGACCAAATTGAGAGCGTTTCTCCCGAACCCCCCTCTGTGTTCTGTTCGGGGCTCCAGGCATCGTACGGGCCCCGTCATTATTTCATTTACCCTCAACTCTTCACATGACGGATGTGTTTTTACATACATTCCTAATTTGAATGTTTCAGAACAAGGACTCCGCATCAGGACTGATCTTTATACTGACAATATGTGGCTTCCTCAGCTGATTTGGACTCATACCCCCCCCCCCCCCCCCCCCCCCCCCCCCCCCCCCCCCCCCCCCGCCCACTTACCCTTAAGAGCATCTGTGAGGTTATACACTCATGTAAGCGGATGGACCTGGTGCACAGTCTCAGTTCTAATTCATTTCTCTGTGTGGGATTGTCAAGTTCTTTTGTGTTCTTTATGAGCTTGGCTTATGGTGTAGAAATGCATGGAGACAAAGGGCCTTCCCCAAAATGTTGATAGCAGACAGCTGACTGAAATGCATGTCTAGGTGATTGATTTTTGACACAGTAGATCTTAAACACCCAAATTCCATGATACAATGCAACGTCTCCATCATTTCATTTTCTGTATTTTTAAGTTGAATGTTTCTATAAGGTTCTTCATCTACAAACTGTTTAAACCCGTTTCATTCCGTCATGTTCGGTTCCAGCCTCATCACGCGAGTCGTCTGCTGTATTTATAGTAACATGAGGTTTATTTTTCGAAAGCTCCACCTGCACGCCCCATTAAAGACGCCGTGGTTCGTATCCTCCTGATTCGTTAATGCTTCTCAGTGAGTGATGAGATGGATCCGGCGCTGTAGCCGTAGAACCCGATCAAAAGAGACTTCGCTCGTCTGATGGACACGCCGTTTGTTATGATGCCGTCGCGCCCTCTTTGATAAGGAGCGCTTCAGATCTTGGCCGCAAATGGTTTTATTGAGTGGCACCGAAGGTTCCTGCTAAGCGATACACCGCTCGGTTCCGTGGCGGCGCTCTGGCCGGACACGGAGGGATTCGCAGGTAGAAATGAAGAAGATGATTAGCCGCGCGCCTCAGACGCCACGCCAACCTCTGTGTTTGATTAAAGGTTATGGAGGGATGGAAACGGAAGACGGCGTTAATTATTCATGACTTTAAATGTGTGCAGCAGCCCTGTGATTGGTGCAGCCAAGGTCAGAGGAAATGCCAGCAGAGGATGTTATGAGGTCATCGATGGAATTGTAATAAGCGCGTCCCGTACAGTTTAAATGACTGAGCATGAAGAAAAGTCCTAATTTAGATTAATTTAGAATGAGCTCTATTTACATAACTTTACATACAGTCACAGCTTTAAAGGATTCCAGCGCCTCACTCCGGCAGTGGTGCACATTGGGGCAGGTTGTGTGGAGGCTGGGGGGCTGCCGGAGCTCAGGCTTTAAAGATAAGGCGAGGTGTGTTTTGTCAACTTTGATAGCGATCGGCTGAAGCGCACATGGTTCGCGTCACGCCGCGCTGTGTTTATGAGCGTGATGGTGGAATGTCAGGGGTGAGATGTAAGGCCAGATAAAGTGAGTTTATGATCCCGGGATCACATTGTTGTAAATAAACGCCCCTCCACCGTGTGCACGCAGTCGGGATGTTGTTGTGTTGGTTCGGTTGCTGCAACTCACTAAAGCTGTTACGCAACACAGCGAGACCATGACTTTGATGTTGAAACCTCACTTTAAACGTCCAGTCAGGGTCTCGGGTCTGACCTTTGGTAATGCGCAGAAGCTCTGTACAATTTATTCTTTGATTCTCCATCCATCCATTATATTCCACTTTATCCTCTACTAAAGGTCCCGGGGGGGTTCCCCATGCCCATCCAGGGGAGAACGTTTCAGGCGCTGGGCAGATACACCCAGCACAGGGCGCCAATCTATCACTGGGCACACACTCACTCACACACTCCATATGGGGCAATTTGGAGAATTCACTCGACCTTGATCCATGTTTTTGGACTGTGGGAGGAAACCGGAGAACCCGGTGGAGACCCACGTGGACACAGGGAGAACATGGAAACTCCACCCAGATGGGGATTCGAATCCCTAGCGCTGAGAGGCGACCGCGCTAAACACTAAACCCCCGTGCCGCCCTTTCTTTGATGTTATGAGGGAGAAAAAAAAAAGCAACAAAAAAAAAAAACCTCTGACCATGTGGCAAGTGTCTTATAAACACAGATCTCATACGAGCACTTTGACAATAGAAGCAGCCTGTGTGGGGTCTGTTCCATATCCCTGAACCACCAGGCCATATGGAGCCCAGACATGGAGTTCAGCCTGAACAACCTCCCCGGGGATCTGGCACAACAAAGGCCAACAACACACACTGACGGGAACAGAGGAGCGAGCAGCGCGCCCAGAATAAGTGGCATTCCAGGGCACCGCGGTGGAACGGCCCTCTGCTTTCAGCCCCCAGAACCGTGAAGCACACAAGATAAGATCGACATTAATGACGAGGCCTCGTCTGAGGTTCGGGCCGCCTTATCGCTGAAGTCTTACTTCACGTTTGGAATTTTAACCCTTAATGGAGGAGGCAGCCACTGCGAACGGCTCCAAAAGACAGACTCTGTGGTGAAAGACGGCGTTAGTACCTCAGTAAATAACAGCTAGAGCCATCCGAAATACACGCCAGACATTCCACGTCTGAGGAGTTTGTCAGAGGTGGAGAACGTTCCTTTGATGTTCGCTGACTATCCGTCATGTTGGCAGAGTCGTTTTCAGGAAGTATTAATCAGTGAAAATGTGTTTACAACAAGCCTGCAGTTCTGGATCTGTGCTTCAGCTGAAACCCAGAGCGCCCCGGTCCTGATCTCAGAACTGTGATATCACTCACTTCATTACCTTCACTTTGTTTGTTGAATCAGCTCCACACTGTTTGTAGTCAGATTGTAGTCCATGTGTCTCTCTACATATCTCTACGTTCTCTCATATTCAGGTGGGTGAACATGAGCACCGACGTGGTGGTGTTGTCTTTGCTGCTGGGGTTTTTATAATACACTGTGGAACCAGGAAGGCCAACTTAGAACATCATGGTGCTGTCAGCGTTATATTTATATCATAAATACGAGTTTTAGAAAGACCATCAACGACACGAGGATGGCACAAGGTGAAGAGTTCAACCAATAAAAGTAATAACAGGTCGACTTAATTAAACGTTGTTGTTTAGTTATGAGATTAAAACGAATTAACGGCCACTATTTTATTACTAGGTCCATTAAAAAAATCTCAGCCCAATAACGACACTGCCATCGTTCATGTTCCGATAAGCGAATCCTGTGTCCTGAAACTTTAAATTAGCCTCAAAATCCGACCTAATTATCTGTATGAATCTGTCAGTGAAGGATCAGACGATTCCATGACATGTTGATGAAGCGCAGGTCTCTCTCTGATGGGCGCGGTCGACCACTTCTCTTTGAATCGTTCTGCATGCAGGAACTAGCAGTGTTTTTCTCGCCTCTCTTTTCTTTTTTTTTTTTTTTTTTTTTTTTTTTATATTCTTTCTTAAAGGCGTCTTTAAACCCCCCCCCCCCACTCTGCGCCCTTTGAAGCCTATTATTTGAATCCTATTACTCAGGTGTCATGTGCACCTTGGTGGGTTTTTTTCCTCCTCCAACACAGGATTGTGTTTTCCTCTTTCAGGGGACGGAGTGGCCCGGGATTCAGTCTGAGGGATTGTTTTTCAGCTGCTCGTCTGACTTTTTTTCCCCTCTGCGGTTCTTTCTGAATAGACGTGATTTGGTAGATTAGATCAGCTCCTGGCCTCCAGAGGTTTGAGTGTTTGTTTTAGAATAATGCCTTCATTAAAGTCGTTTAAACTGCTGCTTTTATTCAGTCTCTCTTCTAATGGAGAAGTAAATAGTGCTAAATATGAGATTAACCTGCTGCTGGGGCGAGGGAGTGGGGTGAGGGAGTAGGGTGTTGGGTGTCTAGTTGTGTAGATGAATTGAGAACATTCTCAGGACTCTCAGTACATTCTCTGTGTTGATCCTCTGTTGATGTTGATGTTCATATTTAACACTCAGGGTCTGAGCTGGACTTAAAACCTGAAATTCATAACGTATAACCGGTACCCAACCCCCCCTGCATAGGCCCCCCCACTTTAAACATGACTGTAAGACTGATTGTACTTTATTCAACTCGTGGAAGCCCAAACTTTATCCATTGTTAACCCACACACACACAAACACACTCACACTCTCACACATACACACACACACACACACACACACACTCACACTCACACACACTGACACCACCTGACTTTTGTTCAAACCTGTAAAAGGTGATCATCTCTGAGGTGAGATTGCTAAAGAAATGTGTGGAGCTCTGGCTTTGGAAATCTAATGCCAGCAAATGAGTCGGCGGTTGACTTCAGATCTCTGCTGAACCGTATCGATTCTGGTCTGTACATGTGAGCAAGATGAAAAAACAGATAGATGGATATATTCTCGTATCGCTTTTCATCAAAATGTTTAACAGCACATATAATTACCTGCTATTTATTTTCTTCACTGGCGGAAAAGTCAGATGAATGCCGCTCCGGCGCCGGTGTTATTCTCTAACCCGCCTCGGGCCGCTAAAGACAAACGACGCCTCGCAGGTGGGCAGCAGCCAATATGTGTTGTAAGATCGTTTACGTCCCTGATGTACAGTTTTCCTTCAGACCCCCCCTCCATCCTGAAGTGGTCATCCACCCACTAGCTGCTCTTATAGTCAGCGTATGAGGCCGTCTGCTGCATCTCTGTTTGTAGATAAAATGCCTCCGCTACTAATAAGCATTTTGACAGTCGCGCCATCCATCAGTGGAACCATCTCTGACAAGATTCTATGTAGGGGAGTGAATTAAAACCCCTCAAGGGTCTTGTTTGGGTGGAGGAGAGCAAATTCTGACTTTTAGATGACGTTAAGGTCTTTATGCTTTAAAACACATGGTCATAAATCTGTGCACAGTGTCTATCAGGACCACCGTGATACTGTGCTGTCAGGATTGTAGCGGTGCTCCACAACGGACATCCAATCTCCTAATAGGGTAACTGTATTATATTGGTTACCATGTGATCCAATTCACATTTTCTAGTTGCCTGATATTGCCAATATATCCGTGATATGTTTAACCCATTTCATTGCTGCCACGTGATTGGCTGGGTATAAGAAGTGCTTCGTGCACATGTCTGTGTTGACACTGTGCTCTGGAGGTTTAATGCTTTGTGCTATGTCATCAATAATGAGCTCCTTTAATTAAATCTCTAAAAATAAAGCAGGATTTTGCGTCGACAACTGGCCAAACATCTGGAAGTTTTTGAATCCGTGCTTTCATTTAATCTGCTGCGGCGGCAGATTGCTCTCACTGCAGTTATTAGTCCAGTAGAACCTTCTAATACTTTTATTTACCTGAAATATGACTTAATACTCTTAAATAATAAGGAAAAAAATTATATTAACGGCTTATGGCTTATATGGAGCCTCCGGACTGACCGCTGTGGAGCTTTTGCAGAACGAATGGTGGGGTTGCAGAGACAGTCCTCGAGGGCTTGTAGGGGCAAATAGGAATAATATTGAGGGAAGAACGAATGTCAGTCCTGTTTTGAACGGAATCTGAGGGGCGGGCACCTGAATTTTGATTGTGGAAACAAAGCGAGGTGTTTTAAACAGTCTGAGTGTAAATGCAGCTTATCCACAAAGATCCAGCTCCCTTTGTGAGCTCCAGCCCGGCCGAGTGGCTGACTGTGATATGAGCCGCCCCCCGTGGTGAAGCACCAGTCTCAGACAGCTGGCCTCGAGGACGTCTAAAAGCGGTCACTGCTCGTCCTCGGAACCTCATTCCAGCCCCGCCCCCCACTGTCTGCTTTTTATAGCCTCGAGCAATAGCTTTATGTATTGATAGTTATTCTATCGTACGCTGGATGTCAATGAGCCGTAGCTACGTCTCTACGAGGTAAAATGTCCATACATTTTACCTGTAGATCCCTCCGCTGTCAGACAGGTAGCGCTGTGCGGCATATGTGCGAGTTGCGGTACTCGATTCATTTTTGCTGGGGGGGGGGGGTCACTGTTCGGCGAGGTACTCACTGCAGACCTCGCGTAATTGCATTCATCAGTTCAGTCTGCTTCCCTCCATATGGCGACTGGAACAGCGGTTCTGTGGCAGGTATTGCTTTCTGTGGACTGTGCTTTCAGAGGCGTCCCTGAGCTGGCCCGTGCGCTTTGATGAGCGAATGAGATGGAGTTCCAATCAGTCCAGTTAATTACTGCGTCCGGCCGGGGTGAGGGAGGCCGCGTCGAGGGAAGCGATGTGGAAATTACCTGGGTGCTCCAGGGATTCGCTATCTGCCGGAGACTCGACTCTCACAGATCAGATATATTGCTTCTTATTTTTATCGAGCGCCGTGTTTAGCTGTTTCTCACAAAGAAGGCCACCATGTTTGTTACTCCATCTTCCCCCGGCGTGGTCCTACACGGGCGTCCTGGTCACCTGGGAGTCTGAGCACCCGGCTCGGTGTCCGGCATCAATGTGCGATGGACGGGGGGGTTTATTCCATCGTCGGGGGATTTGAATACATTTAGATATATAGAGAGTGTAAGTAGCAGTTCTGTCCATGCAGCACTATGTATCTGCCAACTCAGCAACATGCAGACCGTGTGTTTCGGTGACATGATGAGAATAATCAAAGAATCATCTGTAGGAATTCAACCAGCCCCACGTCCGAGTACAGATGCTCTGATTGGACCAAGTGCTCACTTGCCTGAATCTCTCATCAGGGGCAGCAGGGTACTTCTCTTTTTATGCCTCTCTTAGGGATTTTTTTTTGCCCAGCCTTCAGACGTGTCAATTAAATTTGCTAAACAGAGTCCACTTGACGTTCAATACTCCATCAGAAAAGCCTTAAAGACGGCGTTCATGTAGAACCCAGGAGGTGATGTGCTGCCAGCTTTCCTGAGGTGAAAATTGGATCCTGTTTTTTTTTTTTTTTTAATCTGCCAATTGAGTGAGTGCCAAACCAATAAAGCTGGCACCGAGGCCCACCAATCATTTTGTTGCAGACTTCGCACCCTGGCCCCACACTGCGAGGGCAAAGGAGCGATCAGAGTATCTAGATCAGCGCCGCGGCGAGGGAAACCCAGCTGCGCCCGGTTCTTAATAATCCTGGCAGCTGTGAAATGTGGTGGGCAGGTTCTGCAGAGTGAAAGAGAACGAGTCGAAGCGAAGGGGAGTGCTCGCGCTACTCCTCTCTCTCCTCGCCAGTGACAGTGACCTTTACAAATGGTTACCCGTCCAACCCCTATTATGTCTCAGAGCTGTCCCCCCCCCCTTTCCACTCTGCTGAAAGGGTCAGAATTGAAATTGCACACAGAGCCTGACGGCGAGTCTCAGAGGTTTAAGGTCCGCTTAATGAACCTGTTCTCCGTCTCATGTTCAAACCTTCTACAGAAAGCTCACCTGGAGCTGCTTTCTTTAAATATGTTTATTTGTGTGGAATTCAATTTGTTCGCATTAAACTCCGTGTAGGCAAATATACGTGCACAGAGTTTCTGGTGATTAAGTTGCACTTATTTTCAGATGGTTAAAGGACTTTGATCAAAGGGCAAACAGGAGCAGATTTACAGTAATGATGTTTAATCAATCAACCCTTAGACTAGTGTTCCAGCTCCTTAAACAACATCTAGGATCATAAGAACATGACGATGTCAGGGCTACAACATTTAAAGACATTTTACACAATTTTACAGTTATTTTATTCAGTTTTATTGCTGCAGATGTAAAATGCTGCAAATGTTGGACAATTGTTTCCTTCCAAACATGTGGAAAACAGTTTAGGGAAGGTCCTTTGGTGTACCTCAGTGCACAGATCTGTCAGGAGATGGTTGGGTGAGTGTGATTTGAGTTTTATCTTAATACCATTCAACACTTTTGTGATGAATTAGAACAGAGACTCTAATGTCTTGTCCGTAATAACAATATGCCTTTTTTTTTCCCTTCTCTTGCCTTTTTGGATAGACGGCCAAATATGTTGGCAGCCCCACTCCAAAAGATTGTAGTAAAGCCTTTCTACAAACTTTTGGAGTGGGGCTGCCAACATATTTGGTCCTAGATATGAAAAAAGTCTTTAAACCCAAATTTCATCTGAAAGTTTTGTCCTGAGAGACGTTTCTGCTAATGTTTTCTAAATACAGTTAGGTTTGTAAATTCTTCCTATAAAGTTTTTTTTTCGTTGTTTTTAGATTTTGAGCCCACAGCAGAAACAGTTTTTTTTGTCGATCTGTTTAGTTTTGGTCGTTTTTCTGCGTTTGGAATTCAAAAGCAGCGTGCTCTTTGAAGACTTACGTTCTTAATGATGCCAACAGTTTCCAATCTCGTGAGAAGAGAGAGGATGTATTTCTCATTGTGCGTAGCAGTGACAGATGGATGGAGGAGGGGGGGGGGCGATGCTGGAAGATGAAGGCAAGCGTGGAGAGAAGCAGACAAGCCGGGGGAGGCCAGACTTGAAAGAGAGATGCTTTTCCAGTTTGCCTAACGAGGTCCTGACGCTGGCGGGTGGAGTGCCAGGGACCAGGCTGAGAGGTGGTGGATGAGTCGAGGCAGAACCGCACGGCGGCGAAACCACGCCACGACGTTCTCATTACTCCATTTCAGTCACGTGAAGTGAGGAGAACGTCGCCTCCCTCTCTCTCTCTCTCTCCCTCTCTCTCTCTCTCTCTCTCTCTCTCTCTCTGTCTTATATTTATTTAACCGAAGGTCAAACCGCCGGGAAGTGCGGTCTGCTTAATAAAGCAGCACTACGGGGCCTCGCTCCTCCACCTGAAAGGCGGCGGTTACATTACACATTCAGAACTCGCAATACAGGCGCTCACCAACGTGCAAAATGTTTTGCTCAGAACTGCAGGAGCGCAGACGTTTAGTTTTCTAGAGGTTTCCTGGAGCTTTCGGTAACATTTGGTATTGGACTCTGCAGGGCGTCATGGTGCTCTGTGGGCCGGTGGTGCGGCTTGTTCAGTCTACATGGTTCATTGTTCTGCGTTTACATCGGTGACCTTTGTTTTTAACACAGAAGAATAAAATAAACAGATGTAAACATCTGGAAAGCCATGTCACATGGTCGGCTTTGTACAGAAGGAATCGCTGTTGGTTTTTTATTTAATGTCCGATTCTTATCGTAACGTTCTACACTGTTGATGCTGCTCAGAACAACGTAAAGCTATGTTAAACAGATAAAGTATGATTGTAAAAATTCTGCTGCACACAGGAACGGGCTCTATGAATATTTCAGATTTAAATGCACACGTATTTAAATACACCTACACACGCTCATCAGACGGAGCCGCATCGGATCCATTAATTACTTCCATTGCTGACAGCTCCGCCCTTCTTCCCCCACATGCTTTATGATTAAATAATCTTATTACTGTGAAGTTTTCGCAGTAATGGATTGTCTCGCAGTCTGAACAACCAAAAGCAAATAAGGCGTCGAGACCTGCGTCCCAATCAATGAATCGGAATGCAGATGAGGAGTTTCATAACTTCTTTAGGACTTTGGTTTCATAAAACATCTTTACTTATTAATCGGTGAATCACCCGGCGTCGGTTTGATGGATGTGTATGTAAACACTCATTCAACGAATTAATGAGATTGTAATGTGAACAGTTCGTCTGGCTGAGACTAACGAACAGTAACTGTATCAGAAATGACATTACTCTCCGTCGTGCTGTTAAATAATGAGATAATTATTACATTAATTAAACTAAACATCGCGTCTCCCATGTGGTCTTTAATACTCAAGACTCAGAAGCTCGTCATCATTACTTCTCTGATATTCGTTACTTTTAAGCTCTTTGTTCATTTGAAGCTTAAGTCTGGCTTTGTTGTTTGAATAACGTCATGTCTTCCTCTGTTGACTGAACACCGCGGTGAATGTTGAGTGCTTTTTAAAGCTGCAGGAGGGTGAAATGTGTTGAGCGCCACAGGGGGGAGTCGCAGGGTCTTACCCCAGATGAGAGGGAACTGATAACAGAGACTGAGGCTTCTTCAGGCCTTAAGGGCAGCTTATCCTATCCTCAGTTGACTTCATCAGTACCCCCCCCCCCCCCCACAGAGACAGCGGCAGGACTCAGTGGTAAAGGAAACACCTCGTTCATCCGACGGGTTCCAGGTAACGGCTGACTGATGTTCACAGGGAGCCTTCGTTTCCTCGAACCGTGTGCCTGAAATGGTCTAATAAAATGAGTTTCAGAGAAGTGGCTGTGGAGGTAAAAGCTCACACTTATCAAGCAGACAACCTCGTTTTCCTTTCAGAGGCAGAGCTGAGGCAGGGCCCTCTTTTCAGAAAATGAAGGCTGGAATGGGGTAGCGTTGCTCTAATGTTCTCGCTGCTTCATTGAACCTTATTTTGTTTTTGTGCTGATGTCGTCAAAGCGGTGAAAGCAGCTCGCGGGCTCTCTGCACCCCCATCTGACTCGTTTCATGTTCGTTCAGATACCAGGTCCAAGGTGATGCACTGTGCAGCCTCACGAAGCCGGCAATTAAATCTGTAAAGAAAAAATATTCACCCAGCGGCCACTTTATTAGATACACTGCCTCGTTTGCTCCCCCATCGCCTGTTAAATTAGTTCCACCAATTATTACATTCTGTACTGCTTATCTTCTTTTGATCATGACTATCGATGAGACTGTTGTATTTGGGTGGTGGAGCATGCGCTGCACTGCCGGTGGAGATGTTTGTGTGTGATATGATTGATCAGACCCAGCAGTGCTGCTGCAGTATTTTTTATATTTTATACTTTATTATATTTGTGGATTTCTAATCAGACGTCTGTAGTTGAACAGCTTGTGCTCGTCTTCTCAGTCTCTGATTCGAACCTTCTGACAGTTCCTAGGCGCGTACATGGCTACCAGCATGTGGTTGGGAGGTGGGAGGGAGGCGGAATACCTGCAGGTAATCTGAGCTGACACGCCGAAGTTGGAGATGCCAATCAAACAAGGCTGTTAGCAAAATTCAAGATACTAATTGCTTCGTAGTTCCCTCGTCTGTCCTCTCTGCGGAAAATGAATGTGGAATTAATAAGTGTCGATCATGTTGAGCTCCATCATGGAGCTGGGATAGGTTAAGTCCTTATGACCCTAACATGTATTAAACCCACCAGGGCTCTCTGCTTTGTTCCTTTAGTTTCATAAAGTCACTGACTTCTTCTTCTGAACCATGTTCTATTTTATATACTCTATATATAAGTAATGGTGCATGAATCGGAACCCTCACTGAGAGGCGGTGCACACACTCATTCCCATCTCTCAGAGCGGTGCGTCTGCGATTGGATAGCGGACCCGTTGGAAATCCCCTGGTTTGATTGGCTGGCTGTGCAGATGCCGGTTGGCGGGGTGTTTGGAAGACTTGTGCTCGTCGGCACGGCTCGTAAAAGTGGAGGAGATGGCGGCCCGCGGCTCCCGTTACACTCGGGGATGTTGAGTCTACAGCAGGCAGATGGCTCAGTGTTTTGGCTGCTGGCTAGCGGGGAGCTTAACGTGCCATACCAGCAGCCTCCCTGGGAGCTGCAAAGCCGCTAAAGATGCTAATGATTAACAGTGTAGTTCTAAGGCCTGCCTGCAGGAGGGTGGAATTTCCCCACCGAACGACGGGCCCCACCATCTGTCAGCCTGGACCGCGGGAAATGTACGCCTCCGTATTCTGACACAAACGCCGAATCTTATATTTCTATCATGGTGCGCTTGCTGTGCGTGTGTGTGTGTGTGTGTGTGTGTGTGTGTGTGTGTGTACACACTCACAGGCCACTTTATTAGTTTATTAGTACCATCTTGTACTTCTCTTGCTTTAGATTTAATCAGCTCCCCTTCCTTTATGAAGGATGTTGTAGTTTTAGTTGCTGACTGTGGTCCCTCTGTTTCTCTGTGCCCTTTGTGAGGTCTCTTTAACTTTGCGTTGGTACGATGTTGGTGTGTGTTGACGGTTCAAACCTCCTGCTCAGCAAAGTTACCAATATGGGCCTCCAGGCCAAACTCTCATTGCTCCATTAGTGCTGCTGCTGTAGGTTTGTGATGTCCTGAACTTCCCCTCAGTTCGATTCCCGGTCCCATCAAGTATTACAGCTAAAGTGCCCTTGATCAAGCACCTAACCCCTAATTGCTCCCCGGGCGCCGTATACAGGGGCACGTGTGTTCACGTCACTCAGTGTGTGGAGGATGTGGAGGACCCGCAGTGCTGAAGTCTGAACGTCAGACTGGAAATGAAGGAAGCCTGCGTGTTGTAAACAGATGTAAATATGTGTGCAGTGTGTGTATAAATACAAGGCAGGAGGTAATGTGAACAAGGTGGTGTTTACGCAGCAGCACACGGCACGATCATGCAATATTAATAGGGCAATCTCACAATACCATGAAGCGTGTTTGCCCTCAATGTTATTCATTATGTCAGTCATATATGCATGAAATCTGGCTCTGCCGCAGAGCCTCGGTGATCTCATCCAAACAGCGGAAAGACAGGCGTTTTTATTTGCATGAATAAATCAGTAATGAATTTGTATCTTAACGAGCGGGTCTGCTGATTTTTGGCTTTATTTAATTACCGCCGGCGTCCACACGTTCCCCCTCGGTAACCTGTTTATCTTCTCTATTTCCCGTCTGCAGACTCGTTTCTAACATAATACCTTTTATGTCGAAGCACTCGGGGAGAGCGGCGTGATGAACGCCTCGTGTCAACTACTGTTGATGCTTCACGCCAGCAAGCAGCAGCATCCATCTTACTGGCCTTAATTCGATCCAGATGTGTTTACTCTGGAACGACTTCTTCCTCCGGTTCTTTAACCTAACATTAGCCAGTGACTGCCATTATCTTCCAGTCGGCCGGCCAACAAAAGCAGCTGTTGTGCATCTCGCCGCACCGCTGTCGTCGAGGTAATCAGCAAAAATGGGAGTCAGCAGATAGAGCAGGCAGAGAACGCGCAGAGAACACACAGAACCCGTCGGCGGTCGTAGTACGTCTGCCGAGCCTCTCGTCTGCCCACAATTACTACCTCCAGCGCGACGCGTCCCACGCGCTCGATTATGATCCCGGCTGGGAGGGTGAAGGCGGAGAACGAGGGACGGGCTGTAATGGCTTCACGCTGCAGGACTGAATGGCCAGCGCTAACGTGAGGTCTGAGAAATCTCGGGAAGCCTCATTAGCCGAAGGCGTGCAGGGTCACCGGAGTCAGAACCCTCGTCCGACCCTCTTCTGTAGCCGCGCAGCCGGCGGCAGGTCGGACCGACGGAGTCCACTTGGTATTTAGCATTCAGCTTTTCGGCTCTTTAATAAAGGGACTTTATAAAGCTCATTATTTCTGACGCGTCCCAGCAGTGCAGATTATTCAGGTTATTTATTTAACCAATTTCCTGACGACTCTCGGGGCCAAGATTTGAATAATTTATGAGAACAAAGTAAATGCACGTCTTCCTGCTGCGTCAGTGAATAACTTCAGGTTTCACAGAAGCAACGGAGAACCAAATATTTATTCAAAAATTGATATCTAACATTCACAGCTTTATTATGTTCAATCACTGGCCGCTTTATTAGGTTCACCCTCGTTTCTACACTCACTGAACATTCAAATGCATTCTGTAGTTTTACGATTGCAGAACGTAGTCCATCTGTTTCTCTTTTTAATAATTATTTTATCTATTATTCTATTTGGGTGGTGGAGGATTCTCAGCTCTGCAGTGACACTGCTGTAGACATGGACCTTTTGTACAATTGTATGCTATGTGGGAACATTTTGGGGAAGGCCTTTTTCCTGCTCAAGCGTGAATACCCCTTGGTGGTTGGCTGGGTTTGGTGTAGACAAATTTGATTGGCCTACACAGAGCCCTGATCTCCATCTAACACCTTTGGGATGAACTAAAATAAAGAATTGGAGCCAGGTTTCCTCGCCCCGCATCGGTGTCTGACCTCACGAATAGATTTAAATACTTAATGAGTGGCCAAAATTCTCAATGACAGACTTCAAAGCCGTGTAGACAGCTGCCAAGAGGGGGATGAGTTTAGAACTGTCTGTCAGAGCCGCTGTGTGTGTAATGTGTGTGTTAGATTAGCTGTGGATGTCAGAATGGAGGTCTGATCGATCTTCTCTTCTCTCCAACAGGCTCTGCAGCGAGGCACTTCAGTCCGTTCTGGTTCTCCGTGGAGCCCTCGGACACGCTGGCCGTGAGGGGATCCCCGGTTCTGCTCAACTGCTCCGTCTCCAGCGAGTTCCCAGCCAAGGTGCGCTGGAAGAAAGACGGCGCCTTCCTCAGCGCGGCGTCGGACGATCGCAGGCAGGTCCTGCCCGAGGGCTCGCTGCTCATCAGCTCGGTGATGCACTCCAAGCACAACAAACCCGACGAAGGCATCTACCAGTGCGTGGCCACCGTCGAAAGCCTGGGCACCATCGTCAGCCGGACAGCCAGACTTGATGTAGCAGGTAAGGGGATGCTGCTGACACACACACACACACACACACACACACACATCAGTTTCAGTCGGCCTCCATCGCTGGCTGCAGGTTGCTGTCCTTTGTAAATGTTGTTTGGGGTGTGTGTGGGGGGGGGGGGGGGTTTGCCCTGCAGGGCTGACTTTATAAGGTCCACTGAGGTGGGATGAAAGTGACCTTGTTTGCTTTGTGGGAGGTGGAGGGATTATTGGGTATTTGACTTTGGTCCTACTCTGAAATTCAATTTGGGTTCCACTGCCCACGTCAGCTCGCGTTGCAGCCTGGCACGTGCCTGCACTCCCTCTTCAGGACAAGCTGCAGTGATCATCTGAAGCCCGGCCATTTCATTTCGGCTGCATCTGCGACCATTAATTAGCCATTCACGTCCTCGGAGCTGCAGACCAGCGCGCTCTGTACATGTGAATAGTTCCTGATCACTCACATGTTCTCAGGTTTATTATGGAGGTGGTTCTGTTACACACATGTAATTACTCTCATCACGGGTTGTTCAGAATGACACTGTGTTCAGGTTTATATCAGTGAGTGGATAGGAATAGAGTGAGGTCTCTGTGTCAGAGTTTTCAGTATTTATATAGAGTATATACTTTAGCTGGTTATATATGGTGTAGTAGCTCAGAGGAGAGGGTGTTTAAATTAAAGTGTTTTACATTAAATTCAACTTAAGATCCTAAAATCCGATCGGCTGAGCTGTTTGTCCAGCTGTGACATTATTAACAATAACACACACCTCTGAGCGCTTCACGTTTGCAATAACGTTATTATTATTTTATTATAGTGTTTGTGACTGTTAGCAATAATACCCTCGAGGTTGTGTATTATTATGAAAGAGGTGTGACATTTGACTCGGCATTTAAATCCAACCCCCTGTAAGTGTCCCCGGTCTGTTATGTGGCGGTTCTAAAGCAATCGAGGTTCTCCGTCTCAGTTCTGTGTATAAACTGAACTAAACGGCCCTGAAGCTTTTAAACACGTTTATTGCAAAATACAGGAATTTAATTGCGTTCCTTTCGCAGCGTGTCATCATGTCTTGCGATGTCAGTGTGGGCTGTTTGTCAGCTCGCGTGTGCGCTGTGCATTTTAATGTAGTGTTTTCCTAAAAGGTTACTGTCAGCAGACTGAATGGTGCGGCACTGTGTTTTTAGGTGTGTATGTCCTCGTTTCCTCTGTGTACACCTTCACCCTCCCTCCCCCCGGAGTCTGTGATCAGTCGGTGCGGTTTGGTAAATGTGCAGGGAAAGGTTAATTGCTGAATTTCCAGCTGCAGCCTGCGTGCATGTCCACTTCGGTGGGAGTGGGAATGTTAACGACGGTGTAAACATGTCCCCACACTAAACCCTCCCCCGATGCACCTTCCACATGGAGATGAGGTTCTCACTTCCTTATCGTTCCTCGTCCTCAGAACGTCCGAGGCTTTCATCTTGCCGAGGTTTCAGTCCCTTGATCATTAGTGTCGGTGGGGCAGAGATCAAGGTGTTGGGAATGAGAACTTGTGCCGTGAGTGTAATGTGAAGAACCCCTGATATTAAAGCTTCTGTGTCACTGCGCGAGAACCATCTGTACAACCTTTCAGTTATTTTACAGGACACTTGATTTGAACAAATCGGATTTGTCATGTTTGTTGCCGCCGGACCGACCCCTGCAGACCCGTATCAGCTCCGTCTTTAGCCCTCATCGGCTCTGCCGAGTGGAAAGAACAATTTTGGGAGAACGTTTGTGAACCCGATCTGTTAAAGCTTAGTTTCTCTGAGCAGAGCTGCACCTCGTGAAAATTTAATTCTAACAATAAAATGAAGATTTCCAGCTTCATGGCGGTGACTTCATTAAAACCCCGTCGTGTCCTCGGGTTGAGGATACGTTTTTCAGCGTGCCGCTTTATAAGCCGACGCGTTTCTCCGGCTGCTCGCTCTGAAGGTGACGTGATTCTTTTACGAGATCGCGGCGTCGGCTGAGGACTGACGTCGCTCCTCGTTATTCGATCGTCTGACGCGGTGGTTAAATGTTGACGTGATGATGCTCCGTGTGGACCTCCTCCCTGATCTGAGACGACAGTACAGTCCTCACTGCGCTCTCTCTCTCTGACCCCTGTGCAGGCCGTGGTGCTGTGTTCCCCAGCTGCCTTCGTTTCTGTCAATCACTCTCTGTTTCATTTCACTCACCGGCTTCCCAGCACTTCATGCTTCCCAATTTCACATAGCGGCGGCGGCGGCTCAGCGACTCTCGGCACGAACTCTCCACCAGCAGCCATGAATTTCAAACAGCGCCGCTGCAGCAGCCTGTCAGCCGCGTGCGTCTCAGCCGGCCGTTTAAACCCGGCTTTTTGTTTGTTCTGATGTTCTGAGCAATTAAAGCTACAAGCACAGAACAGCGCGACGTACCGGGAACACGTTACCTCAGCATCGCAACCTGCAACACTGGTTCTTTAACACAAAACTGCACTGCTCTTAGAACTACACTGTTATTACCCCCAACAGAGCTGCACTGTTATAACCCCCAAGAGTCTAGTGCTGCACTGTTATAACCCCCAAGTGTCTAGAGCTGCACTGTTATAACCCCCAAGAGTCTAGAGCTGCACTGTTATAACCCCCAAGAGTCTAGAGCTGCACTGTTATAACTCCTAAGGCTCTAGAACTGCACTGTTATAACTCCTAAGGCTCTAGAACTGCACTGTTATAACCCCCAAGAGTCTAGAGCTGCACTGTTATAACCCCCAAGAGTCTAGAGCTACATTTACATTACATTTAGTCATTTAGCAGACGCTTTTATCCAAAGCGACTTACAAATGAGAGCTGCACTGTTATAACTCCTAAGGCTCTAGAAATGCACTGTTATAACCGCTGAGAGTCTAGAACTACCTTGTTGTAACCTTGTTGTAAGGCTATAGAACTGCAGTCTTATAACCCCCAAGAGACTAAAACTGCACTGTTATAACCCCCAAGGCTCTAAAACTGC
This sequence comes from Corydoras sp. C115, assembly GCA_019802505.1. Taxonomy (NCBI): domain Eukaryota; kingdom Metazoa; phylum Chordata; class Actinopteri; order Siluriformes; family Callichthyidae; genus Corydoras; species Corydoras sp. C115. The sequence goes on along the minus strand of JAFMOC010000191.1, from coordinate 50,232 downwards.
AGTTTTATAACCCCAAAGAGTCTAGAACTGCACTGTTATAACCCCTAAGGCTCTAGAACTGCAGTCTTATAACCCCCAAGAGTCTAAAACTGCAGTGTTATAACCCCTTAAGGCTCTAGAACTGCAGTGTTATAACTCTTTGAAAGTCTAAAAGGAGAGAAAGAATCTTAATGCTGCAGTTTACAGAGGAATTTTAGACCCTCGGGACTTTTAGTGCTTTGTCTTGGGTACTTTTGAGACATCACTTAAAACAGAGCTGTCCCTTAATCATGGACAGAAGAACACTGTGATGTTTATTGTGAGTTATGGAGAGTTCTCTGAGCGAGGCTGCGGCGCTGAAGGCTTAACGCTGCTGGACTCGCTCCACTGCATGAGCTGCACGTCTTCTCTACGCTGCCTGCATGTTTAATGTTTCGTTTGCTGCTGCCTCGATGCGCACACGCTGACCCTCGCTCAGCCTCGTCAGCGCAGCTCAAGGCTCGGACCTTTTGAAAACTTTTTTAAATGCTGTTCTTGTGTTCGGGTCCTGGACGTTTGGAATTGTATTCAGAGGATAAGCAGGCTGGAGGTTCTTGACGAGGCCGCTCCTCGCCGGCTGCTGATCTATTTTTAAAGTCTGACAGAGATTGATGTGCTCACTGCTCTGGGACTGCTGCAAGAGGACCGACCTGAGAATGCTGCAGAATGTAGAGTGTATGACATACTGTGGTTGATCGGCCCGGCTCCTGTTCATATAGCTTCATGCTACGAAAACAATAACGTCTCATTGTAGAACTACGGAGTTCGTCTATATAGATTATTATCTCTCATTGTTTACTTTTGCTGTGTTTCCATTGGCTGCTGCAACACACAAATTGTGATTAATGTAGTGATATCTCTATAGCGAATGAGTGTAGAAGGTGGTGAACCGAATGAAGGGTTCAGTCTGGAATTCCCTTCACTGCAGTTTAAAGTTCGCTGCTTTCATGTGTGCTGTCACTCACTCATTTCTGTGTTCTGTTATCGTTGCTCCCACTTTTCTGTATGGTAGCTGTTCATCAGTTTATGTGGAAAAAAACCTGATTGGTCCACACAGAGCCCTCGAGCCTTCAGCTGATGGATGTCTTTTGGATAAATGAGAACAGAAACCTGACAGATGCTTTCATGGAATTGGGAAGGGAATCTGGTAAACACGCTACAAGATCTCGAGGAAAGTCTTTTCAGAAGCTTTAAAAAAACGGTGTAAATGAAAGGGCTCTGAACGCCCCTCTGTGTGACGTGTGATCAGTTTAAAACTCAACGCAGGACTTCTTTAATGATCGCTTAACTCAGGAGTTTAATTCTAAGGCGGCAACTCGTAAAATTAATACATCAAGCAGTTTGAACGGCTTTCAAATAAACGCCGTGGACATGGACGTCTTTACTTCAAGTTCAGTCCTGCACGTCCCACTCGGCATGTCATTACACAATCGCACAATTACACAATCACACAACCCTCATGTGCAGCTCGTTTCTCTCGTTTTTTTGTTTTTGTTTTGTTGAACTTTGTTGTTTTTACAGTAATAATAATATTAATAATTGTTGTATAACCTCTGCAGTTATATCACACGTGATGACACCGCTAAACCCCGGGGGGAGGGCGGGGTGGCGGTTCGGATTATTTTACGAGGCTTTTTGGCCTCATACTGCGCTTCACTCCCAACACAAAAGGGGCCCGGCAGAAGGCAGGACCGGCCCCCTCGGGCTCCAGGGCTCGTCTGACACCTCTCCTCAGCGTCTTCATTTGCTGCTCGAGGGTCTTTTTTTTATTTAGTTTTTTTTTTACAGTCCGTAGCTCATACTGCGGTATTGATTCATCGTTGCTGTCACCCGAGTCAAAACAATTTGATTTGGTCTTCTGTATTAAACGAAGACCCCTTTTATGTTTGCATCGCTGCATAGAGGGTCTGTAGCTGGGCCCCAGACCGGGTGTCTGTCAGAACTAATAAAATACAGGGAGACAGCCGGTGTTGGCACGTTACGGGCTTTTTTTGGCCTTTTTCTCCGGAGCAGCAGGGGTTTGCCAGCTGGCTGGAACGAAGCAGACCTGCCGATTTCACTCGCCGTGTGAAGCAAATGGTCTATTCGAGCTCAATGAATGGTCAGAGTTCTAGGTGATGAAATGGTATTAAGGGGCCACGCTCTGACTGGGGCAGATGAGGCCGTGTCCCCGCTTGGACGGGCTTGCCTGAACTCTCTTTGTCAGGACTCGGGGGAGACAGAGAGCCTTCTTTCGGCGAGCGAATGCACAAACAGAGAGGCTCCAAGCGCCGATGCTTTTTCCTCAATAATAACTCTGCCTCTTTGACTCGCCGTGTGGAGCGCTTCTCCTGCTGGGTGTTGATATGCACTCGCCTCCGTCCATTTCGGGACCCATCACGGCCTCCGCACAAAAGAACGGGGGCGAGGAAGTCAGGGAGAAAATGATGTGGCCTGGAGTAGACATGTCTAACGATGGGGGCTGTGGTTGTGTGATGGTTAAGCTGCTGGATTTGTTAAGGGCTTAGGTTCACAGTCTCTGTTCTAATTCATCTCAATGGATTTCCATGGTAGTCAAGTCAGAACTTTATGTGGACCAATCGAGTTCCTCCACTTTCCCAGCTCCACCTGGTTCATGTTGGTGTTGGTGGCTCGTCCCCAGCTGCACGGTGTTTGTTAGTCATCCTGTAACCTTTCATCGGTGCTCTACAGGATGCCGAGGGCTGGACATTTTTGTGATTGGTCACATGATTAGAAACCTGCAGCCCGACTGTACACATTGCCATTTGATTTCACGCGTGTTCGTATTGGTTCTTTCTTTTTATCCCTCATTTGCATAACGGAATGATGGATGGGCTTCATTAAACTCACTTCAGGCCTAATTTATTCTGCAAATCAAGCCTTGGTAATTATAGACGGTACATTTCGGCATATTGGATTTCTTTTAGTGGGTCACACGGTACCCTCTCCTCTGATGTCAGCGTGCCCCGAGGCGTCGGGGTGCCAGCTTTTGTATGTAATTTGGCTTTCGCACTTGTTTTCACACTCGGGGCTCTTGCAGGTGGCCTGTCGAAAGCAGCTTGTTATTCACATTCGAATCGGAGGAGAAGGTCTGGCTGGAGAGAGAGCCTCAGCTGTCGGCCGTTGCTGTCGGTTACCCCGCCGTGTCTGTCACCTCTGGCTGCGGCCCGGCCCTCCTTGGTCTGGCCCAATTTCTGTTGCAGTCTGTCGAGGGTGCCGTTTCTTACTCTTCTCAGCAGAATGTGCTCTACAAGCTCTTAATTGTACGTATTCCATTTAGCGCATTTAGACGTCGCCATTTTCCAGAGCCACTTACAAAAGGGCTTTGTTTTGTCAGTGCTAATGGTTTACAGAATGGGAGCAGCATTTAGGAGGAACCCTGTTAGAAGCTGACATGATAAATAAGCGGGCACAAGGAGACCTTTCTTCTTTATTTAGAAAGTAAGTGCATGGTGGAGGTCGTCGTCCAGAGACCGTGAAAGCGCTCTTATATCCCCTGAACGGTTATAAGGTGGTGAATTTCAGGTCATTTCACCTCATCGGCTGCAGATTTTAAAAACCCTTTATAATGCAGGTCATTTACGAGGTTAAACACCGATTCGGCTGAGAGAGCCCGGCTCACAGTCTCTGTTCTAGTTCTAGTTCTCCCCCTTCAACTCATCCAGCTATGTGTTTATTTACCTGACCATGTTCTCCTCTTCTGGAACCATCATCACAAGTCACAGTAGACAGGAATTAGGATGCGAGTGATTTTAGAGGTTTTGACGGCGTGTCCGTGTGTCCCGTCACTGCACCGGTGCACAGATGTGGTTTGGAGGAGGACGTTGTGTCTTTTGTGGTATAGAGCTCGTCGTTCTGAGGTTTCCCGACCTCCTGCTTCACCATAACCTTCTTCCTGTGGATCGGCCTCTCCGAGATGTGGTGTGGATTATCTCCAATCAGCCACTTTTCCCTCAAGTCAACATCCGTTCTGATGTCAGTTAGCTCGCCGGGCAGATGTGCTGACGCAGATCCGGAGTTGGATTACAGAAATGGCGCAGGACCGGCGTTATCTGTTTCCGAACTCATTTGCTGTAATGGTTCATTACAGATTGTTTCCTATGTTCATTATTAATATAATAATGTTCATTATTAACTCCTCATAGAAACGGCATGAGATCACTGACGCCACAGAATACGAACAAACAGGTCCAATAGGAGATTGAATTCTGGATGATTTCTCCTCTGTGGACTTTAAATCCACTGCTTAGGCTCAGATGACCCACGATGCATTGTAGTACACATTGACCAGTTCATCGATGTAAAGTGTACTTTAAAAAGTTGGAAGTGTAAATAAAATCGGGGGTGCTGCTGAGATGAAGGCCCACACCTTCTCCTGTCTCATCTATCACTTAGCTCTGGGTCATGGTTGAGTGATGAAGCCCTCCAGGAGCCCTGCGCTGTCCTGAGAGGCTCTGAGCTGTCACGCCGGCGTGTGGACAGAACCTCCCCAGAGACCCTGACCGGCAGAGCGTGCAGCAGTCAGCTCTGCCGAGATTCTTCAAACCCCCCCCCCCCCCCCCCCCCTGCAGCCAGAGCGACTACGTCAGGTCCTGACAACACATTTATCTGCGCTGGGTAATGGGATCGGACGCCGTACGGGCCCCGCCGTCCCTCGATGAGGACCTCCGCTGAAGGTCGCTGTAAATGGACAGAGGGGGAATCGACTTTCCTGGATAAAATAAGACACTTTAACACGTTCAGACTCGATGAAATCAGCCGCGTGTGGTGTTGCTCCAACTCAGTCGGCTTCAATTAAAGCACCTCCACTCAGAGAGGGAGGACGGGGAGGACGGGGACGCAGTCAGGCACCGGCCACGATTTCAAATACTACAATATAAAATAAAATATAAAACGATAAAATAATACAGATAATAAACTGAAATTAATATCAAACTATAACCATGTCACCTAAAGAGCTGAATTACACAGTTATTCAGCGAGGTTACTGTCACGCATCGGCCACTTTATTAGAAACAGTTTTTTTTCTCATTGTTTTTATTTTTTATATAGATGCTGTCGTCCATCTGCCACTAAACGGATTCTCGTCACTGTACCCTGGTTCTTTAATCTTCATTATAAAACGGGTAGTTCCGCTCCTTAAATCTGATTGGCTGAACCGTTTGTCGAGCCGCAACATTATTGACAGTAACACACACGTGTGAGTGCTTCACATTCATATGAGTTGTGTGTTATTGTAAAAGCAGAGTAACTGTACTCCGCTACCCATTCACCGTTCTGTGACTTATTCACAGGCCTCTCGTACATCATTGCTTTAGTAACACTGATGTGGTGATGACGTGTTGCGCTCGTATGATTGGGTCTGCCGAGTTTTTAGGAGAGCGTACCTTGGTGATGCCGGTAGCTGGACGTTTTGGTCAGTGGGTCATTCTCAGTGCAGCAGTGTCACGCCGATGTGGCCTCATCTGATCCACTCCTGACGGGAAACGGAGCAGATTACACTCTTTATGTCGCTCATTGATTTTCAGATGCCATTAACCATGCTGACCTCAAGAAGGCTGCTATTCACCTGCGCACAAGTTCCATTCCACCGGCGTCCGCGCCGTTCCGGTTTCCACGGTAACCTGTGACGAGCAGCCGCCGTGCACTGCCTCCTCGCCGCATCGCTCCCTTTGAGGCCTTGAGAGCTCTTTGCGGCTTCTGCTCACGCAGAACAAACATTGGTATTATGTGGTTCATCTGCCAGCTGCACTGTCTGCCTTTGTTTCCACATGCCAGTTGAATGATATTTCAATTTCTTGTGTTTGTCTGAGCGTCTGCTGCTCCACAGCTGACTGATCGTCATCCATCTGGGTGGAGCTGTGAGCTCCGAGCATCCAGGAGGTGGCCTCGCTGCGACTCAGTGGGGCAGCGTGGATGTTTGTACAGGATGCTGCAGGTTTTAATGTAAACGGAGTGATGAGTGGGTTCTCTCAGTAAACACAGATCACAGATCTCGCTGTGCGGGGCGGTGCGTTCTGCGTGTTTATTCCGGTCAGCCTCGACTGACCAATGAGAAACTGCCGTACTTACTGTCTGTGTGAAAACAGAGCTGGGTTCAGTTGGAGTTTAGTTGATGCTCGGTTCAGTTGGGGTTTAGTTGATGCTGGGTTCAGTTGGAGTTTAGTTGATGCTGGGTTCAGTGTGAGGCTTCTATACTTTGACCTCAGGTTTTTTTTTTAATGGTGAGGGTCCAGTGATGGTTCTGTTGGTTCTGGACTCCAGTCTGGATTTCTCTGGTGAAGGGATGAGGTTGGATTTCGTGAGTTCCAGGGATCTGTTAGGGGTTTAGTGTCACTGCTTTTTAAAATTCCTCACAAATGAGATTTCCCATTCAAAAACGTCTTTGTGTATAAAACAAAACAGGATTAATAATCATAATTTGGAAATAAACACTGGGTTTTTGTTTCCCATAATTGTACGTCGTGTTCACAAATAATCCCTCGCTGTCAAAACATGATTTTAATAATTCCACTCCCCACGCTGCTCCTGGATTTTCTGTTCCACCTCTGCTGTCACTTTTATCCTCATTTCCTTTCCTTCGTTTTAATGTTCTGTAATTCCACGTGTTCCGTGTTTAATGTGCTTTAAAGCATTAGCACGGGTTCTGGGGTCTCAGCTCCTTGTCTCGTTTTAAACTCCAAATTCACCTTTTTGTTTGGTCCCTGCATCCCACATGATGTGTGAGAAGCTCTTTGTTTTTCGTCCGTGAGCATTTTAACGTTAAATCTACGTCACCATGACGAAACCTTTTGTCTTTGAAGAGAGTTTCCCCTGATAAACTGAAATATGATTTACGGTTTATATGCAGAAGTTCCACTGTATTTATTTATTTGCAAAATATAAAGAGTTTTATGATCTTTATTGGATGCACAGTGAGAGCCGCCTGCACCTTTAAAGTCAAATAAAATAAAGATAATGGTTTTATTTTGTGTAATGCTGAATTATAAAGACCACACAGTGTTACACAGCAGCTTCATGTCGCCAAATTCAAGCCTTTCTCAGTGGAAACGGAAAGGGGGGGGGGGGGGGGGGGTTGTTAAGTAACCAGTGGCATCTCTTCAGGAAGCTCAGAGCAGACTGGCCTTTAGAGCAGACATTCATTTTAAAGCCTGAGAGACCAGCTCCTGCGTCCCGTCATTAAATATACATCAGCTCATGTTAGCCTCATGAAATATGCAGCAGGTATGCGAGGTGACGGCCGGGTCTCCGGCTGACTTTCTTGGCATTTGGGTCACATGATGCCTGATTTTCCCCGCTTCACTTGCACTCGTATTAATAGAACAATCCGACATGAGTCTTGTTTCTCCTTCTAATTTGGACCGGAGCCGGCTTTAAATTGCTCATGAATTTTACATGGCGGTGAGCAGGAGCTCCGTCTGCTGTGTCCCGCGGATGTAAAAGAGCGAGTGGATTTATTTACTCTTGGGATCCGTGGGACCCTCGTTTGTGATCTCACGAGCTGCTCTACGCCAGAGGTCCGGCTCGCGTTCTCTGCTGGTTTCCTCAGACCTTTACGGAGACAGATTTATCTCCTCATACCAGCGTTTAACGACGTGTGTAAATCCAGCTCGCCGGCTCTGAGCACGCCACGGAAACGCTCGAATCTGACCGAATGGGGCTGCCTGTAAATTTTGAGCACTTTTAAGAGCCTTCTAAATCCACGACAGGCGCGTAAATAGGAGTCCAGAGTCCAGAGGGAGGCCGGTGGACCGGCGCGCAGGAAACTTTTCATTAATTTGGGTCCCTCTTTAAAAATTAGTCACTGAAAAATATTTTATCGTTATTTAAGGTGGCATAGTGCTTAGCATGTTCACCTCTCAGCCCTGGGGATCCAGATTCCAATCCAGATGTGTTCCAGGTTCGGGTTTTTCAGTTTCCTCTGTGTAAAAACATGGATTAAAGGTATATTGGCTGATCTAAATTGCCCCTATTTAGTGTGAGTGTGTGCCCAGCGAAGGATCGGCTCCCTGATCTGGTGTGTGTGTGTGTACTATATGTTCTGTGGTTCTCCTTCCATTCCCTTATAGACTCGCACAGCGCCTCACTGTGTTGATTCAGTCTGCTTTTAGATCGGTTGTGTCAATGTTTCCATTGGACGCTCTGCTAGGAAACGCTGGGACGCTGGATGAAAATACAAACAGGCTGTTACTGATGACATCACTGCCCTTGTACAAATATGTCATAGTTCTCATTTTACTTCAGACATTAAAAGCCAAAAAAAAACAAACTCCCTTCAGTCATGGAAGAAGAAGAATTCAGGAGCAACGTTGAAATCCGTCATAACAAAAACTCCTAGTTCAAAACGCATAGTTCAAAGTGCATCAGGATTAGCAGCTAAATTTAGTGATCGTGTTGGAGGCCATCTAATAGAAGGCCAGCGGAGACTTACGGATGTCAAGCCTGGACGATGAGGAGCGAGGAAGAACGTTCGGTTTAGGGGACGTCCAGCCGGTGCTTTATATATACGCTTTTATACTCCAACATCAGATTGAGATTAAACTCTGGAATAAATTACACATCGTCTGTTTTAATATTCTTCAGCGGGTTTTGTGTCTTCGGGGTGTAACCTCGGTCCTGCGCTCTACCTGCGCTCGTCCCTGCGGTAAACCTGAGCGCCGGAGTGAAATTAAAGGCATGAGACGTTCTTTTGTACGGCGCCGGTAACCCGGGCGATAGGATCTCGGGCAGACTGGGAGTAAAATGAGTCCGGGAGAAATGAGAAGAGGCGACGAGAGGGGCCGAGATCCGCTACCCACCGCATACACAATGAGCAACCACCTTGTGGAAGGACTGAGGATTGTGATTAAGTAGTGTCAATTGCATTAGCCGCGGCCCTCTGCGTTGCTCTTGTCTCTGGAATAATGGAGAAAGATGAACTCCGGTGTATCCCTGACGACGGCCCGCTAATGATCTCCACACAGCACCAGAATTCAAATTCCTCACACACACCGCATTACAGCACCGGTCCTATTCTCCAGCTTCACGCTGCAGGACGACCTCTCGCGCCGGCCGCCAGACTTGGCGCTGTTCCCGGCTGGAGCGAGCTCGCCTTTCAGACTTCAATATAAAGGCTTCCTCTGAAATTCCATCGCTGTGTACCATTTAGTGCACCGGCATGGGACTGTTATTGTGGAAATGCACGCCATCTTTAGCCTCAGCCCCTCACTAAATCATCACACACACACACACACACGGCTCTGCTGTCCCACAAATCAGGGTACGAGTGGAATTTCTGCAGGGATTATTACTGATTAGTGGCCTTCACTTAAAACCAGCACTTCACACCATGAGGTGTAAATAAAGCGATTGCTTCAGTAATAAATCATTAGTTCAGCGCTGACAGGGGCGAATACTAAGATCTAAGAGCCTCCAGTCCTTTTTCCAGAAGGTTCTGGAGTGAATGTTCCGCGGCCGTGTGGACGGTGGCGTGTTCTCTTCCCTCTCGCCGCTGACCTGTGGATGCTGCGTATCGAGTGCTGCTCCTGTTTTTAGTGTACGATCAGCAGGATCCCGGGTTCGGGGGGGTGTGAAAACAGAACGCCGGGCCTTTAACAGCCCATCGGTTTCCTCTCTGCACCACAGCTGTTAGAGCCGCAACACCTCCCTCAGCTCCCACACGTTAACATGAGCAGCATCGGCGTAATGAATTGATATTTCATATTCCACCATCTTTAATTGAATGCACCATGTTTGCCAAGAAGAATCAAATCCAAACAGAGAGAAGAAATCACTGCTGCGATTCGCGAGCGAGCGAGCGGCGGGAACGCTCTCTAATGCATTAATTAGTGTTTCAGCTCTCTTTCTGAAGGTAATTTCTGCAGGATCAGCAAATATTGTACGATAATGGATTGTTGAATCGGTTCGAATGCATTAATTATATTTATCACACGTCTAAAGCGCTTTGGTTCCCTCTGCAGGAACGCCCCGGTTCTCCGGGCAGCCCGAGGCGAGGACGGTGCAGGTGGGGGACAGTCAGGTGCTGAGCTGCGAAGCCAACGCAGACTTGATGACCTTCATCCGGTGGGAGCGCAATAAAGAGCCAGTGACGGCGGATCAGAGGGTGTACACGTTACCCAGCGGCGCGCTGGTGATCAGCAACGCCACGGAGACGGACGGCGGCCTGTACCGGTGCGTCCTGGAGAACCTGGGACCCACCAAGAGCAGCGATGAGGCTGAGCTCCAGGTTCTGTCAGGTGAGTGTGGGTAACTGTGTGGGTTCATCAAAGACAGCAGAGTCAATCAATCTAAAACCAAATTCCTTTGTGGCAGATCTTTAGCATGCAGCTTTATTTACACGGCAGTCGCAGCTCCGAGAGCCGAGTAGAACGTTAGAGATCCTAAATCAGACACATTCCCGGCAGCAGTCGGTTATCTCTGTGTACAGAGAGCTGAACAGGGATCACAGCTCGCTGCTGTGACGTCTTTCTGAAATAGAGCAGCGGGAAATGTTATGATCATCAGTCCAGAAGCAGATAAACAATAATAATAATAATAAGTTCTATATATATAGTTCTATTTATATAACGATAAACAAAACCATCCCGTCTTAAGACCTCCTGTATAAAGGTCCTTAGAGGTTAAAAGGTCAAGCAGGGTCAAGGGCTGGTCTTCATTCACAGCCCTTTCTGTCCGTCATGAAGTCTCCAAACATTAACCGTGACCCCGCTCTGCTTCGTCCCCTGCACTCAGATCCTTGGGAGGAGCAGAGGCTGGAGTTCCTCAGGCAGCCCGGCTCCGTGTCCAGAGTGCGGGGAGAGAACGTGCTGCTCCCCTGTGTGGTCAGCGGATTCCCTGCACCCTTCGTCCGGTGGACGCAGAACGACGAGGTCGTTGATGAAAGGTAGGAGTGAACTCTTATCTCATGTTCACAAAAGTTTTCATAAGAAATAAGAGTTTAGTTTGGTTGGAATAATAAAACTAAATGTGTTGTGATCGTTACATCGATGGAAGAGCTCCTGAAATACTAATTAATTAAAATACACTATAGACAAAAGTATTCAGACACATATTCTGTATATTAAACCTACAAGAGAACATGCAAACTGCAGGAGGAAGGAGTTTTATATCAGCAGAACGATTATCAGCAGATGTTTATGGATGTGGTGTGTGAGGATATACAGGTGGTCGTGGTGACCAATCAGGACCAAGTTATAATCCGCTGTGGCGCTCCTAATGGGAACAGCTACAAAAAGAAGTCGTCATCAGTTTAACCTGAATTATATCACACTGAAGTCAGCCAGCCATTTAAAAGGTTCTGCACCCCCCGGGGGAGGGGGGAGGGTGCACTTCCGGCCCACCCACAGCGCTGCTCCTGCCGTACAGCGAGCTGTCAGTACGGTGACGCTGTTAGAGATCCGTTATTGACTCGTCTCGGAGCGCCGTTGTCATATTTTCAGGGTTCGGACCTGAGGGCCACCGCGGGGGCCGTTGGATCCAGAGCTGCACCGCGTCAGATTTAATTTGCATTACAGGCTCATAACATCGCGCCATTTGTTTGTCTCAGTCGATGGGATGAAGGCAGTGTGTCGGAGATTTGCATTGGAAATGAAGCCTTGCTTTCGAGTGTGAGAGTCGAGTGACGAGTCGCGTCCGCCGCGAGGCATCGATTTCTCTCCGTCTCACACGTGTTACTTTAGCCGTGAGATCTCAGTGCAGCGGCAGCAGTCTGAGGATTGTAAGCGAGTTTGGGTGTCCGTCTGTCTGTCTGTCTGTCTGTCTGTCTGGCTGGCTGCTGTTAACTTGGCATGCAGTCATAGCTTGTCCCAGCTGTTAGAGTAAATAATTAGAGAGTTGGCGCCTGCACAGAGAGGTGTTAGAGTCATACAGACTGTCACACACACACACACACACACACACACACACACACACACTTCATAGCCGCTGTGTAAAGCAGGTCACACACAAGTATGCAACATGGCTGAATGTTGTTGTGAAAACGTTTAACGAGTGTAAGGAGGTTCCGATACTTGCCCCGTGGTCGATCGCTGATATTTAACAGTGTGAGGCACGCAGAATGCATCTGATCAGAATTCAGGCTCAGTCCTCCGTCCAGAACATCAGTGCCTCCCATCTGCATGCTGCCCAGCGTCCCCGATCGCACCTATAATTTTACATTTTAAATTATTTTCAGTTTCAGCACCGTACAGCACCTTGTTGCAGCCGCTGTTTTTTTAAAAGTGATTTATAAATAAAATTGAGTCGGGTTGAGCCGGTCTCCGTTCCTCTCGCTCGTTTATTAGGTGCCCGTGGCAACTGAGCAGAACCCAGAGCACAGGAGCGGGTTTTATTCACAGAATGAATTAAACGTGTGTTTAAACACATCTGCAGACCTGCGTCACCGCCGGCGCCTCGCGGTCCTGCTGTTCCTTTGTTTGTCATGAAAAAAAAAAACGCTTAGTTAATGCGTCTGTTGATAATTATGACATTCACTCTCCTGATTATTAACATCTCGAGGGGGGGGGGTTGTTCTGCTTAATGGCTAATTAGCACATGGTTGTAGACACGAGACCACAGAGGACATTTCACATGACTGTGTCCTCACAAACGTGATTGGATCGGGGCGAAGTCGAGGCCGTGTCAGTGCTCCTCGTCTGTGAGGTTTGGGATTAAGAGGCCAAGAAAGTGTGGAACACCGTTATGTAAATGTTAAAAATGTAGAATGTTCGTTATGCTCAGAGTGTACAGAACAGCCAGAGACTACCAATGAAGGCAGAGTTGTGACATCACAAAGTCAGTGAAACTACAAAATCCCCCCCCCACACCCAGCACACTGACTGACGAGGAACTGACCTGATCATTTCCATTCACGTCTGAATTTTTTATTTTTTGAAAGTTGGGGGCATGGGGTCCCCACCGGCCCCTGGATTTAACATCTTTAACCCTGTGAGTGTGAGTTCTGTCCTCTATAGAACCTCTGGAGACAGTCAGGTGGTTTTTGCAGTACTAACCATCTCCAGTGGGATGGTTTTCATTAAGCAGCGCAGATTTGTTCGTTAGCTGACATTCATATCGTACGGGATTCTGAGCGTGCGGTCCACCCCGTCACCAATTTAGCCGTTTTATGTACAAAGACAGGTGAATGTTGAGACCTTTCTACTCTATCAACACAATCATTTAGCTGAAAGGGCATCGTGTCTCTCCAGCACGCAAAAATATTGATTGTCAAATTTCAGTCGACGTGCGCTTCACTCGGGTGACGGCTCGTAATGATTGCCGCCGTTTGCCGGCGCGTCTCAGGAGATGGCGGTGTGACTGAATACGTTACGAGGATTAGAGGTGCTAAACGGGGGAGTGGGATTCAGCGAGGCAGATGAAAGCGTGGGGGATGAAGATGAAAGCGCCAACCTCACATGAGTGAGTGATTCCAGAAAAATTGCCGTCTCCCTCACGTCTGACCGTCTGATCGCTCGCCCAAATTGTTCGAATTCAGGAGAATGCGTCTGCGAGCGCCGAAACGTTCTGTGGGGTAGAACAGAACACATCAGTATTTCGGGGAACGTACAATCTGTATTCCACTATGAATTCGTTTAACAACAGCACACCAAATAAATAAGAACTTTTCTTATTAACGTGGCGGCTCGACGTTCAGCGCTGAGATTCAGATTCCAAACCCGATCGGGTTCTGCTGTTTCCCTCCACAGTCCCAAAAACATAGATTCAAGGTAAATTAGCTGCTTTAGATTGCCCCTATATGGTGTATGTGATTGTGTAAGTGTGCCCAGCAATAGATCGACGCCTTGTCTGGGCTGTATCTACCCAGCGTCTGAAACGTCCTCCCCTGAATGGGCATAGGGAACCCCCCCAAGAACCTAATAGATCTTTGAAGATCTTTAAAGTCATACAGTTTGTTGTTTTGCAGAAGTTTTTATGTTAGAGAGGAACCAGCTGATCAATAAAGACAGCAAAAGTGTGATGTGTGTGTCTGATTGTTGCATTAAATTGATTTAAGGTGCTTATCTGATATCAATTCATAACCTTCTGAATCCAGAACCCTTAAATTCTGTACTATAGTTTTAATGTAACCCTAAATTATAGAGCTGATAATGAACTTTTCCGCCGTCGTCATGCGTGTGGATCCTTTTCTGTGCAGAGTGGAGATCCTCATGTCAGTGGAACTGCGTGTTGTTAGGACTCTTAGCGTCCTCGCTTTTGAATCTTTATCTCAGACAGTACATTTCCTGCATCACCCTCCGTTTTCACTGAGAGCTTTAATACCGAGGCCATAAATTAAACATGCAGAATGAATGAGCTGGAAACAGCAGACGCTGGCGCTTAATCTCCTAATGATACTGACACCGAACAAAAAAGCAGCCGGAATTATAGTCCATTACTGTTGATAAGCGACTCTCCCAATGCCGCTCCTGCCCCTCCTCTGCTGGGGACAGCAGCGAGAGTGTACGGTGATTGACCCTAAATTGGATTTTAAATGGTGTTCCAGAGAACGAGCAAAGAAGAGTGGCAGCCAAAGAAAAGAGTGAGAGCGTGAGATAGCGGCCATCAGTATTCTGAGCGTGTGCGCTGACATGGCAGCTCAGACAGACGATCTCCAGGTCCGCTCTGTAGTGCTGACAAAAAGACGCTGGTCATGTGAACCCCATCACTGCTCGAGTAAGCAAGTGGGGCGCGGGGGTCAGGACATCGCCTACGTCAACACTTTATGGCTTTTCTGCAGCCTCACCGGGCAGCGAGGGCAAAACACGAGGCAAGGGATTTAAACGAAGGCTTGAGACGTCCTGCGTTGAGTCCCTCATGATGTTGCAGTATGGCTGTAGTCCATGCAGTGACACACACACACACACACACACACACACACACACACACACACACACTGAAGTGTACACAGGTGCCCGGAGTGCTTGTATACTGTGATCAGGGATACCCTTGCTCAAGGGCTCTTCAACCATGGGACCAAGAATCAAACCCGCAGACCTCAAGGCCTTAACCCCCAAGCTCATGACTGCCCCCTGTACAGAAGGTGGGATGTAACAACATCACAGACGGTTTCAGATTATAACCTCAACATCCTTAAACTCTATAATCTGCAACCTTGTCTACAGGGATGATCCAAATGTTTATGGAGCCATGCTCTCGCTTTGGATTGCAGCAGCATGTGGAGGGTTCTCCTAAACGGGGTGTGAGGTCGTGAAGCCGTTTCTTTTGAAGCGCGGACTTGTTTTGGAAGCAGAACCCGTTCACATGAGCATTTAAAGCATTTTCTGTAGGACCGCTGCGGCGAATCCAATTTAAAAAGGTGAGGGTGATGTGTTCCGACTGCCTAATAGCTTAGAAAGCTTCCCGAGCCATCAGAGACCCTCGGCCGAATCAAGTTGCCGACTCTCTTAAATATAGAACAGCCTGCCAGTCTAAGCAGACGACTCAGATTTTTTTGAGTGTGTTGGGAATTGGGCTCTTATTTTAAGCTGAATGTTGTTCTTGGCCGTGGCTCTCACTAAAAGTTTCCCTCACCATCAGCCGAACTAAACTGTGCTTTTCGAGGGCCACAGTGAGTCACCGGCTGACGTGCCGGGAAAAGTAATTGCCTGTTTGAAGCCTTTATGGTTTTTCAGTGTGTATGTATAGAGCAGGATAATTCAGAAGCCAAAAACGGAGCATGCTGGGAGAAAAAAAAAAAAAAAAAAAAAAGGCTGCAATAGGAAAGAGATGAAGGTCGGTAGGTTGCCGCGTCATGACTACCAACACGAATACTGATTTATTAATTATGTACCTGTGATCAGCTCTGCTGGTGAATCCAGTCAATGTTAGTCCGCCACCTGTCCAATCAGCACTGCAGATCAGATGCACCCCTCGTGGCAGAGGTATCGCCTCATGGCAGGGCTTCAGTCCATAAGGTCGTGCTCCCTGCCACACGGCACATGATCCCTTCAGTCTGATCGAGCATCTGTGAGGAGCCGGGCTGATCCAGCACTCTTCCATCTGGCGGCGTGGAGAATCGGCAGCTCTGTTGTGCCAGATACCGCAGGGCACCTTCAGAGGTCTTGTAGAGTCCATGTCTCAGTAGTTTGGAGCTGATCGAATTTGGGGTATAATATCGCAGCTGGCTGAAGCTTTATTCTCATATTTAACAGAAGCTTACTCTTAAATTAAAACAAAGAGAAAATAATGGCCTAAAGTTCGTAAATCTAACTACCGACAAACTACGCACCAATCGAGCTCAGCGATGACGAAACATCATAAAGGAAGATGGCGGCTCCAGATGGAGTCTTGTTATTTTAATTCACTTCACTGGCGGAAGATACTGGCGGATATGAGCAGAGCTTCCTGTCGACTTCATTTTCATCCAGCGCCGTGATCTCGATGCTCCGTGACCTCAGCCAGCGTTCAGCTGCACTCAGGTCTCCGGCATCTGAATATCATTTAGCTGTAATTTAATCATCCAGTCCGAGTGTCGGGTTCTCCAGCTGAAGCCTCCTCAGAGTGAGCGGGGTACGGTACCCATACAGAACACTGCAGCTTTTCATGAGGCAACAACTGGAAGACAAACAGTGTGGCATTCTCCTGACGTGCTGATTTAAAAAAAAAATGTGACTGGAAACTTTTACAAACAAGTGAAGAACATGCAAATTCCAGGCAGGAAGGATGTAGTCTGTCCTTTTCGGAAAAACGGCCCGCTGGTGCTCCGAGGCTTCAGTGTGAAACCGCTGTCCAAGTCGAAAACTAATAAAGATCTGAAATGTAATCAGTTTTCAGTTTAACACTGACGTCTTTCTGTGAAGACGACTTGATAATGATTAGTCTGCTGAGTATTATGGCCTGTAGTCTGAGATGTGCAGAAGCAGGTCCATTTTTTTTTTTGTAATTAATAAAATCTCATCAGCCGACCTCCTTGATTATTTTACTGTGGCTAAGTAAAAAATAAATAAATAAATAAATAAGCGACGGTGGCAATTTGCGACTAATTAAAGGTTTTTGTTGGGGGCCGTGTGAGGTGTAATGCATTTCAATTAATTTATGCTCCCTTGCCTTTACACCCGAAGTATTTGTATTCACAGTGGCACCTGAGCACCTTTTTATCCGAGTGGATTTATGAATAGAGATTTAGAGATCAGTGGGACGACCGTCATCAGAGGAGATGGGGGTGGTGAGGGGTGGGGGTGTCATTAGGAGGGGGGAGGGTCATTTCATTGAAACAGTGTCAGCGATGAGGCTGGTTCGTAGTTTATTTGTAGTCTAGTTTATTTACACTGTTCTCAAAGCAGCGTGACATTTTTAAGCCTTAGAGAACAGACTGGTGTTCTTTGGGTCAGTGCTTTAGCTTCAGAATCTTAGATTCTGCAAACCTACAGTTCTTTATTTCCGAAAGCCGTTATTAAATCTGTGCAGCTGTCTCTCTGCATTGCTTTAGTTCAACAAACTGTCCCGGAGCGAGCGGTGCAGCGACCACAGGCTGGAAGACGAGCGCAGCCAACCTCATCTGTCGAGGTGCTGATGCAAACCGGATGTAAAATTCTTCCATAAATAATTACGTCACGGCGAGGAAAGCGATTTCAAAGGCTGTTCAGTGCCGCGGTGTTTGCAGTGGAGCGAACGTCTTCAGCGGAACAAACCTGCCGGACAGCGGCCTCTTTATAAACGGAGCTGTGTGGATATGAAGCAGAACCGGCCTCTTTAACCCCAATCCCACGACTCCCCCGTATGCGAGTGTAAGACGACGGGATGGTTTCATCCTCCGTGCTTCACCCTGCTCTTCCAGCTGTGCTGTACAGATGTGAGGAATCTGACAGGTGCCCTCTGTTATCCTGCGTGACGATGCTGGCAGGGAGTTCATTTGTGTGTTTATCAGAATGTGAGCAGATGTGGGAGGAAGTGCACGGTCTGAAACAGACACCGGTTCTGATGGGGCAGCTCTGTATTTGTAGTTGGACCGCCGGAGAGTCTGACCGCTGGACTTATTAAAGAACCAAACAAACATACCATTATAACTGTTTTGGTTTTTATCGTTCTGTACTCAGTAGGGGGCGGCACTGTGGCTTATTGGTTAGCATCTTCTCCTCTCAGCGCTGGGGAGTTTCCATGTTCTCCCCGTGTCTGCGTGGGTTTCCTCCGGGTTCTCCGGTTTCCTCCCACAATCCAAAAACATGGATCAAGTCAATTGAATTCTCCAAATTGCCCCATATACAGTGTGTCTGTGTGAGTGAGTGTGTGCCCAGCGATGGATTGGCGCCCTGTCCTGGGTCTATCTGCCCAGCGCCTGAGACGTTCTCCCCTGGATGGGCATGGGGAACCCCACCGCGACCCTAATAGAGGATAAAGCGGGAGATAATGAATGAATGAATGTACTAAGTAGGGGGCGGCACTGTGGCTTATTGGTTAGCATGTTCTCCTCTCAGTGCTGGGGAGTTTCCATGTTCTCCCCATGTCTGCGTGGGTTTCCTCTGGTTTATTCTGGTTTCTGCCCACAGTCCAAAAAACATGGATCAAGGTCAATTGAATTCTCCAAATTGCCCCATATAGTGTGTCTGTGTGAGTGAGTGTGTGCCCTGTGATAGATTGGCGCCCTGTCCTGGGTCTATCTGCTCAGCACCTGAAATGTCGCCCGCGACACTAGTAGAGGATAAAACAGAAGATAATGGATGGATGTGCTCTGGTTCTGTATATAGTTTGAATTTGTCCTCACTGTGGAACCCCTCATTACTCAGGATCTCATGAAGAACCTACGTCCATTTAACATTGGATTTGATTTATTTCTAATGACGTTGAGGTTCTGACTGCATGAGGATCACAGTAATCATCTGCAGTGATGTGTTCTGCGCACTCCACCGTAAACAGAGTGGGAACCCTGAATCACTGAAATGCTTTGTTTATTAGCAGTGTCCTCACATCTGCTGGATCAGACTGGAGAACCTGTCTTCCGTCCCTCCGTTCTCTGTCCTTCTGTCCTCTAACCGTCTCTCCTGTTCTGACTCGTTCTCCTATAGCAGATCGATTTCTCCGCTTGCAACCCAACCCCCCACCCACCGCCCCGTGTGCATGCAGAGGCGTTCTAAGCACGGCAAAAGTCATCCGCCGAACCTTCACAGTCCTCGACTGCTGACCTGACGTTCCTCACATTCACACGTGCGACTAAATATCGCATCCGACATCCGCATTCGTAACGCCGTGTTGAAATAGACGTGTTATCTGTGTGTCTGGCCCTCTGCGCGGAACCCGAGACGTTGCACATGAAGGTGCATTAGCTGGTGTGTGGTTTCGACCCCCCGCTGCCTCTGTTTGTTGTATGTAAAAGCATATTTGACCCTCTTCAGTTGGAATATTGACCAGCTCTCTTGTCCTCCCCGCAGCGACGGCCGCTTTCAGCTGCTCGGCGGGGGAAGCCTGCAGATCTATAACCTCACCGAAGAGGATGCTGGGATATACCGCTGCTTGGCCGACAACACCAATTACTCCATAGAGGCTCGCGCTGAACTCGCAGTACAAGGTAACCAGGTTTCTTTCCTCAGTTCAGAGATCTGCTGTTAGACCTGAATGTAACCGCACGCAGCCGTTCAGACTTTGATTTAGTGATTTCTTTTAAACCTCAGCAGTAGGATTTTTCATTTGCACTTCACTTCAGTTCCTCTTAATAAGGTTTGTGGCTTGTGTTGCTGAGAGTTCTCCTCGGGTTCATAAAGAACCTGCTAAAAACAGCGTTATTGTTCCAGAATTAAAGAGAAAACAGTGTCTTCTCAACCTGAGCCTCGTTTTTCTATTGAGTTGGATTTTTTTTCTTAAGGGACCAAAATGATTCAAATCAATTCAGTATTCTGTTATAAATCTGCAAACCGGCCGCCAGCAGAACCCTCCAGAGTAAACACACTGCCGGGTACCTGATGCACCCATCAAAAAATCAGTTATCGAATAGTTTGCAATGAATATGCCGCTGTATGAATATGCCGGAAAAGATTAAGCACCGAGGGCAGAAACAATCATATTTCAGTGTTTGTTTGTACATGAGGTGTCTGTGAGGACCTTCCCATGTTGCCATGGTGAGACGACTGGTTACCTTTAACGCAGCTTGTTGATTTGGTTGTAGTCCGTTTCATCTTTCCATCTCAATCCTGAACGATGCTCAGCTTCATTGTGAGGTTGCGTTGTCGTCTCTGGTGGGGCTCGTCCGGTCGCAGCACTTCTGCACGATGCAGATTGCATTGACAGACGTCTCAGGAGACGCCGAGGATCCGCAAACAGACACGTATTGATGGTTTCGGAGTTTCCCTTACTTCATCAGCTGTTAATGTTCCTCCCAAACGATTCGTTAAAAAATGAGAGGCAGATGACTTTGGAAACAGTAATTGGATTGTAAATGAGATTGTTTGAAAGCGCGAGCTAAATTGAGCCGTAGATGGAAAAACCCTTATTTTACTGACTGTTCCAGTAAATAGCCTGAGATTAGCTTCAACTGATGCCATTTATTTATGGTATGTGATTAAGGCTCGTCTTTGACTTCATTCTCGTGATTTTTAATATTATCGTGTTAGAGATGCAGAGACTTTATCATCAGGACATCATCCCGTGCATCAAACAATGACCTCTGGCTGCACAATGATTTGATTTGTATTTACTCAGAACTTTGCCTCTTTCTGTTTGAAGGTGTGTTAACAACACAAAACAATCTCATTCTGTCTTTTTGAGAAAGTAATAAACCACAGAAACGCCGTCCGTCTGTAGCCGGCACTAGAATCATCGTTGCCTCTATATATTATATAGTTTTATATTATATGTTATATAGTTGCTTTACATATGTTTGATTTTTTACGTGTATTTAATGATTAACGGGGTGTCCCTATACTGTACAAATATAAATATTTAAATAATAAAATGGCTAGAGGCTAAAAAATTAGAACAGCAGTGTAACTGAATGCAGTTTAAAGACCATCGATTTAAGATCGGCCATATAAACCACTACAGTGCCAACTGTAAAGGTGGTGGTGCTGATGTGCGGTTTCAGTAAAATGTTCACGTCATTAGGTTGTTTTAACCCTTTTGACCACTGACGCCGGGTTGTTCTGTAGTCCTCGTCATGCTCATATTTGGCACTGAAGCAGGTCTGAAGCGGTCGCTCCGTAATCGCCGTGCGGCCGCTTCACGCTCCGACCATGTTTACACGGACGGCTTTAGAATTCTGAAACTGTGGAATGGCCATGATCCTCGAGTGAAGGCGACACAGAGGGGGCTGTCTGTTCCACCCTCCAAGCTTATTGTGTTGAGCATGAAGAGGGAACAAGGGAACACAGACAGGGTGTGAAATCAGGAGAACCGCTGCGGAACCGGAATCTCGTCCCCCTGCCTCACGTGTGCCACCCGAGTGTGACGGGCGTAATGGAGGCTGCCGATTCTCAACACTGCACAAAGGTGTTGGCTCGCCGCTTCGGGGAGTTTTGTCGGGCAGATTGGCAGCTCGCACAGAACCGCCGCTCGTTCTTACAGCCTGTTGCGTTGTGGAGAAGACCGGCGTGGGGTTCGGGGGGGGGGGGGGGGGGGGGTGCTGGCTGCCGAATGAGCCGGACAATGCCTCTGTAATAATGACGTTCGCTCGCCAGACGCTTAGCAGAGCGACAGCTCACGCCGCTTCTCCACTGAACCAATAGAATTGCTGCTTTCAGAGCAGATTTTTCCCACATGGTGTCCAGCTGATTTACTCCCAGGATTCCAAGTCCAGAGTGAAGCTGCAGTCTGAAGCTCTCATTAAACAGTTTGCTCGTTATTTGATTATCCACATGTTCTTCACTGCTGGAGGCGAACATGCAGCGGGACACTGTACATCACTTTACTCCTGAAACGTCACTGCCAGGTCACTTACAATCCTGTGTTTTGATCTTTTTTTTGTAATGAGCTCCTTTGATGTCACTCTCAGAACTGCTTTCAACAGCAGACATCTTAATGCATCAAAATTATAACGGCTTTATTTTTAAATGGGAAGCTGTGAGGCTGGGTGCTCAGTGGTTGGGATGCTGGGATTTCAGTCTTTGTTCAATGTTCATCCATGTGGGTCCCTCGAGCAAGGACTACCCCCCCCCCCCCCCCCCCCCCCCCCCCCCCCGAATCAGATGGAACCTGCTTTGGATAAAAGAGTCTGAAAAACAACCCCAGTTTAATTTGACTGTCTGTTTGATCCAGCGATGATTTACAGATTATTATACAGATTATGATATTAACATCATAACAAATATATATGTCTGTGTGTGTAACTTATTATGAATAAGTAATTTTCACATTATAATTTATTCACATTATAATTTGACTTTTTATACTTAATTTGACTTTATACTTAATTATAAAGGAAACTTAGTACTTTGTGTATAGGACCGATCCTCTGTCTTTAGTTATTCTCGTTAAGATTCACCTCTAAATGCATAAACCTCAGAAAGGTCATAGTTTTTATTTCAGGAGCTGATAAACCGTAAAACTGAAGCCCACAGCTGAAGATGGTGTGTTATTTTGCAGGTTGTTTATTTGATGTAAACAGTTGACGTGCGTTCAGTGAAATGGAAGCTCCACTGAGGCTGAGGTTAAAAAGCAGAGCAGGAGCTGCAGGCTGTAGTGAATGAGGATGCAGCGGCAGCAGCGCGGCTGCACGGCTTCACGGCTTCCAGTTTTAGTGGAAATGGCAAGACAATAAATTGGGCTGCAGGAAACAGCGGGCTTTAATTACGGAGCCGTACGATCGTTACCCGCCGGAGCCCACATTCACTTCAGGTCTGATGTTGCCGTTAATGTGCGGCTGTGTGAGCCGGTTCGCCCATCAGTCAGCCGGGAGCACGTTTGGTTCCAGCGTGTTGTATAGAAGATCTGTAACGTTCCTGAACATGTGCAGGTACTCGGGTGATTATTGGGAGCCGTGTCCTGGCAGTCGGTTTGAATCGTGCCTCACAGAGTCGCTTCGCTGTCTGATGTCAGAGGTCGATGGCGGCCGGTGTTGGATGCACCATCTGTCCGGTGTGAAGGCAGCTGTGTTAGATGAGTGTGGATCAGTTACAGGATCAGAGGCACGTCTGCAAAATTCACCGAGCAATTAATCGCATCGTCCCACGTCGTCTTTCATAAGGTTCATACTGAAATCACCGAAGGCCGATAGTCGCATTTTAATCCTCTTCCCCTTTGCCCTGTAATTATCACTCAGGGCTCAGGGTCAGTGTTTCGGTCTGCGCACTGCGCACACGCAGAGTTCCCCTGACGTCGAGTGCTCGTCGGTGCGCCGTAAGCTGCATTTGAATTCAGCCCCGCAGTCGGACCGCACACGGCTTACAGAATGTCAGGCAGGTCCGAGCTACGCTGCTCCAATTACAGCATCACAGTGAGAGAGGACGCGGCCCTCGCGCCGTCCACGCCATGTTATCTTCTTTGCGAGGAGATGTAAATGCAGCGTCTCCTCCCTGAGTTCAAATAACCCATTACTGCGAGGTGTAAATGGACCTCAGTGTGTTTATTCACATTATAAAGCTCTTTGTTTTTGGCCCCGAAATGAACTGAAATCTGGTATATGTGGTGCGAATGGGGGGGGGGGGGGGGGTGAAAATGAGATATGCTTGCATTTCTTTCTTTTAATTCCAGCCGTATCCTCAGGTCTGTGTGATTCCTCTTTGTGTTTTTCTCTTTTATTAGCAGCAGCATCTGTAGAGAAACAAATTAACTTTTATTTTTCTTTACAGTACACCATCATACAAGTCAAGTGGCCAAACATGTATTTGCTCAAACATTGTCACACATCAATATAATGAATAAAGAACTTATTATAACTTAAAAGCAATATTGCTTTAATTACCCAGCCTTTGTTTTCATTACAGGCAGATGAGTTGTATTTGTATATATGTGCTATAAACTAAAATAACCCATAATTACAAAAATCTTAAACCAAAGCTGTAGTGTCTGTTGCCAGGCGTTGGATAAATAAACATGCATGTTGAATTAAACATTATAAACGAGTGATTGCTGCTTTGAACAAATGAGTGATGTAACAGCGGTCTGACCTCCTGTGTCTCTGCAGTTCCCCCGCAGTTTAGAAAACGGCCGTCCAACGTTTACGCCCACGAGGCTACGGACATCTTGTTCGAATGCGAGGCGACTGGATCCCCCGCTCCCACCATCAAATGGGTGAAGAACGGTGACGCCGTGGTCCCCAGCGACTATTTCCGAATCCTGGTGAGTCCTCGTCTCTGTGGTCTCATGTTTTGAATGTTTTGAGGTCCAGCTTCGTAGTTCTTAATTCTTTTCGTTAGAACCCGTCATGCAGGCCAAAATGTTTTCAATGTCATGGCAGCAAATAGTTTGACGCTTCATGGGTTAATGAGGTTTGAAGTGAGGAGTCATGAGGTCCTCGCCGGTCCTCCTCGCTCCTGTGTCACTGCCAGCCCTCAACATACTCTCTGAACTGAATGGATACCCATTCCCTCACTCCGAAATCCCATGGGAAACTGGTTGGTCACTTGAACAGTGACCTCCAGTAACTGCTCATCTTTTAAGGGATGGTTTCGAACCTCTGCGTCTCCTCCAGACATGTGTTAATATGTCCTCTACCTTTCATATGTCAGCGGATCCATGTGGGAGTTACAACTGCCCTTGTGCAGTGAAGCTACAACCGTAGAAGTGTTAATGCTTCGGAATTGAAAATTCTAAATTGGGAGAAAATGGGGAAGCAAAATGTATATTTGAGCGCCAGCCGCCACAGAGGCGCTGATGGATTCCAGCGACGCGCAGTGCAGGTTCTGATTAAATAGCTCGGAGAAGAATCTGAATGAGTGCTGATGAGTTGCCTGAGTCGCTGTAATGTGTTGTGAATTTGCAGAAGGAGCAGAATCTGCAGGTTCAAGGCCTGGTGAAGTCTGACGAGGGCTTTTATCAGTGTCTGGCAGAGAACGAAGCGGGAAACGTACAAGTCGGCGCCCAGCTCATCATCCTAGACCAAGGTACAATATACTGAGTGACCGTCTTCATTCACAACTGTTTAGTAGAAGATTCATGTGTCTGTAATTCTGTTTTAAAGTGTTAAAATACGTCATTTAGATTATATTATTTATTCATTCCTTTTTATCATGTCATCAGTCATCTGGATCACTCAGTGTCAGACATTCATGAGCATCTCAGATATTACTGTTGGGAAATCAATACAGATATGGGGAGAACATGCAAACTCCACACAAAAATGCCCCTGTCTGATTGCCTGGGAATCAAACCCATTCAGTTGACGTGTAGCTGAAGTGTCGATATTAAATAAGAATGTTTGTATCGTCTTTTATCGCTCGCTCTGAGTTTGATCTTCTCATCGTGATAACGCCTCTTGATTGACGTGATGTCACGCCGTTTTTCTCAGACGCCCTGTGCTTCTTCGTAAGCTGCGTCCTGTAACTGCGGGTCTCGTTCTCCACACTGCTGATAGAACGCTCTGTAAATGTGACTCCCATTAAAACTGAGGGAGGGAGTCTGAGGTTATGGATTAGTTTAGTGACTCGGGGGGCGTTAGAGAGTGTCCTGAGGTTAATCTGGCGAGGACGTAGTGAGGGGGCTATAGGGGCCGTTTGCAGCTGTTCTTCTCTGAAGCGCCACCTGTTTAACGTTTGCACGTGCTGCTGCTCTTGTACGTGTCTGAGGATTGTGGAGAAATCATTATGAGCTTATGGTATTAATTTCCATTAAAATCTCACAGACAGAATCATTTAAATACTTTAAAATATGCATATTAATAAAACCTCAGGGAAGGAAGACGTAACCGTATATACTTGCTGTATTGACATTGGATTTCTGAACATCATTTATTAGTTACAGGTTCTTCAAACATGCAGCCATGATGTTACTGAACAGTGTTGAGGTTCACGTCACTGTACGTAGACTCAGAATCAGTTCCCTGAAATTTCCCATAAAAACATGATTTATGTTTAATGAAGCCTCTGTAGCTGATCCAGAACCCTGTGAACCCGTGTTACTCCACTAGACACCTCTCACCGCTGGCTTCCACTCGCTGCCCACATTCAGATCCCGACTCTGATCCACAGCACAGTCTGGACCTTCTCCCTCTAACCGACCCATCTGCTCGCTCAGTGATCCTCAGTGGAATGATCCTTTATAAAGAAGTTTAATATTAATGCTTGTGGTCCTGGACCGAGTCCCATAATCCCATACGGACGTGATGGTCATCTGTCTGTAGGCGAGCCATCCGGTGGAATAATTACCAAACAAAATTATGAACAGGACTTAATTAAAAACATCTGACAGATATTTACACGTAATGATGGACATGCAAAACCATAAGAGGCTCGGTGTAAAAAAAGAAAAAAAAAAGAAAACAATATCGTCTCTCAGTCGACTTTAATTGCTGCAATCTGTTTGGATCGGGATTCTCACCAGCGTGTCACTTTCATCCCACTCTTACATTAATTAGCGTGCACATTGCAATGTAGGCGTAAAAAAAACAGAAACATGTAGTGACACAATCCACAATGCCCAACTTTTTCCTGTGCTGCAGATTCTCCTCTGATATGTTGCCATGTCCCCTGTATGAACCACACTGGATTGACGTGCAGCTCAGTGTGTTAATAAAGCAGCTGTGTGTCAGGTGTAATGGGGGGGGGGGGGGGGGGTACGTCCGAGCCGTGTGTCTCACTGTTGCGTTTGGATCTTACTAAACCACGAAATGCTTATTACAGTGTGTTTAATAATTTAACTCCTCCTGTTCCTGTTGCACCCTTTATAAGCTATAAACTATTTCCCGTGTTGTTTGTTCCTTCAGTGACTTCTTAAAAAAAAAAAAAAAAAAGATTTCGAGCATCTGCTTGTAATGAAACCCCCTCCCCACCCCAATATGAGCCATCACGTTTTTTTCCGTGTTGCTTTGTTTTTTTCTCTCCTGCTCTGACAGGCTATTATTACCTTAAAGCTCTGCATCGCTGTTGCCAAGGTTTGTGTTGATGTTCTCAGACATCACAGGGCTATTCATGACTCTGAATCCGGAGTAAACAGAATTAAACCTGGATTCTGCCTCGTACAGTTGATTTGAGCGCACACCTGGTGGATTTGTTGCCACAATCTGATTGACCGCTGAGAATTTCACGGCTCTCGGAGGAGAACCGATGTGTGTTTTAGGTATTTGCAGGTTTTAATTACATCAGGGGTGAAGGTTTTAGAGGCTAGAAGGATCCATGCATGGAAGATTCAAACGCAGTGTGTTTGCATTCGCACACCCGTCTCAGGTCTTATCAGGACCTGTATGGGTCTCACTGTCATGCTCTCTCAGGTTTTATCTGCTGGTGCTGGGCTTTGGGTGCGGTTGGTGGAGTGTGAGGAATTTTCCACATGAACCGAGCCCAGCGATGTTTTGCTGTCTGACTCTGTAAACTTAAGGGAGGAGAAAAACGCTCACCACAGCTTTGTGTTTAGACTCCAGCAGCATCGTTGTTTAAACACCTCCGTCCAATTATCTTCCAAAAGTCAAGGCTTTGGGTTCTTTATCTTCACATCAATCATCTGTATAATTAATCACACGCTCCCAAATACTGCAATGTTATTTACTGGTGTTGCTAGTGTAAGGTTGTGGTGTTTAGATGTTTGTGATGTTTAGAAGGTCACTATGGTGATTGAAAGGTTGTGGTGGTTTTATAAACTTATCTTATTAATGCTACAATCAAAAATTCTAACAATCGTATTGATGATATGAACAGTCGGTACAAAATGATGATATAAATTGTGCCTGTATAAATTGACTGTTGGATGATTGTTGTTGAACATAAGCCTCTGTACACCTGAGCATGTTCCGTCAGCCCTTTTGAGTGATGAGGTGTCTATCGTTCCAGTCATCTGGTTCAACCCCCCTCCCCCCCATCACGAAGGGATGTTTCAGTCTGACGGCTCTAACAACATTAACTTTCCCGTGTCACTTTGGGACTGTGTTGTGAGAGAGTCATCTGAAGTTCCAGCTATTCCTCATGTTGTTTCAGTTTTTAAAATGTCGTCTTGGTGATCCCTTTGATGAAGAAAGGCAGGAACAGATGTTAAAGGCATTTCAAAACGCATTTTTGACACCAGTGTTTATGCGGGAAAAGCTGAGAACAAAGACAAAGCTGAGAACAGACACCCCTGAGTTCAGTCAAGCGCATTATATTGGTACATCATTCAAATGAAAAGCCATTACGGCGAGTCTTGCGGTAGGAAAACAACAAACAAAGTGGACTACATCTGAACAAGTGGAAGGGAAATGCCATTTCAGAGCATTTGTCAGTGTTTAAAGCAGCTCTTTTATTCCCTCTCGCTTTGGGCTGCGGGGTTCTGACTGATGCTCTTGGTCGGGACTTCTCTGGATCTCTGGAGCTGAAGTTCTTTTGAAGGATTGAGATGAATGAACGACTCGTGAACTGAAGCCAACGTTTGATTTGGCTGTAATGTCGGGATTAATTTACCTGACTGTACGCATTCACACGCTGACAATAAAGTCCGTTTGCATGCAGCATCAGGTACAAGAGCACATCAAACAGATTTACATTTTAATATCATGGGATTAAAGACCTGTCTCTTTGCTATTATGGGATGAATCACAGGTCTCGGCTGGTAAACCAGTGATCATGGTGTTTGAGCAGAAATGTGAAAAAAAACTGCTGTATTTAAAACTCTGTATTTAAAAGACTGTTAATGCACCGCAAAGTGTATCTGGGCAAAAACTGAGGGATCCCCTGTTTGTAATAAAGCAGGTCGTGTTTTATTTGCCCAGGGGTGTCTTCCTAGTTCATGGTAAGCTTTCTTTAACCAGGGGGTTTCTTCACACATGAACTATCATTATTGTGAGGATTGCACTGTGTCAGTCTCCTGGAGTTTTGTTCGTTTAGTCTCTTTTGAATTTTAACTTCATTTTGCCTGCAATTTAAAAGCATTTATTTCCTAATTTAAGAAAAAAAAAACCCTCATGTTTATTCTGGGTCGTATCGTGAGTTATTTTTCGGGTTTAATATAAATTTGCCTTTAATAAATGTAATCTCAATAATTCCGTAAATAAATCCAGACAGGTGGAGTGACCCCGTGACATAATTTCTTCCAAAAAGTACCGTTAGTTATTAGTACACTTTAAAAAGGTTTTTACACATAGCCCTCGTTTTTTTAGACCCTCAATCCCTCGCCGTACAACATCATGACGACTGAAATAGTGAGATCCTGACAAAGAAAACTTATCCAGAGGCGTCGTGATGGGCTTAACTCTCGTCTCTGAAACACTAACCCCATGAGCGCTGAGCTTTTAGCTTTTGTCTGGAGATCAGCGGCAGCTTCAAAATGTCACGAGCTGCCGGAATCGGCTCACTTGATGTTATCATTACAGACCAATCGAGCGAACATCAGTGAACATAAAATCAGTGCCTGTAGCATCGTAAATACCACACTCCTTTATGGTCTAAATACTAATTCTGTGCTTCTGTATCTAACTGGAAAATTTGGCAGAAGCGGATTCAACCCTTCTCACAATAATTTTTTACAAAGTTTTGTTTTTCATTCTGCTTGTTGACCTTTTCACCAAGTCGTAATGTCATCCATTAATAAGGCGCAGTTGCCATCTGTTCAGGCGACAGCAGCAATTGCTCTATGTTCTATGAATAGAACTGCTGCGAGCCAGTGCGCTCTGCCGGGGAACGTGCGCTTGTAGAGTTTTGGTCAGAAACTCAGAGACTGAAAAGACTGAACAGACGAAAAGTGAAGCATCTTCCTTTTCGTTAACACTGGAAGTCAGGATTGGCTCAGGGCTGGTTTGGGTAGCAGTAGATCTGTGTGAGTGTAGAGTGTGCACTTTAAACACAAACACACACACACACAGTGCAGGACGTGGTGCCTCGCTGGACTGGACAGGCTGGAACACTTACGCATCTGTGCTTTTTTTATTCGTAAAATCATGTAATTGCTAAAAACGAATGTTTCTTTCGCTCTTTCCCGAGTCATTAAGAGGAAGTCGTTTTCCGATGGACCCCATCGTTAATGGCTTTCTTTACGGTCAGGCATCGTTTGTCTTTTGGGGCGAACGCTGTGGCGTTTTTGAATGAGACGTAGCTGCAGCAGGAGAAACGTTGTGAAAATAAATCAATAGATTTTGAGAAAAAAAAGCCCCGAGCCAGTTTATACCAGTATCTAAATACTGCCTGTCAAAATAATACACGCAATTAATTATGCATGTGTCTATATTCATTAGCGTTCTTTTGAGCAGAGAAACGTAAAATGTCATGTACGCAGTGTGTGTGTGTGTGTGTGTGTGTGTGTGTGTGTGTGTGTGTGTGTGTGTGTGTGTGTGTGTGTGTGTGTGTGTGTGTGTGTGTGTGTGTGTGTGTGTGTGTCTCCACCTTAATACTAAACGTCTAACATTACTGATGTTGTATTCAGAGGTTTTGTGTTTCTGTGGTTTCTGGTTGCGTTCCCGCTGTGCTCATGTGCGTTACCGTCATGGAAGCATCTCACATAATGACTCTGGGTTTTTTTGGATGCCGTGGTGATGAATTTCAGACGCTTCCTCCAAAAACAGTACATTCTCAAATTTGTTGTTTGGTCATATTTTCTGAATCCAGGTCCAGACTGAACTCAAACCAGATCCAGAGTTCTTGTTTGTGTATAGCATCGTCACTGACATACACATACTGACATACACACACTGACATACACACACTGACATATACACACAACGACATACACACAACGACAAACACAAAATGACAAACACAAAACGACAAACACAGACTGACATACACACACTCACATACACACACTGACAAACACACAATGACATACACACCCTTACATACACACACTGACATACACACACTGACACACACACACTGACAAACACACACTGACGAACACACACTGACAAACACACACTGACAAACACACACTGACATACACACACTGACATACACACACTGACATACACACACTGTATGAACAAAACTATTAAGGTGAACAGTTATATGCTACTAACTTTCAGTAAAAGTTTACAAGTTAAGGTCTATAAAGGCAAAATTAAACGACTATAGTGTTAAAGAACTGGATTGGTCTTCAAGAATCTCAGCCCTCAATCCCCTCAAACACCTTTGGGATGAATTAGGACAGAGATCCTGTGAGTCACACACCTCTCTTTCAACGCTAAACGGGTAAATTGTCACTGGCGCTCTGTAGAAGTCCTGTATAAAGTCGTCTTAGACGATCTAAAGAGGTGGAACTTATTAGAATGGAATGTCATGGGTCTCTCCCTCTGTTCGTGGAGAACAAGCGTGAGATGCTGAAGTTCTACCGCAGAACGTTCCAGTGGTTCACATGAGAAATATTTCACATAACTGTGTGGAGAACGTCAGACCTGTGGTCAGGAACCGTTTCAGCTTTGAAAGCACAAATGATAGTCATTAAGCCAGATCACTCCAGATCAGCCTCTTCATTTTCTCCCGTTAAATCTGATCTCAGAGCAGGTTGTTAGCACGCCGGGGTACAAGCCTAGCCTCCTGTCGCTCAGTCAGCTCTTCTGTACATTCCAGTCGTCCCTCCTCTGTCATTATGACCCCGGCGTTTTGCTCGTCTGTCTGCCGTCGTGATTGTGCCATTGTAATGTTCCGTTTGATCTTCGGGGGTTCTCCATCATGGACGCCATTTTGTTATGTTCTTTTTGTTTTTGTTTTTTTCCTCTTTCTCTGTTTCGTCCTCCTGTCCCTGTCTCTGTGACTCTCTCGTTTTTGTGTGTCCATATCTCACACTCTCTCCTCGTTCGTCCACTCGCTCCTTCTTTGCTTCAATTTTAAATGTAGCCACCCCCTCCCTCTCTCCCCCACTGATCCGTGCCACTGCTGACCGTGTAACACCAGGCTCCGGAGGCAGCGGCGGCCCCGTGCCCTCGGCACCACGTGACGTCGTGGCCTCGCTTGTTTCTACACGTTTCATCAAGCTGACCTGGCGCCTTCCGGTGGAACCTCACGGCGATGACATCACCTACTCTGTCTATTATGGCCTGGAGGGAGCAAAGCGGTGAGTGTCCTGACCAGCGAGACAAGGTTTTAAGAGAGAAGCTCTGAAGACGTGATGGAAAGGTTTCAATTAAAATTTTATTCTACACAAAAGTATTGAGACGTCCACACATTATAACTTTACAAAGTAAAGACGTCAAGCCTTTGGCACGGTTGACTGGATCTGAGGGGTAGGGGGCCGAATCAGGGTTATACCACTGCCTCTCCAACAGCGACCTCCACTGGTTGATCATGGTCGCAGCTTTGGATTTCAGAACGGTCCATAGCTGACGGGTGAGATTTTAATCCTTTTTTCTCCGTTGTTCAGGGAGAGGACAGTAAACACCAGCCGACCGGGTGAGATGCAGGTCACCATCCAGAACCTCAAACCAGACACCAAGTACTCGTTCCGTGTGGTGGCCTACAACAAGCACGGACCCGGAGAGAGCTCAACACCCCTCAGGGTCTCCACTCAGGCTGAGGGTAAGTTCCAGTTGCGGGTGAATCTGTTGTATTTCCGCTTTATTTCTGCCGAGCTGGTTATACAGCAACACAAATACACGACCAGCTTTTATAACATCACATTCTAATATCATGTGGATCGCTCAATTTACCCCCAAAAACCCATCCTAAAAGGATCCTGCTCAGTCCTACCCTAACTCCTTCTGTTTGCATGAAGCTGGAAACATACAGTTGTCTAATACATGGCATTGTGTTATTATAAGGTGTGTCTTAATACTTTTGTCCATGCAGTGCATGTCATCAGCAAAGACAAAATCAATCCCAAGATTTTTTTCTTTTTTTTTACGGCCCATAAATGTCGCTACCCCCAGGTGTGATATTTCTTTATGTTAGAACGCAGGCCTCTAGTCAGTGATTCTGTTTGTTCATCTGCAATCAGATGGGTTTGTTCCGCAGCACAGTTGAACACCTGGTTCTTCCACCTCTCTTCTTGCCTTGCTAAGAATCTTTGGTCTCTGGACGGCAGTCAAAACATGTTTATGAAATTCAGCCTCTTGGCAACCAGATGTATGAAATGACCTTCAGGATGCCGCTGTGATTTAAACGTCTTTAACCGAACGCTGAACTTTGGAAATGCCAGGGCATTAGATGACCTGCAGCCCAAGAAATCTCCATGCACTGCTTTAGTATAAAAAAAGAAATCTGTATTGCCAATACAACCGTCACGCAGTCGGGCAGAACCCCCCACCCCCGCCCATCAGGGTGAAGAGAGAAAAAAAAAAAACATGTTATTGTTACTGTTCCTTATTTAAAGTCATAGTCATTCAGTAAACATGACATAAATAGTGATTGTTGTGAAGCTTTTCTAAAAGGCAGCTCATGGGATGTATTTATAATAATAAATTAAAGCACTGAGGGGACGAGCAGCATCTGGATGAGTTTAAGATTCACGTCTTAAAAGCTTCACTGTGAGCCTCCTGCTGTTATTCACATCGTACAGTAAACAGCACCACGTGCAGGGAGGAAGTCTGGGTGAGCCGCGCTCCAGAGGCCGCACGGCTCATCCTCGTTTGTTTGAAGTATTATCAGGTCGAGCCCAAGAGAGGCTGCGTTCTGGGTCGGCGTCGACCCTGCGTGTCCTTGGCACCGGCTGGCATAAGGATTTCTTAATGTGTGTTAGTGGGAGCGGGGCACCCTGGGGAGCCGAGCTAACGAACCCGGCCTCACCGGCACATTATGGATGAGTATTCAAGCTCTGACCTGCTTGCACAAGCAGGACCTCCTGCACAGCCTGCCGTTTTTCCTCATGCGTATGCAGCGCGAGCATCTCGCAGACTCAGTCAGCCGAATAATCCCACCCCCGTACGTCGGCATAGCAAAACCCCTCCCGAGGGACGAGTGCAGAAATTGATAAAAGCCTGAAGAGAAGAGATAAATTACCACAATGTTTCACTGAGTCATTTAAACCTGATTCAGGATCTGTGATCAAAGCGCGTTTAATGGAAGGTGTAATGACTCGTCGTCCGTGTTTATTTCAGACCCGCTCGTGTTTATAGAGCAACGACTTCTGAAATGAAGTATAGCTTTCTTTATCACCTGCATGTGTTCATGTCTACATTTATACCCCCATCTGATAACCGACGCTTTAAAGCTGCATCTGGTGGAAATCTCTGTTTACAGCCAGCTATCAGATCGTCTAATCGCGATCACATCTTTCATCTAGACGCTGAACAAGCTGGATGGCTTTTTTTTTCCCTCTCCCTCTCTCGCCTTCCTCCACCAAACTCTCGTAATTAAATAAACATCACAAACGAGGAGCCGGCGGAGGTGGCTGCCGTCACGCTGAGCTGTCAGGCGTCCCGCTAAAGGAACTGAGGGTTTCGTCAAGCTTTCTGTTTGAAGTGCCTGCTTCCTGAATTTGTTTCACCATCCGTACTTCCTGGAACTACACACTATTGAGACGGCAGCACTTTTAAGATCGGGACTGACAGACATTCACTGCGACGAAAAAATACGGAGTTCTTGGAGCTGTGACAATATACATAAAGTTGTGACAATATAAATGCGTTGGAGAACTACACAGCAGTACAAAGCAGCACTCTATGATACACACTCCACTGTATATAACAACATTATATAACAATACAGCATAACAGTGGCATCTGATAGAAAAACATACTATAAATAACTATAAAAAACAAACTATTAATAGAAATATGTCTGATAAACAAAGCAACCTCATTAATACGGTCACAACTTTATTTACACAGTACATAGAAATATTATCCGTGGTTTTAACATCGTAATGGTTTGTTTTACGAATACAAATCTTGTAATTTCGTACAGCGTTGTACTCCACCTCACATTAAAACCACAAACACTGAGTAACACCCTGTGGACTGAGCAGCATAGTCTACCACAGTGTGAGTAAGTTCAGTTTTAACAGACAGCTGAATTAAAGTAATATTTTTTTTTTTTTTTTTTCCATGTGTGAGTTCAGTGTGGAGAAAAACACAGTCATGTAAACAGAGGTTATTCGAGGGCAGAGAGCTCACTCTTTAAATCTGCACGTACTGCATCACATTAATGATGTTCTACGTTCTTTCTTCTCTAGTCCAAGTGCCAGGACCTGCTCCAAACCTCCACGCTGTGGTCCAGTCCCCCACCTCGGTCAGCCTGAGCTGGGACAAACCCCTCACTGGCAACGGTGACATCCAGACGTACAAAGTGTACTACATGGAGAAAGGCGCGGGCATCGAGAAGGTACACGCTTGTTAGGATTATAAAGAAACCTTATTTATAAAGTGCTATAATAAGTTGTTTGTGAACTGTGCCGCTCGAACCCACAGCTGCCTACGATTCGGGCCAAATAATGAATCTGGGTTTGGGTTTAATGTAAAGTTGGAGTGTTGGTCCGTTGCTGTTTTGCAGGATGTTGAGGTTAGTGGACTGTCTCACATCATGACCGGACTGAAGAGGTTCACAGAGTATAACTTCAGGATCGTGGCATACAACAAACACGGACCTGGAGTCTCCACAGAGGATGTTTCAGTCAAGACCTACTCAGACGGTACAGGAACGCACTTCCTCTGTATATTCACATTTATAACATGTCGAACAATCGTCAGCATCGTTGGTCATGTGTGCATACAGAGATTTACATTACAGACACATTTATATTACATTACATTTACATTTGGTCATTTATTGGACGCTTTTATCCAAAGCGACTTACAATGTGAGCACAGGGTTCATCACAACATCCCTGGAGCAATGAGGGTTAAGGGTCTTGCTCAAGGACCCACATTGGTAACTTCAGTGGACCTGGGATTTGAACCGCCAACCTTCAGATTGAAAGCCCAACGCCCGAACCACTGAGCTACCACTCCCAGATATCTGACAAAAGGCAGCTGGCCGTTGAAATCTCAGAGCAATAAACTGCCAGGCTTAAAAAAAAGTACTATTTATAAATCTAACTTAACCTACTAAACAAAAAATAAAAAGTTGCCTTTGTTTTCCTTCCCCAGTTCCCAGCGCTGCACCGCAGAACCTGTCCGTGGAGGTGCTGAACTCTAAGGTAAGCAGGTGCTTCGTTCTCAGCTGGTTTAAAAGCCCCGCGCCGGGCGAGGCGGCGGCGGCAGATTAAACAATGCCCCTCCCGTCTGAATCCACCTCTCATCGGTTAGTGTGCTCTAACTGCAGAGAGCTCCACAGCTGCGCTGTAGCAGAGAGCTGTCACAAAGCCTTACTCCCCCAATCACTCTTCCTCTTCTCCTCGTTCCCTTGTGCATGCTGTTTATCAGGAAAAATTGATATTTTCTTAGAGCGGTCTCGGAGAAGGAGTTCCTTCCTGTCGCCGGAGCAGTTTAAAAGTCTCTTTGTGATTCCGCATGCATGCAGGGAGGTCGCCGGAGTCCCTCACTCAGTGGCTCAGCGTAGCAGAGGTGATGCTGCGTTCACAAAGTCTGTCTTGCTCTTCTTCATGGTTGAGATGCAGAGTCTTACATTATCAAAGGTTAATGTGTGTTAAAGAAATACTACTCTAGCGGAATAAGAACAGGATTCAGTGCGATGTTCAGCAAACAAAAGAAACAATGAGGTTTAAACTGCAGCCCATCATCAAAGGAATAAAATGCAGATTTGTTCATTTGGTTCGGCTGATTTCTCTCTGAACACAAGCTGCAGGCACCTATCATTAATTAACCTCCCTCTCCCAACGAGCCCCACCTCCCCTGTATCTGCTGCCCCAGCATGCATCTCAGGGTCCGCAGGATGCCGTCAGCCTCCACCTGTAGGCCTTTTCCTCCTCCCTCCGTCTTGTTCGACTTCGTCTATTATTCATGGTGCCCAGCGTGTGGCCGCATCATTTTTTTTCCCCTCAGTGCCCTTTGCAATGAATTCTTTTGTGAATAAACATGTGCATGGTTTATGGCGAGTGAGCGAGCACGCTGTAATGAGCGCCACATGGGCAGAATGGCTCCGTTTAGATGCCTGCACACAGTGTGACTGGTTGCCATGGCAACTCCAAACATTTAGATGGGTAAACAGGACTCCCAGGATTTATGTGCGTGGTTGGATTATTCATTCCGACACTTACAGCACTACGTTTAAATGCAGGAAGTATGCCAAGTATTCCCAGGACGATTCTACAAATGAAATATCATGTAACGTAAAACAGGCAAAAGTTCAGAACTGTATATTAAAGCAGATCTGTTGCTTCAGATATTACTGCGTCATTATTTTTAAATCGCCTCATCTGGTTTGCTGAGATGTTTAGTGGTTGCAGGCAGAGCAAGCTACACAGCTTTTGCAAATAATGAGTAGTTTTTCTTTATAAATTGTTAAATTAAAAAATCTGCTGTGTGCTGTCATGCCGACAGACTCCTGCGCCGTGCTGCCTCTTTATGCCTTTGGAATTTGGGGTTTTATAATGAAAGAAATGCTCATGAGATTCTCCAACACACGATGTTTACAGGAGGAAAACGGCACCTCCGTTCTTCACGGTGTTCTGTTTAGAAGTCTGGGCGTGGCCGTGGGCAGCTGAGTGGGTTCAGTCTGAAGGGTGGGGGTTCAAAGCCTCACCACACTTGCCAGTGTGTGGGCTTTTGGGCAAGGGCCTTAACCCTGCTTGCTCCAGGGCTGCTGGATCATCGTTAACCCTGTGAATGGGATGCTTTAGATAAGAGCGTCTGCAAAATAATATTTGTTTAAAATCAACTTTTGTGTAAATGGGACTCATATTGTCAGATTCAGACACCTGAATCTCACTTTACAGCACAACACTGTATGAATGAGGACTTTATGCCGTCCTGCTCCGAGAGGTCTGTGTGATAGAGATGAGAATGAATGAAAGAGAGAGTCATGAAGTAATGAGATGCCTCTCAGAGCGGTATCATTTGATTGATATGATTGATTTAACACCAGTCAAAGTCGCAGTTACACAAAATAAACACGAGACATGAGCGTAAACACGCCGTCTTCAGATCCACTGTGTGATAGACTTACACAAGCAGAATATCCACACGATTTAGCAACAACAGAATCCAAACCTTCAGATGAGATTTTATTTTAATAGTGATATTAAACTGGTTTGGTTGACGTTCTGTGATATTCTGTGACTCTGCAGAGCTTCATGGTGAGATGGCAGCCCCCACCTGCAGATTCTCAAAATGGCGAGATCACCGGCTACAAGATTCGATACAGGAAGGGGCAGAGGAAGAGCGACGTTGCCGATCTCACCACCGGATACCAGCACCATAAACTATTAGAGGGTGAGCCGCGTGATGACATCACCGATCGCGACACGGCTTTTTTTGTAAGCGTGTACGTTCGCAGTCCCACCCTGCCGTTCCGTTGAAAGGCGTTCAGTCTGAGATCCTCGACGTGTGAGTGTGCTTCAGCTAATGAGTACTCACGTCGCACGAACCGTCGAATGCCATCAAATCCACATACGGTTCCAGCTGTTTACAGGGCTCTCCCGCCGCGGCCGCCATCAAACAGAACGAGCGCTCGACGTGCGTTCCTCATTCCAGTTGAGTTCCGACGTTCGTTAGTTCCAAAGGCTGCTGGGTTTGATTCCGTCGGCGTTCTCCAGCTGAGGCCGGCGGAACGGCTCGAGGGAGAGCCGTGGCCCGTTTGCGTTTAGTGCTCAAACGATGACAAAGTGCATCCTTATTAACATTCTGAAGCAATTAAAAGAGCTGTGGGTTGTTTAAAAACAGCAGGAACCCATCTCTGCTCACCGACAAAAAAAAGACCTTATAGACTGGAAGTGTGAGGAGGACGGTCAACGAGATTGAGATCACAGAGCGCTCTCCTTTCTCCCTCAGTGTAGTCGATCCTCTGATGTATACACAGAGCACAACGCTCTGATTTCAGAGCTGAACTCATCAGGACTGAGGCTCAGCAGGTCGTACTGTTGATCTCATGGCGGTGACCGATCAGTGAACAGAGTCCGGGTGATGTATTAGAGATGATTGAGGCGGTTCCACGTGGAGAAATTCAATGTGTTCTAAGATATTAAAAACCTGCTGGATTCATTAATCTCAGAGATCTTACCCCACATGGCCCCACATGGTCACCCTCTCAGACCTGTGGGGTGATGGAGTGGGGTTTTTTTTTGTAATTTTTAGATTGATTTCAGTGAAATAACAGATGTTTTCTGTCTCAGGTTTGCAGCGTGGCACCGAGTACACGGTGCGAGTCTCTGCCATGAATGTGAACGGTACAGGACCTGCCACTGAGTGGAGCACTGCCGAGACCTTTGAAAGCGACCTGGATGGTAAGTCCAGTTTGATTTCAAAATAAATATTTCTTTTATGTGATGCTGTGTATACAAATGCTGCGAAGCCGCAGCTGCAAATAAACGATGACCTGTTATCAGATTTCCAGCCCCACCCTCTGTGTGACCCCTGCGCTGCACATCCACAGTCACTGTAAACATCTGCCCCCATTTAAATGTCTAAACTTCACCCTGTGGTCTGTGCAGAAGGCAGCGCCGGGTTTAATCTGCTTTGTGCATCGAATGAAAATCATTCAACTCAATCAGAGAGGAGTTTGATTTCATCAGGTTTTATTTCCCCTCAGATTTGTTCAGTCTCTCAGTTCATGAGTCCTGTGTTTTCACTTCTGTTGGTTATTTATCTTCACTGTGGAAGCTGAAGTGTTCAAACATTAGCTGTAATATTTCTTAGTGTTTTGGTTTGTATTAATATTGGATTATCATAAATACAGCGTAATCTGAAGACTAAAGGTAGCTGGTGTTGTAATCAGAGCATGTTGATGTCATTATTTGCGGGGTCAGCATATTTTTAGATTACAGTATGAAGGGGAACTATTTTTATTTATTAGAACTGAAGCTCACAGCTTTGCATCATGGGTTTCCATTTGTTGGTTGTATAAACAAATGTATTATTAACACATTAATAATAAAGATTATTAAAAATAGAACCTTCCATGTTTTTTGCAAAATCACTTTAAATGGCCAAATAACCAACACAGAAAGTCTGATAAACTCGTTCACACGTGATAATTACGTCCTAATTCTAAAATTCTTCATCATGTCTGCATGCACTGTGACACAGCTCTTATTCCTTCGTGTGTGCACCTCAGAGTCTCGGGTTCCTGACGTTCCCGGCTCCCTGCACGTCCGTCCGCTCGTCAGCAGCATCGTGGTGAGCTGGTCTCCACCAGAAAACCAGGACATTGTGGTCAGAGGTTACATCATCAGCTATGGAGTCGGCAGCCCTCACGCTCAGACCATTAAAGTCGACTACAAGCAGAGATACTACAGCATCGAGAACCTCGGTGAGTTTCTGTTTAATTAATTTCCCACTTAATGTAGTCATTAATAATCAGTACGAACTCTCAGACATGTAAATCAGAACGTTTTTAAATAGTTGGTTTTGAGGTGACGCTGAACTTGTTTCCTTTGTGTTTTTATCTAAATGATTAACTAGAGTCAGAGTCTTGTTTTTATTAAAACAAACACTATATGGACAAAAGTACGAGTGTGTGTTCCACCCATTCATCCAGAGTAGCATCTGTGTGTCTGACACTGATGTTGGTGTTTTGCCTAAATACTTTTTGCCTAAATGAGGTTTGCATAAATACCTTTGTCATTGTCGTTTATTCATGTAAATTTTTATTCATGTTTATTTATTCTTTTACCCATGGACAATGTATGAAGAACATTAAAGCATGATGTTAAAATTGTATGCATGTACGACACCATGAGGTCAGAAAAAAAATATATAATATAAATATATATAATATGACAGATTTAATAAAAACAGATTTTTTCCTGTTTGTTATTTGTAGACAGAATAATTTTGGGTTGGAACACATTACACCGCAGCGTGGCTTTGATTACATCTAAAAGTGTGTTACAGTAAACAGGACTCACGCTGGAAGCGGGGAAACGGAGACGGCTGGTGAGAAGCGGGGGGAGGTCTCGCAGCCACTCCGCCCCTGTGTAATTAAATTTGGAGAGGAGGAAGGGAAAAAATGCAGAAAGAAAGTAATTGTAGGCCTCA
Organism: Corydoras sp. C115; assembly: GCA_019802505.1. NCBI lineage: Eukaryota > Metazoa > Chordata > Actinopteri > Siluriformes > Callichthyidae > Corydoras > Corydoras sp. C115. The sequence continues at coordinate 9,239 of JAFMOC010000191.1, read as the reverse complement.
TAATTTGCCTAATTACATGCAAAGGGGAATCAATGATGCCGTTTAAATTTGCATTCTCCTCCCGACCCCCTCGAACCGAGGAACGGGAGAATCCCCGAGGAGCCGGTGACTCCATTCCTTCAATAATTTCATCTTTGTGCTCTGCAGATCCCAACTCGCACTACGTGATCACGCTGAAGGCCTTCAACAACGTGGGTGAGGGCATCCCGGTGTACGAGAGCGCAATCACACGACCCCAGTCAGGTAACAGCACCGCCGAAACGCCGCTCCACCCGCCGCCGCCTCGGCATGCTGCGGCTGCTTAATCAGTGACAGTGCTCTGTGGCACTGTGGGAGTTTCCTTATGGAGGAAAAGAGTTAGGGAAGAGGAGAACTTCCTGATGGGATGTTTCAGTTCTGTACGTTCTGTTAACACTTAAGCTGTGGATTCGGTTCTCACTGCGTTATGAAATCATAATGAACACGGAGTCGTATAGCCACGAGGTCGTGAGAAATAATTGGTAGTTAGGATTTTTATGAGACTTCATGAGTCTTACGGTCTTTAAAAGTCATTGTTGCTGTAGGCAGCGTATATTTATTCGTTTGAAGTTTTGGCTTCTTTGGAACCAGCAGCAAGTTCATCTCTGTGGTTTTGCGCTTCCAGCCAAGCCATTAGCGCTTCAGCAGAGGATCTGAACAGCTCTGAGTAATAAAACCCAGAGACAATAAATCTGCTGTAGATTTTGATTAAACTCCTTCTAATCCAATATGTGAACTGGAGATGAACCTGATTATATCTGACGGTGATCCGAGTTATTACAGAATAACTGATAATGAATTGACTTCCTTCCTTCATCACGGACCTCATCGTGCGCAGACATTACGCTCGACCTCTGTCCAGTTTTTGGAGGGTCTGAGAGGTGGCGCTATTTCTGTAAACTGCACCATATGGATTTTAAGTTGTAAAGACTGTGACTTACCACGAAAAGAATGAAGAGCTGCTTCCAAACTTGCCGTCGTTTGGATCTTTTTGCAACTGCATCGGCCAATCTCCAGGGACTAAGAGATTAAAGGCGCGATGTTGAGACGTGTCCCAGATTCCATCAAAACTCCATCAGATGAAGAGACGACCGGCTCCGGCCTCAAAGATCTTATTGAAGGTTTGCAGAGCTGTTTCTGCTCCATCATCAGACTTTCTCCAGTGGGTTTAATGGACATTGAATCGTTTGTGTTTGTTTATGGTCAGTTTGTGTTCTGTAAGAATTCTTACAGCTTCTGAGTTTTTAATTCTTGTTTAATTAGTTGGAATCATTCAGCCTGACTCATTACATACTGAGTTAGATTAACTGTTAAAAGCCATAACAATTAACTAACCGCAATATGATTACAGTCTGGTATTTATGTGCAGATGGAGCCGCCCACTCCTCTTGCAGTAGATATGACTTTTCCATTTTAAAACTGGACGTGTGTAAAATGACGCCGGCCGCGGCGCTGAGCCTCAGAAACGAGGGCACTTAACTGCTGAACTGTATGAAGCAGCCTCACGCTTTTCCACTCCAGGCCTTGAAGAGCTTAATGTGGGATCGAGCCAGCGATCTGTTGTTTTTATTTTATCCTCTAATACGCAAGCAGCGGCATTTTCCCCACTCGTTCCACTCGGTCGTTGGCAGCGGCGCTCTGGAAAACAGGTGGTTAGGAGTGTGCGCGGCCGCCCGCTCGATTGCTGTCATTCTGTTGCGTCAGATTGGAGTGTTGTTGTGTTGTTGCCCCGCTGCCCTTTGACCCTCTTTGGCTCAGAGACAGACTGGAATATTGTAGGTAGATATATTGATGTGTTCAGATTCTGCGTGGCCTCTGAACCCGTGTTTCTCTGTGAAAATAGTTTGGTTATACAGTTAGCTGTTCAAGGCCGCGGCGCTGGTACCACAGTGTTTATACAGGTACAGATATGCTGCTCAACTTTCACCTTTTAAACGTTTGAATATGTTTTGGTAATGATTTATTATGTACGCAGCAAAAGTTTGTGGACTTACATTCCATGTTTTATTTGTTTGCAAAGTGAATCATTTCTCTACACTAAACCCTTGTGTTCCTGTAGTATGGTTTCTAATCATCGTGTCATAATGTTGGACTATGTTTTAGATCCTGAAGTGATTCTGTCGTCATTAACACTTAGTGCCGATTTTATAACATTCCACAGTTGGATTAAGGTTCTGTGGAGAACCAAGTATTTAAAGTCGACACTAATTAATCTAACTAATGCCCCACTGACCTTTACTGTGCTGTATCTATACTGTATCTATACTCCACTGTATCTATACTGCATTTTTACTGTGCTGTATCTATACTGTGTTTATACTGTATCTATACTGCTTTTTTACTGCACTGTATCTATACTGCATTTTTACTGTGCTGTATCTATACTGTGTTTATACTGTATCTATACTGCTTTTTTACTGCACTGTATCTATACTGCTTTTTTACTGTGCTGTATCTATACTGTGTTTATACTGTATCTATACTGCACTGTATCTATACTGCATTTTTACTGCACTGTATCTATACTGCTTTTTTACTGTGCTGTATCTATACTGTGTTTATACTGTATCTATACTGCACTGTATCTATACTGCATTTTTACTGCACTGTATCTATACTGCATTTTTACTGTGCTGTATCTATACTGCATTTTTACTGCACTGTATCTATACTGCATTTTTACTGCACTGTATCTATACTGCTTTTTTACTGTGCTGTATCTATACTGTGTTTATACTGTATCTATACTGCACTGTATCTATACTGTGTTTATACTGCACTGTATCTATACTGCTTTTTTACTGTGCTGTATCTATACTGTGTTTATACTGTATCTATACTGCACTGTATCTATACTGTGTTTATACTGCACTGTATCTATACTGCATTTTTACTGTGCTGTATCTATACTGTGTTTATACTGTATCTATACTGCTTTTTTACTGCACTGTATCTATACTGCTTTTTTACTGTGCTGTATCTATACTGTGTTTATACTGTATCTATACTGCACTGTATCTATACTGCATTTTTACTGCACTGTATCTATACTGCTTTTTTACTGTGCTGTATCTATACTGTGTTTATACTGTATCTATACTGCACTGTATCTATACTGCATTTTTACTGCACTGTATCTATACTGCATTTTTACTGTGCTGTATCTATACTGTGTTTATACTGTATCTATACTGCACTGTATCTATACTGCATTTTTACTGCACTGTATCTATACTGCATTTTTACTGTGCTGTATCTATACTGCATTTTTACTGCACTGTATCTATACTGCATTTTTACTGCACTGTATCTATACTGCTTTTTTACTGTGCTGTATCTATACTGTGTTTATACTGTATCTATACTGCACTGTATCTATACTGTGTTTATACTGCACTGTATCTATACTGCTTTTTTACTGTGCTGTATCTATACTGTGTTTATACTGTATCTATACTGCACTGTATCTATACTGTATTTATACTGCACTGTATCTATACTGTGTTTATACTGTATCTATACTGCACTGTATATATACTGTATTTATACTGTGCTGTATCTATACTGTGTTTATACTGTATCTATACTGCACTGTATCTATACTGTATTTATACTGTGCTGTATCTATACTGTGTTTTTACTGTATCTATACTGCACTGTATATATACACTGTGTTTATACTGTGCTGTATCTATACTGTATTTATACTGTGCTGTATATATACTGTGTTTATACTGTGTTATCTATACTGTATTTATACTGTGCTGTATCTATACTGTGTTTATACTGTACTCTATCTATACTGCACTGTATCTATACTGTGTTTATACTGTGCTGTATCTATACTGTACTGGACTGTGAGTGATGAACTCAGTGAGACTTGTTCTGGTAGCTGTTCTCTCTATGGACTCTGTTCTAATCCAGTATTTTCTCTTTCTCCTCCTGCATCCATCCCTCTCCCTCACTTTAACTCATAAACATGGTTATGTTCCTTTGTTCCCCTCCTCCGCCCCTCCCTCCGTTCTGATTGTTCTCACGTTTTCTTCATTTTTATCCCTTTATTGTTTTTCCATGGACCGTTTTGTTAACGGCTTGCAGAACCCATAGACCCCGATGTTGATTTATTTGAACTTTTCCATCCTCCATACACTCCAGTACCAGACCCCCTCCCCATGATGCCTCCCGTGGGCGTTCAGGCCTCGGTTGTGAGCCATGACGCCGTGAAGGTCATGTGGGCTGACAACACGCTGCACAAGAACCAGAAGATCCCGGACGCGCGCTTCTACACGGTGCGCTGGAAGACGAACATCCCAGCAAACACTAAGTTTAAGGTAAAATGGAGACGTTCAGTGGGTTTTCTTGTTTGTTTTCTGCTGTGAACCTTTAAACTGATTCTTTAATCTGATTCCAGACTGCGAACACCACCATCCTGAACCACGTGGTCAGTGGCCTGAAGCCCAACACGCTGTACGAGTTCTCCGTTATGGTGACTAAGGGCAGGAAGACCAGCACTTGGAGCATGACAGCTCATGGAACCACATTTGAAGCATGTGAGCATCAGGGGCCTATCCCAGCTGTTATTCTGGTTTCTTAGAATATTTACTATACACCAGTGTTTCAAATTGATATCTCTGTATATAATGCTCTGTAGAGCATTTCTACATTAACACGAGCTCAGCGCTGTACCATGGTACATTTTAACCTGAGCTGTTATCCGGGACGTGTCCCCAAGTTCCTGGCTTGATGTCCAGTCTGAAACATCAGTCCAGCTGCAATGCCAGTGAATTCAACAATGAGAATGTCATTTAAATAACTAATGCAAGGTGCGACTCAAAGCGTCTCCCATTAAATTCATTACCTCAGCCTTTCCTTCACTAAGCCGCTTATCCTAATTACGTCGCGGGCTCAGGATCAGGTTCTCTCCAACTTTTCACCCTTTTGATTCAATAAGGTTCTTGTGGTTTGATGTTTTTTGCCTAAAATTGCAGTTTATTTCATTATTTATGCAAATTCTAAAAAAATGCATCTGATTCTGCAAGATTAAAATAGTTTTCAATCTCTGAATGTGTTCACTTATTCATCATGCTTTCGTTTTCATACGCTTTCCCCTCAGCACCCAGTTCACCCCCCAAAGATGTGACCGTGGTGAGTAAAGAGGGGCGGCCGCGCACCATCATCGTCAACTGGCAGCCTCCGTCTGAAGCCAACGGCAAAATAACAGGTGAGAAACGTTACAGTGGATTCAGTTGGTTATTGTTACAGCCATCATTTAGAATCACTGAGTGTGTGTGTGTGTGTGTGTGTTTCAGGCTACATTATCTACTACAGCACTGATGTAAACGCGGAGGTGCATGACTGGGTCATCGAGCCCGTGGTGGGAAACAGACTGACGCATCAGATCCAGGAGCTGACACTCGACACCACCTACTACTTTAAGATCCAGGCCCGGAACTCTAAAGGCATGGGTCCGATGTCCGAGGCCGTCCAGTTCCGCACTCCTAAAGGTACAGTGCAGCGTCCATGACGGTCCGGTTAAGTTCATGACCCCGCGTGAGCAGACGCACTGAAGCGTTATGTGTTCTGTGAATCACACGTCTGAATGATTAGAAAAATATTCAGATTTTATATAAAACAAAATGCACAAGTTAAATTTAACCTGCTCTCTTTTTCACCGCTTCGTCTCTTCACCTCTGATCTCTCTCTCACTGCGCTGTCCGGCTCCCGTTTCACTCGTCTAACCTCTGCTCCGTGTCCTCTCTCTCCTCCGACCCACCAGCTGAATCAGCTGACAAAATGGCTAATGATCAAGGTAACGGTTCTTTCCTTTCTTACCTCCCTAATTTCACTCCACACATCCAGCTGTTTGCTTTCTCTGCGCTTTACAACATTAACCTACAGAGAGGGACTTCCAGAGAGTTTGGCTTGAGATTGAGTGTTTTACTTTAATGTCTTTATTTGATTCTGAATGGTTTGTTGGTCACGTGAGCAGAAGTTGAAGGAGAAACTACTAAACCATACTCCAAATTATGAAGTCCATCGGTTGATCATAATGCTTTAGTACATCTAAATGTGGCTACATTTAAATCCTTAAATGCTTTAGCATTATGTTCAACTGATGGACTTCATAATATTAAAGCAATACGGTGCGAGAGGGCATGTGTTAATGTAAATAAGTGGTGTAATTAGGTTGAAGCATAGCTTCAGTAATACACAACCCTGAGTGGCTTATTGCTTTTATAAAATGCTTACAATCACACTGTTATAAAAGAAGAACATTCATGAATGTTTGATTCATGAATGTGTTTAATGAAATCAAAACTGTTAATAATCTGGTCTTCCACAAAGTAAACCAGTCTGTTTTTTACACTGAACACTCACCCAGAGAAAAAAATCCGGTTTCTCTAACAATCAAATACTGCCGTCTAGTGGTCAAATTACAGAACGCACTTTATAAAAACATTGGGAAAGAGAATGTATTGTAAGAGAATGTATCACGCATTTATACAAATGTGAAGCAGTCAGAGGAAGCGTTTTATAATAATGATTAATGGACTTTTATCAGGTGAATGAGTGTTTGTTATCTGCTTCTCTCCTCAGCTTCAGGGATGCCACCGAAACCAGGACGACCGTCCAATCCAGACCCTGGCATCGGTAATGCAGCATGGCTTCCTTGTTCTAACCTTTAAGATTTATCATGTAACATGGGGCTTTATTAACATGGGTTAAATATGGAGGACTAATTCCTGTGTTTTTTACTGCAGGCACAATAGATCATTTTACATCATCTCTGTTCTGTTACTAATCTCACTGTAGATATTAGACCTAATAATGTTTATGTTTTGTGTCTGTAATAGAACAAACGTTAATTTAACTTCCTAATTTATATTCTAGAGGTTTAATATTTTACTTGGCAGGTGGTTTACTTTTCATTTACTAGCATGTTGATTAGTTAATAGAACGTTAATTAACGGCTTTGTTTTTTGATTGTGTTCGGATAAACGTGGTAGCTGTATGTAGTAAAGTGGGCGCCGAGCAAATCCGTTGTTCTTACAGTAGAACTGTTCTGTCTTTAGGGAAATCAGGGATGTCTGCGAGTGATAACCACATCCTGGTCATCGTCATCATCGTGTCCGTGGGGGTCTTCACCATCATCCTGGTGGTGGTGGGGGCGTTCCTGTGCACCCGCCGCTCCACCTCCCAGCAGAAGAAGTATGATCCTGACCCACATACACATACGAGCAGAAGCTCGGCCATCGACTCTCCACTAACCTCTCTGTGGTCTCCTCCGCAGGAAGAGAGCAGCCTGCAAGACGACCAACGGCTCGCACAAGTATAAAGCAAACGCCAAGGACCTGAAGCCGCCTGATCTCTGGATCCATCATGAACGCTTAGAACTGAAACCCATCGATAAATCTCCAGAACCCAACCCGGTTATGACGGACACCCCGATCCCACGGTCCTCCCAAGACATCACTCCCGTCGACGGCACCATGGAGCCGATCATCCAGAGACGGAATTCCTTCCGAGGTGTGTGCGCGTTTGTGTGTATGTATGTATTTATGTGTGTGTCTATGCGGGCGCACTCTGTCATTCCTCACTGCTTCCATCGGGACTGTGGCTTTGTTTTGCTTGTGTTGTTGTCTTGTGTGAATTCTTGTGTTTGTAGTCATTTCATTCAATTTGTTCGGTTTAGCAAAAAAGGATTTAGTGACGTGGCAACAGGAAACGGCTGAACTAACACCTTCAAAAACTAGAACCAGAAACTAACCCCTAAAAACATAGTTTACATAAATGTGAATATAAAGTTCACAATAGTTTATAGAAATGTATATATTTTAAGGTACCAGTTTATAATAGGTTTGCACTGCCCTCTGGTGGGGAACAGCAGCATCACGCCTTTTGTCTCCGGTGCTGCGTACATTCCTGGGTAAACTGGCTTTATCTGAAAGACCGGTCCCTCTCTGGTTTGCAGGCCATGAGTCAGAGGACAGCGTGTCTTCACTGGCTGGTCGTCGAGGAATGAGGCCTAAAATGATGATGCCGTTCGATGCTCAGCCCCCTCAGCGTAAGTGTTCAGTCATTTCTACCAGGAATTACTCATTCAGTAGAACGGGGGATTAGGCCACTTTAATGGACCACTGAGATTTGGGCTACATTCTTGCTTTAGCTGATGCCATCCTGTTAGTATTTTTGTACCCAAACACATCAGTGTGGCTTTGTGTGCATGAGTCCAAAGTTCTGCCTTGTTGTTTAAACTGTGTGCTTGTGTCCATCTGCAGCTGTGATTAGTGCTCACCCCATCCATTCTCTCGATAACCATCACCACCATTATCACCTGGGCAGCCTGGCCTCCCCGAGCCGCAGCTATCTGCACCACGCCAGCAGCTCGCGGCCCATCGCTTCCTCCATCTCTCATCTAGACAGGGCCAACTCCTCAGGTGAGCCTTCAGCCCAGACGGCAGGCAGGGTGCTGCAGCTCGTCACTCTGCACGTGTGTTCAAACTTAGTGAGTTAATGAGAGTATTTCATCTCCAGAGAGTTTGAACTCCAGTGCAGAGTGGGGACCAGAGGACTTAATCTTTTTTACAGGAAGTTTTTCTTTAGTCCTCAGCTCCTCACTTTGCCGGTGTGTGAAGTTGATTAGGGGCTGACTTGCGCCTATAAAATGCACAGCCCACAACCTGCAGGAGTTTTAGGATCCACGACTACAACACACGATCAAAGTGTGTTTTATAGTTTTAGTACAACATTCACACATCACTGATCTTTTTCCATGTAAAGTCATAGTCACACACATCTATAGCTGCAGATGTGTTTATAACTGCGTGAGACGGTAAGTATGTTAGAAACAAACACAATGAGGAGCAGAGACAGGATTAGTTAGAGAGTCGTTTTATTAATAAAGTTCATCAGTTCAGATTGTAACTGTAGACAGATGGTACAGAGGTATCATTTAACAAGTGTCATATACATTCCTCCTTTAACTGTGTGTGTGTGTGTGTTTGTGTTTACAGAGTCAGTGAGAAACACTCCCAGTACAGACCTGCTGCCGACTTCAGCTCAGCCCTCCTGTACTTTAGATCACAGGACTGACATCAGTTACCACAGCTCTGCAGCCGAGGAAGAGTCGAGCTACCCCCCCACTGCCCACGTACGCCCCACGCACCCCCTGAAGAGTTTCGCCGTGCCAGCTGTACCTGCCCATGGTACCACCTATGAGG